>OX388310.1:27805081-28127850 GCA_947579605.1 Athripsodes cinereus | reverse complement strand
GTTTTTAGACGGAGAATATCCAGACCAGAAAGTTGGGAAATCAACGTTAATAAATAAAAAAAGAAATGAAGGGAAAGAATACACGTCCAAAAAGACGAAGCAAAACATTCCAGCCCGACAGATGGGACCATTTTGCGATTGCGGGTGCTACGAAAAAATTCTTTTGTTTACATAGATAATGGACATTATTATAAACACATAGTGTGGCAATATCTTTGGGAGTACAGTTCAGTATATTTCTTGGAAATCCTAGGTATTTAAATACATATCAGTGAGCTATGTACTAATATTAATAATAATAAAAGTCTTTATTCCCCAATAAAAACAATATACGGAAAATAAACAATTTAAACTAGACAAATAAATTTTGTGCCATGGGCAAATTTTTTTCTAGTGTTTTCGAAAATAATTGATAACATTAACATTTAGTTAAGCTTAGGAATATAACTATCATCTGTGCGCGTCTACAATACTAAACATTTTGAGAAGCTCCGGCGGGCGTTGCAAACACCGCTATATATTCGACGACCGGTGTGGCGCGGAGGCTAACACACTTGCCTTTAAGTCACGAGGTCCCGGGTTCGATTCCCGGCCAGGGCAAAATGAAGAATGACCTTTTTCAGATTGTCCTGGGTTTGGGTGTTACATGTATATGTGTTTAGTGCATTGTATATGTGTATCGTCGTGTTAGTACCCATAATACAAGATTCATATCTTAGTGTGGGACTAGCTCGGTCTGTGTGAATTGTATATACATACATGTTAAAAAAAAAAAAATATATATATATATATATATATATATGGACAATTTGTAAAGCGCCGTTTACTCATAACATGACCTCAAGGGCGCTGTATATCGTATCCATCACCCGTGTCTTCAGCCCTCTTTTAAAACTCTCTCCATTCACCTCCTCTCGCAGACACAGAGGCAGCTTGTTCCAACATCTGAGACCCGCAACACTAAACGCTCTATCTCCAAAGCCTGTTTTGCGAGATCGAGATGGCTCAATCAGTCTGCATTTTGCCTCACCCTGTGCTGAGTGAAGCATGAGCCGTCTTTCACTGATGATCTCGATCTCGCACATCTCCGACAAATATGATGCTATATAATCCGCTATACTCGTATCAGTGATGTTCGCTGCGTATTCATCCAGGTATAAAAGCTTAAAACTGTTGTATTGAAAACTAAGGGTTTGGTTGGGTCGTCTTTCTTCCAGTAATGGCCTCATATATATGTTCACTTGTATTACTGTTATGATGTAATAATAATAATCATAATAATAAAAAACTTTATTGCACAAAAAAACAACATATGAAAATATTCAATATAACTATACAAAAAAAATTGTGCAATGGGCGAGTTTATCGCAGAAGCGCGATATCTTCCAACTTACCCATTATGTACTATGTAGCAATGCATTTGTTCTATATATAATGAGTTACAATCCATTGGATTGGTCTGCAACGAGTTTTGACTTATTTCTCCACTCCTCCCTATTCTCAGCTAGTCTCTTCAACTCCATATATGAGCCACAGCTCATGTCCCTCTTCAGTTGGTCCATATAGGCGTCTCTCGGTCGACCTCTGCCATTTGTGCCTTCGGTCCTGCCCTCTGCGATTGCGATGAGCAGTCCTGGGTGCCTGATGTTGTGGCCAATCCAATTAGCTCGTTGTTGGCAGATTCTTTTGAGGAGTTGTCTTTTTTCGCCAACACTTCTTCGTTTTCGACGTATTCCGACCAATGAATCTTCAGCATGCGTCTATAGCACCACATTTCAAATGCCGCTAACCGTCCACTTTCCCTCTTGCTGATGGTCCACGTCTCGCACCCATATAACAAAATGCTCCACACAAAGGCTTTAGTGAAATTCTTCCTCACGCTTAGATCAATATTAGGGTATTCTAATATTTTAGATTTTTTGTTAAAGGCAATTCGTGCCTGGTTTATTCTGCTCACAATTTCTGATTTGGAGCGTCCGTCCTGGCTTATTCTGCTGCCCAAGTACACGAATTCTCTTACTTGTTTGATGCTCACTCCATTTATGGCAATGTTCGCAGTCGCTTCCTCCCTTCCAACGACCATACATTTTGTTTTATCTTTATTTATTTTCATGTTGTACTTTGACAACAGTATACTTTCCATTTTTCCTAAGGCTTCGTTCAGCTCCATCTCGGAGTCTGCGAGCAGTGCTATGTCGTCAGCATATCTAATCATGTCGACTTTTTTCCCATTTATTTTTACTCCTGTCCAGTTCTTCATTTCTTCTCTGAGTTCATCAATAGCTCGCTGTATATAGCAGTTAAAGAGTGCTGGCGACATTGAGCATCCCTGTCTCACACCTTGTTCTACCCTCGCTTCTGCGCAGCTCTCTCCGCTTTTAATTACAGCCATCTATGTAACAATTTTCATAATTAGTTGGCAATTATACTCCTTGGCTCCTGCACGTGTACCTTTGTTTTTATTTTCGCACCCGCTCTCGTTTGGCCTTTCAACAAATATAAAAAATAATGCGGAATATTTTTTCTCATTGGAAAATCATAAAACACGATAGCCAAAATACCTATTTATTATTATGACTTATGAGATCTATTGCACTCCGTCTACTCAGCCTATCTGGTGCTGTCCAGTTAAAGTAAGCTCTCTAGTCCCAGACATCTTAAGAAGCCTAGGATTTTGAGGGGATTCAAGTTGTGGAGAGATTCTAACTCCACCCAGTGCCTTGATCCTTGTAAAACTTTTGGCACTGCAGTCTGCCAAGAGGTCTCGAGTAGTTCAGCTTTTCTAAAGGTACGGTCTTCTTCAAGTCGTAGTTTACATAATATTGCTCCTTGAGTCTACAGTGATTGGTTAGGAAGCTGTTATTGACGCTATATTAATTAACTTTTTTTAATTTTAATTTAGTGTGGTGTAGTAATAGTTTTAAGTATGAATGTATGTAATGAATCTTACCCAATAATAACAAACTGATGCATATCCATCTTCTTAATGCTGTATCCATTATTCTTCAATCATTTGATATGCTTCTCTTTACTAAAGTAGATAAATAGCAAAACAACACAATGCACTCTGGCACCTGGCACACCACACTGGAGTTATAGTATAATGTACACATACACACACATATACACACTTAAATGGTAGTCACTTTGGTATAGTATAGCATATATATATATATATATATATATATATATATATATATATATATATATATATATGATGGCTGTACTCAGTCTCAATAGTCTGTCTGTATTATATTGTATTAACTCAGTGATAAGTACTGAGAGAGTTATTATTATTCATTAGCACCTACCACAATGAGGATCAAATTCACACGCGCACATGACTTGTAGTCTCAACTCTCAACAAACTATAGATACAAAGGAAACTAAACAAAATTAATTAATTTGCAATTTGTGTTGGATACTCATATAATAGTAGATGCATACAAGTGACAGTCTAAGATATATATATATATATATATACATGAAAGACTGTATGATCTAATTTTCATCCGAAATGCATGTGCATCATGCATTTCATGAATGAAAGATCATATGATTTTACACAGGAGATAATATGAGGTGAAGGTTTTACTCCGTTTCACTGCGTACAGTCGGGCAGACTTGGCTCATGTCATGAGCACCTTCACCTCACATATATATAATATGTATGCATGTTTTATTTTTCTCACGCCCGTACACTCGTTTGCGAGTGCTTTAGAAATATGTATGAATGTTGATAAGAGACTTAATATTAACTTTTCAAGGAATATGATGGTAATATTATGTATGCACTGCACAACACTTTGTCAGAAACTGAATGCTTGTGATCGTCTACAATACTCAGTAGAGTACTGCACGGTACAATGTCTCACTGCTCACTGGTGTAGTGGTGTAATCTCCTCCACAATCATCAGATCCTTCACAAGTTAACATATATTATGTAGTGTAGCAGTGGTTAGTTACTTATAATATAACTACAGCTACACATACCACAGGGTTCCTCTTATTACTTTGATTGACTCATTCATTTGTTATGTATGTATACCTAAGTGGTTTGTTTGGAAACAAATAAAATGCTCACATATTATGTATATTCATTTATTGGATATATTGTGTGGTGGTTTCGCATTTTGTATAACATATAGACTTTGTTCAACCAATATTTGTTGTTGAGTTCGTCGGTAGCCTGGAGGTAGAGTCTCGGCCTTCTGAACAAGGGGTCCGGGGTTCGATCCCAGGTGCCGGCAAACTCCCCTTTCACGACACAAGCTTTTAGCTTACTGTGAAAGGTGTATAAGGTTGTATTTGGGTTTATAACAAAAACCCAGATATATCTTTTTAAAAAAAAAAAAAAAATATAATTATGTGAATATATACCTAGATATACATACATTCAGGTATATGTCACATATGATGACTCTTATCTCTAAGGGTTAATTATCTCAAAACAAATATCATCATTTTAAGACCAAAAGCATAATTTAAGGAGAAGGAAGATTATGTAAATTAGTACCACTAGTTGAAGAACTGGCTTTGTACTGTTTTTCTGTTACTAAAATAGTTCAGAAAGAGATTTCTGGTGAGAATCAACAATAATAAAACATCAGTGACAAAAAGATGTCATCAAAATAAGTTTTAAGCTATATATTTTTAATATTAAAGCTAAGATAAGGAGAAAGATGAATTTCACTCAAGCTGTACTTTGGGAAATCTATCAGAAATGGGAACAACATTGGAAGTGAGTAAGCCTTAGCAAGGTATTTTATTAGAAGTGTGTCAAGTACCCATATTACAAGGAAATGTCATATTTTTTACCATTTCTCGTATATGATGAAATCATTACAGAGTGCACTACCAGAGATTATGAGTGTTACTTTATATGCGTAGTGGATGCAATACTCATACATAAGTTAGTATTCCAGTTGGTTCCTACTGTTACAAGTAATGCTCTCTTATGAATTGATTCACCAATTAATAATAAAAATGTATTTATTTATTATAAGTTTAGTAGAGATATTATCAATGTCAAAGGTCCTTCTCCTCTTATCTCTGGTCTCACTGTGTGAGCCACCAAATATTAAAAACTCAATCAATATGTATTTAAGCTGACACACTCAAACACAACACATCTCTTATCTCAATTAGGTATCCATATAAACATATATATATAAACTTACCTATATATATATATATATATAGGTAAGTTGCGGGCTATCTTTGCGGGCTCCTTTCATAAAACATTCTAACTAAGTCCGGTAGTGTTACTTTTATGCCTCCATACTACCACTTCCTTTCATATGACTTCCCTTATGGGTTCCGTTCTGTATATTATACTTTCATATATTACACTTTCAAGCGTCCTACACTGTTGCCAAACTATGGGACTCCGGATTGTCTTTTGTATGTAAATTATCATAATTGTATAAATACATTATAGTATAATTATTAGCTGAGTTAAGTAAATCATCACACATTTGAAAATGTTGTCGGGACTTGACCAGAAAAGCGCGCGAAATTCAAATGACTGTACAAGAAAAAAAAAACTGTTTATTTCTGAAACTTCTGTCTACCTACCTAGACTTTTTTTAAATGCTAGTTTTTTGTGAATAATTAAAAATTTAGCAATTCAATTGTAAATGAGTAAAAGTATAAGTCCGACTTTTATATACCTTTAAATAAATTTATATTGTTTGTCAATTGTAATTTGTTATTTTATAAATGAAGTAATTATTGTTATGCAGTGTATTGTAACTTTATTTTATGGTTAGATATGATACAGTTTTTTTTTATGATTTGACATGATGCTGTTGATGCAGTATATTTTATTTTTGTTTTGATTTTAATTTGATACGATGGTGGTGTTGTACAATTGTTGTTTATAACTATGTATTAAAGGCGTAAGCCGTATGTACTATTATAAATAAATAAATTATAATAGAAATATAACTACAAAAAAGCTATTTATTATTTCCTTGACATCTCAATATATTTTTATTGGGTTGATCATTTTGTTGTATCTATAGATTCCGGCTATCAAATTTTACGAAATCTAACGAAAAAATAGATGAGTTATTTTTGAACATACAATATTAGGTATGTCTATCTATTTATCTATAGGTACCGTCATGCTGTATTACAAGTGGGGTAGGCCCATACAACCAAATACAGTTGCGGTAACTTAATATAAATAGATGAGTTATTTTTGAACATACAATATTAGGTATGTCTATCTATTTATCTATAGGTACCGTCATGCTGTATTACAAGTGGGGTAGGCCCATACAACCAAATACAGTTGCGGTAACTTAATATAAATAGATGAGTTATTTTTGAACATACAATATTAGGTATGTCTATCTATTTATCTATAGGTACCGTCATGCTGTATTACAAGTGGGGTAGGCCCATACAACCAAATACAGTTGCGGTAACTTAATATAAATAGATGAGTTATTTTTGAACATACAATATTAGGTATGTCTATCTATTTATCTATAGGTACCGTCATGCTGTATTACAAGTGGGGTAGGCCCATACAACCAAATACGGTTGCGGTAACTTAATATAAATATTTATTCGTAAAATCACTGTACTTACACCAATTCCAGTAGCAGTATCATGTCTCTTACTACATTCACTGTGTCGGTGTTTAGGTAGTAGAATTCCATATCGAAATAAATAAAACAAGTGTTTTATTCTACTAATGGTTTAATATGCGAGAGAGACGTCTTTCGTCTTATGAGGACATTGTCAAAAAGATTGACAATGTCCTCCTCACATATTAAACCATTAGTAGAATAAAACACTTGTTTTATTTATTTCTCCTACTACAGTTTGTGTAGGTGTAAGGCTTAGGAAACCAACTGTGCAAAGTGTCGTTATGCTATGTCCAGATTGTGTCTGTGGGGCTTTTAAAACACAAAGTGAACCTACATATAATTTTTTGAATAACAAGTAAGTAGGTACCTATATATCGACTGTCCAGTTCCACAACTCAACAAGTCGATATTTTCGAGTTTTGATTTAATTGGTTATACATAATTATAATCAACTCGACCAAAAATCGGGGTTTCAGTGAAATAATTTATAACCAGTTGAAAAACTTAACAGTCTAATGCAGGGGAAAATTCACCTATCCAGATATACGGGATATTAAAGTCAGTGAAACCGGTCGTGCGTTAGTTATACTCAATGTTACATTAAAACAATATTAATATTTATTTAAAGTAGAGTTTCGGCCCAGAGCACATGAGGTGCGTGGATCGTTCCCAAGTGCCGGCAAACTCCCCTTTCACGACACAAGCTTTCAGCTTACTGTGAAAGGTGCATAAGGTTATATTTGGGTTTATAATAAGATACAATTAACTGAGGTATTTAGGTACAGCGTGCCATGGAGAGAACAATGGTAGGCATAGTTTGAGAGATAACATAAGAAATGAAATCATCCGACAATAGTCCATGACACTATTGAAAGTCTTCAAGCTGAAATGGTTATGAGCTGGTCATAAAGCAAGGTTAGAGGATGCCAGGTGGACTTCCAGAATCCTTGTATGGAGATCGTGGGAGAACAGAAGAAATGTACTTGAGATAAACTATTTGCAAACTCCAAATTACTTATTAAGAAAACGAATTCCAAATAGTCTCTATCTTTGTATAATAATACCAGCGGTCCGCCCCGGCTTCGCACGGGTAAATAGTCTCTTTTGACTACGACATACGTAAATCAATCTTTCTGATATAATTTTGCCGAATTGAATAATTCAAAAAGTTAAATAAAGGTATTGAAGCAGTCTTGAATATGAAGTAATTTATTTTGGTAAGGATTAATACCAAGATACAAATAATGAGCCTTTTCTAGCGGCGGCATTTAAATTTTTTTTTTTTTTTAAAAAAGAACGCTTATTGTGGCATAACTATACTGCCCTCCTAAGAAAAAAAAGCACAAGTAACATTTTTGCCAAAATTGAGTTATATATACCCTTGGACTCAGGAAGAAAATTACAATATTTCTGTTTAGGAACCATTACGATATTCCCATTATAGCCTGATTTAGAGGAGCATAAGTACACACCATAATGTGAATATTTGTTCTCATTTGAGGCAAAAAAAACATAACTCTAACATCAGAAGCAAAAAACTACTTATGTGGCTAGTTGTGATATTTTTCAATTTCGTTTTCGATCTGACTATTTCATTCTATCAGAACGAAAAAAAGCATAACTCTTTAATCTTAGGCAAAAAAAGCATATGTTTGCACTTATGTCTTT
Source organism: Athripsodes cinereus (assembly GCA_947579605.1). Classification (NCBI taxonomy): domain Eukaryota; kingdom Metazoa; phylum Arthropoda; class Insecta; order Trichoptera; family Leptoceridae; genus Athripsodes; species Athripsodes cinereus. The sequence goes on along the minus strand of OX388310.1, from coordinate 28,119,580 downwards.
CTTTCTTAGTGCCCATGTAAACAATTATAACTCTCCAGAAAGAAAAAAAGCATAAGTGACGAAGTTATGTCTTTTTTCGTTCGTATTACGATTGTATGTTTTTTTTTCTTAGTGCCCATTTAAACAATAGTAACTCTCCAAAAAGAAAAAAGCATAAGTGACGAAGTTATGTCTTTTTACGTTCTTATTACGATTATATGTTTTTTTTTCTTGGTGCCCATTTAAACAATAATAAAAAAGAAAAGAAGCATAAGTGACGAAGTTATGTCTTTTTTCGTTCTTATTACGATTATAATATGTTTTTTTTTATTAGTACCTAACACTTGTTGAAAATACGAAACTGTTTAAATGTTTGTACCAAATTCTTGTAACTTATGCTCCTTTTGGCTGTCCTTCTGTTTCCCGCTTTTTTTGTAACGTAAACAATAAACGGAAAGTGTGAATGTCAAACATCAAGTAATTAATCTAATTGAACACAATTGTCGAAAACGTTGTAGTAAATTCATATCACAACCAGATCGTGAAAGAATAAATAAAATGTTTTGGGACTTATCATGGCGAGAACAAAAATTTTTTATGGCTTACCGAATAATTTGCAAAGAACCAGAACGTAGGAAGAAACATCAAGAGTTAAACTACAAAAGAAAAAAATCATTGGAATTTTCTTTCATTCTTGGTGAAACAAATCATTCTGTTTTCAAATAATTCTTTTTAAATACATTAGGGTATAAAAAAGACAACAATTCAGCGATAAACATAGCTCTCAAAATTGATAAAGATTTTGCTGCATACAATGATAAAAGGGGAAGATATTCAAAAAAGAAAATTGACAGACAACTTTTGCGAGATCACATTGAAATGTATCATCTCTCATTATCACCGTGAACATGTTCCAAATCGCCGCTATTTACCCAACGAACTGACTGCACAAAAGATGTTCGATAATTTTTGTGAAACCAATGGAAAAATTTGTTCGAATGATCTATACAGAGAGACTATAAAAAACATGAATATTTCATTTGCTAAGCTTGGAAACGAAGAATGTGATCGATGTTTTTTTGCGAATGCGAATGCGAATACTTTGAAATATGCGAATATTCGCGAATGCGAATGCGAATATTAATTAAAAAGCCATGGCGACATCACGCACCCCTGTTTTACTCCTTTTGTCAGTGTGAACCATTCCGACAGGTTATTGTTCACTCTAACACACGCAGAACTTCCTGTATATAGGGACGCAATGGCGTGAATTAGCCGACCACTCACCCCACACATTGATAGTACTTGCCACATTTTCTCACGATCTACTCTATCATAAGCCTTTTCTAGATCAACAAACGCGCAGAAAAGCTTCTGGTGTTTCTCCAGGAGCTTCTCTGTCACCATTCGCAGGGAGAAGATCTGGTCCACACACCCTCTACCACTCTGAAAGGCACCTTGCACATCCCATACATTTGTCTCAGTTACTTTTCGAACTCTTTCAATCAATATTCTTGCATACAGTTTCCCCACCGAGCTCAGCAGACTGATAGCCCGATAACTCCCGCATTCTAATCTTGACCCCTTTCCTTTGTATAGAGGGCATATCACAGCTTTTCGCCAGTCTTCTGGCGTGCAACCTTCCCTCCAACACTGGTTAAAGAGTGCATGACACCATTCGAGAGTCCTCAGCCCACTCAGACTGATGAATTCCGTAGAGATCATATCATACCCAACCGCTTTGCCATTCTTCGATTTCTTCAATGCATTCTTAACCTCATCCATAGTTATTTCTTCATCCCTTGTTTCATTCGCATTTTCCCTTTCACTATTCTGGCTTGGATATTCGCCCCCACTTTATTTATTTATTTATTTTATTCTTTACTGTACATTGGTTACAATATTACATAGTGAAATAGTGGCATAAAAATAACAATTATAAATTCAATGTACAGAGGGCGAGTTTATCGCTAAAATGCGATGTCTTCCAACTAACCACTTTCAAACAGCTCCTCAAAATATTCTTTCCATCTATTCACAACGTCAACACCATTCATTAACATACATCCCTCTTTATTTTAATTGCATTCATACTATTCATCTCATTGTTGCTTCTTTTACGCTTAACTTCTTTCCAAACCATTTTCATATTTTCTTTCACACCTTCCGACAATTTCTTACACTTTTCCTCATCCAATAATTTCTTTTTTTCCTTTATCAGTACCTTAACTACTTTCTTACATCCCTTGTACATTTCTCTGGCACTCTCCTTTTTTTCTTGATCTAGATAACGTGAAGCTAACACATCCATCCATGCATTCTTCTTCTTCCTAACTGCGTCTTTAACCTCATCATCCCACCATGCATCACCTTTTTTCCGTCCAATCACAGTTTCTCCTCAGATATCTTTAACACAGTCCACTAGCACTTGTTTCATCACACTCCATCTCTCATCTACACTCAGTCCATTGCCTTCATTTGTATCAAATTTCATTCTCGTTTCTCTTTCATACTTTTCCCTGCACTCCTTGTCGTTCAACTTTTCGACTTTTATCCTCTTAGCTTTTTCAAATTTATGTGTTTTTGACCGCCAGCCAGAGAACAAGCATATTCTTGAAACCACAAGAAAATGGTCTGTTTCCAGCTATACACACGCGTGTCAATAGTGGCTTTCCGAAGATTTGAGTCAACATATACATAATCGATTAAGGATCTCTCACTCCCTCTCTCCCATGTAAACAAATGGATATCTTTGTACCCAAAAAACGTATTGGACACAAAGAGATCCCATTCCATGCATACCTCAAGAAGTCTTCTTCCATTATCATTCACTCTTGCATCACCGTGATCACCTAACAAGCTTTCATAGTCTCTTCTTCTCACTCCAACCCATCCATTAAAATCTCCAGCCAGTAAAATCCTTTCTATTAAATGCGAGTTGAGTTGCGGAGTTTGGTGAGGGTAGGAGTAATCAAACACGACTGTTCTAATTAAACCATTTATTCAACATCCAACGACATTTTTACAATACAGTAACGCGACGACTCGACTTACTTACACGCGTATCATAAATCCCTCACGCACAACTCCACACGCACACGACCATCTCGCACGACTGCGAGTTCTCAACCGTTCGGTCATCCTCAATCATACTTTCGACTTCCAGAGCCGCTATTCTCGTTGGTTTACTGTCTCTAGATAAGGATCCTTAATTAAAGATAGCTGTCCCTTGCGAAAGATAAATTGGTATTCTCGATGTATCGAAGTTAAGGACAATGCACTTTATGGATAGGTGTCTCTAATGAAGGATTTTGACATAGGCAACATCGCATTCACCATAGTAACATTGAGTTACTATGGTGAATAAATTAGTAATAATTAGGTTATTTCCCACTGACAGATGGTATCCTTACGAGATAGCGCGGGGTAAAATGCCGGCGCTAACTTAAGGATAATTTTAAAGACAATGTTCACAATTATCTCTATGATAAGGATTCCTTATGTCAAAAATTTTAAACGAGAATAGCAATTATCCCTAACTAGAGATAGCTGTCCTTACTACTGTCCTTATCTTTTAAAAACGGAACGAGAATAGCGGCTCTGGTACCCTGCTATTCTTGATCCCTTTTACACCACCCTCATTGCATCTTTCATTCTCTTTCATACGCAAACTGTCACCTTTCATAGAAATATCTAACATTTCATTATCTTTCTTAGCTTCTGCTATCTTTTTCACACTATCCCAAAATTCATCCTTCTCTTCTTCTCTAGCATCGTTTCCAGGGCCATAGCCTGCAATTAGGAGAAGTCTAGTTAACCCTACTTTGATGTAAAAATGAGATTTTTTTAAATTGATAACTTCTAAAATAACTGTGCTACATAACTGAAAATTTGTATTTTTTCATAAGTCTATGAACTATTGTTGGATAAAAAAAATCATGAAAATCTGAGACATAAAGTCTGAATCAGTGTGATGATTTGACACGGAATAACCCAGATATGGAATAATTGAAATAAAATAACAATTAAAGAAATAACAATTTATTAATAGTGAAAATAAACAAAATATAATATAATCAAACAATTTGAATCTTATAACCGTGTTTTAAAATTGTAATATCAACTTTTATAGTTAAATATAATGTTTCATAAAAGCGCTGGTAAAAATTGAAACCAACGTAATAAAACAACAATTTGTGAAATGACAATTTTATTATATAAAAATAAGACAAAATATAATATAATCAAGCATAATAAAACCAAACAAATCTTATGCCATTATTTAAAATTGTAATTTCAATTATTATAGTTAAATATAATGTTTCATAAAAGTGCTGGTTAAAATTGAAACCAATGTAACTAAATAACAATTAGCGAAATGACAAATTTATGACATAAAAACATAACATAATCAAGCATAATAAAACCAAACAAATCTTATGCCATTATTTAAAATTGTAATTTCAATTATTATAGTTAAATATAATGTTTCATAAAAGTGCTGGTTAAAATTGAAACCAATGTAACTAAATAACAATTAGCGAAATGACAATTTTAAGACATAAAAATATAACAATGTAAATAAATAACTATTAGTGAAATGACAATTTTATGAGAAAATATAATAAAATCAAGCATAATAACACCAAACAAATCTTATATCGTTATTTTAAATTGTAAACTCAATTATTATAGTTAAATATAATGATTCATAAAAGCGCTGGTGAAAATTGAAACCAATGTAATTAAATAACAATTTGTGAAACGACAATTTAACGATGTATGGAAATAAAACTTTAAAAATAAAAATACAAGTTATCAAACAATCTGAATCTTATAACCGTTATTTAAAATTGTCATCTCAAGAACTATGATATACTTTATTAATTTCATTAAAACGTGGTAAAAACGAAGACATTACTTTTTTGTATATTCGTTTTGGATAAAAACTTTCATCTTTAACCAGTCTTTATTTTGTAAAATAATGGGGAATTTTTCTTTCAACTCTTCACATTCGATTCTCTTTGGAGGTATTTTTTTTTTTATATTAACCTTAAAGAAATCCTTAACTATATTCTATTTTCTTTTTAGTATCCTTTTTTTCGTATTTTTTTCTTTCACTGTTGTTTGTATTATTTTAGAAATGTCTTCGTTGTCAAAATTGTTTACTGTACTTTCAATACCAATTACGTTTTCTTCATTGAAGGGTTCTTCGTTTTCTGCGTTTTCGTTTATGGTCTCGTTCAGGTTTTCTTCTAAATTTAAATTAATACTGTCGAGGTTTTTTCCTTTATATTCTGCAGCTTTTCCGCTTTCTAGAAGCAGCAAGAGCTTGGAAATTTTTGCCGTTTGGTAAACGTCATCGGGCAAACGATAATTGTTTCTATGAACGCTCAGGGTGTGTCCCATGAAGTTAGCCAATTGTTCCATGTCATTTTCGGACATGGAAAATAATTGGGTCAGTGTAGCCAAATGCTTCCGCAGCTTTGTAGTCGTTATTGCCTTTGGATTTTTGGCACCAGAGAAAATGGCGTGTTTTTGTAAAATCTTGTAGCCACACAGAGGTTCCAGCGTATTAACGTTCGCAAAGAGATAAATATTGTTTTGATCCACATTTTGATCTCTGTACTTAAGTAATGTTTTGATGTTATCTTGAACATCATCACTGAATAGCACGGGAACACCTCGTCCCCTTTTCCCTCTAATAATAATCCTTTTAAATTTTTTCAATAAAATTTTTTCAGATTCTGTAATAACTTCCGCAAATTCTTCATACGTCTTGTCATGAAATGAATATATACAAGACGGTATATATTATTTTTATATACCTAGATCGAATATTTGTAGTAGGTAATTAATATAGGAATGAAACTTAGTTTGATTTCAAGTGGTTGTTGAACACAACTAGCTATGTAGGAGACAGAGACAGGTATATTTCGGTGTGTGTCAGGAAGAGATGGATGTAGTTTTTTTTTGTTGCTTTGGGTCGACATTTTCAGGGTCTGAAGACAGAGTACTTATTACTCTTGGCAGTTTAGTTTTGAGCCTGGGAGAGGTGGGACTCAATCATATTAATCTCAGTGTTTGAATTCGATATATTTTAATATTTATTTACCCACCTTCGTAGTAGTTAGTACATTATTTTTTAGTGATATTTCCACAATTGGGAATATATAAAGATCATCCTAAATTACTTTTAATTAGCATTTAAAATCCGTGATGCTGCCAGCTGTCTAAGATAAGATTTTCTTTTAATATTATTAATTTATTATTTATATCTAGGTGTTAGGATACTCTCAGGATGTCTGTTGTCTACAAGGCAATATTTGTACTCAAGGATTTATTATTTTACGGATTTTGAAAACGAAGGAATTATGTGTTATATGTACATTTATTTTCAGTATTATTGTATGTATGTATGTACCTGTGGCTGAATTTATATAGCGCGGTCCGACACATCTAGAACTAGACTAATAACAGTGGCGCACCGCTCTACCCAATATTATACTTTTATTTAATTTACTTTACCATAACGATGGAGTATACAGTTTGAAGAGGAGTTATATGTTGAGAAGGATATTATTTGATTATTAATTTAATTACATATTTTATCATCGAATGTCATTTGTATTCTACGAACTTACTGGATTTTTCTACTTATTCAACATGCTGTAGTTGCTGCGATATCATGAAAGGAACAAATTTGACATTTTGCATGACACTAATCATAAGAAATATTTATGTATTTATTGGTCTTAATATATTTTTATTTGACTTACATGATTCCTAAATTCTCCTCACCATAAATATGTAGTCTTTTATAGCTAAATCTTGTCGAGATTACCTTATGGATATGGATCCTTTCTGCCTATCGACGCTAGACTAGCTACCTTGTGTCTATAGTGTGGGACTGATCTATTCGTAACCACATATTTATCATTATTATTATACAATTATGCACGAGACGTATTATGTGCTTTGTAGAATTATATATTATATACTAACAATTTCAGTCCTAACCCTGCTTCGAAATGTAGGTGTACCGTTAGCAAGCCCTGCTCCCATCTCTTCGATTCCGCTTTCGAGACAAGGGTCAATGCGGGTCTTGCCCCGTTTCCCACCAGGGTCCTAGACAAAGCTTCTTAACATATATTTATAATTATTCTTATTATATATAGCTGCACGTTCTAATGAGTATACATATTATATATTATTTTATATATCCGGGTGTAGTTTAGTGCACACGGGCTCAAAATGCGGCATGGGACAGTTTGAGACGTGAGGGAGCGGAGGCGGCGCTCCTTCAGCATGGACACAGCATGCTTTCCATGCATTAACTAACATGGTAGTTAGTCTCTGAAAATGATGTCATAGCAATCGTGTTGAAATTTAATTAATATTCAAAAGTAATAAAGTTATGTTTTTGGGTGCGCCACTGTCCTTTACGACGCAACGAATTAGTAGGTATGTTGTAGAACATATGTACATACATCGGCTATAGAAACTATGAAATGGTTATCTTATGTAGGGACATAGATCGGCAACCAGTTACCATACAACATTCTCGTAATGATATAGAATAATATTATTTGAATTTATTTTATAATGATTGTTAAGTTGTATTTTATGTTTTACTGTGCACTACTTTTATTATGTTATTTTACAGTATCTCAAGGTAAGTGATCTGGCGTCAAAGTTGATCTCAGAGTTAATATGTATTAAAATTCATGTTTAAATTGTTTTATTGATTTTGTGATTTTGTTGTTCTTTTTGATTATTGAAATGTATATTTCAGGTGACTTATTTTGCGTTCTAAAAATACACAACGTAGGTAAAATTATCGTCAAAACACAACGTACTGGGTCCAAATCTATGAAAATAGTTAATAGATAAATCGAGACGATCACGAAAGGCCAAAATTCGTTAATTAATTCAATTAGGAATGCGATATCTCGTACGTATATTTGCAACAATGCGAAAATTCATACAATTCTTAGCTAGCTGAATAGGGTTGTCACTTCTAGTTTGGGAATCAATTATTACAGTAGGTATAGTTTAGAAGCTAGTATGTTGCAAATTCGGAGCTTAGAATGGTTTAAAATAGGTAGGGTCATCACAAATGGTGCCGTGACCAGGATATTATGTCTGTCATTGCAGACATAAACTGGGTTTTTACGGAGTAGAAGTGGGTTTTGGGTTTGCGATGATAAATAACTAAAATCATGAATATTGGAGGGGGGGGGAGCATAAATGGGTTTTGAGGAGTAGAACTGGGTTATGGACAGAGGAATGTGTTTGGTTTTTGAGGAGAGAAATAAAATCTATTCTTGGTAGATGTAGTGAGAAAATTGGTTGATGATTTTTACTTCGAGAACCGCGGGTTGGTTACCCATGGATTATAGTGTTAGGCAAATTCGGCAACATATTATATTTGTGTTTGGCTATCTATAGGTATATACCTAACATTATGCATAAGAATAGTGAACCCTTGAGAGTTCATTCGGAATTATGTCCTTATGAATAGTCTAATAAAGAGCGCTTGTGATTCAGGTATAAAATTGGATAGGTATATATATGTTGAAATCCTGAATAGTTCTTTATTTTATTCAATAATGTATATAGGTAGGTACCAAAAATATGTACTTTCATAAGAAGATTGGGTGTTAGAAAAATGGAATATTATATTCCCAAGTAGACTTGTAAACATGAATATTAGGTATGTGGAGTTTATTTTATGTGTATGGGTAGGTATATGACTAGAGTTTTTAGGATTTTTAGATATTATAGTATTTGGGTAAAATGGATAAATAATAGGTAGGTATATAGTTTGATGTTAGTTATATGTACCAAGTGGATGTTTGTTAGGGACAAGAATTGTACCTAATTATAATAGGTATTATTATTTTTTTGGGGGATATGGTCTTAACATTTTACAGTATTTGTAAGTTAAGTGTTTGTTTTTAAACTTTTAGAATTCTGTCAAGTTAATTATTTGGGGTGTGAAATAAATTTATTATCGGGGTAAGAATGGTGAATATATTATTGAGTTTGAAATAATATTAGACCAGATTTTATGAGTATCTGATAACATACATAATACAATATACGAATGAAGCGGATAAGTATATAGGCAATAATCGAATGATGAGGTTTTGATAAAATCACGATTTAGGTGATTATTTTTACAGTTATATGTTAAACGGTTAGCTGGAAGAAATAGTGGATATTCGTTCTTACAGGCTAAGGGGGGGAGGGGACAACCTACACTCTTTTAAGCCCGGGGGGGCAAAACCAAGGGCTTCACATTGGATAACGTTGGAACTCTTTGAGTACCCTGAAAGGTGGTATCTATCATTTTAAAATGGAGGACTGGAAGAAGAAACGAATTTATGAACATATTCTAAGAAGAAAGAGGCTGGTGTTCGCTGATATAACACATCATGTCTTCCAAATAGAGAAATAAGATGTACAACCTATAAATACTAAAATATTAATTAATACGTTATAATATTTAAAACCAAGAACGAGAGTGGAAATAATATTATTACTGGAATGACAAAAAACTATAGTTTTAAATAAAGATGCAAGCAGATAGGTATAGGGATATTATAGTACCTAACGGGATGTATACGATCAGTGGTTGTTAAACTGTATGCCTGATATTGTGATGTTGCTGAATGGAACAAAGAAACCTGAGACAAAGGATATTAGGAATTATGCGTGCGCTAAAATGAGATAATTATTTCAATTGAATATTTGTTGGTAGGATACCAACATGATTTACTTGCAAGAAACTTGGTGAAAAGTTTGGACAGCGATGATAGTAGTTTTATTGGAGGCCAGAAGGGTGATGTGATGAGATTATGTAGCATTGGATCCTCTCTGTTAACCCAAAAGAGAGTGGTGTACAATAACATAAATCGCTGAAGAGAAGTAATTGGATAAGAAAGTACAACGCTATGATGTAACAGTTTGAGAATCGATTGTGAATCTATCGAAGTCACAAATGGAATAAACTATTTAATGTGTTATAATTTTAAAATTGTGGTGTCAAATATTATAATAATATTATTCAATAGTGTTAGAGTGAAGATGTGAACTATAAAGTGTTTAGTTATTATTATTTTACAAGTGGAACGAATATTATGATATGTGCATATGGAGTTATAATTGTGTGTAAATATATTATATTTAGTTGTGTGTGTGATAGTTTGAAATAGATATTAAGTGTTTTTTTTTCAGGACTTTTGAAATGAATGAGGACGATTCATTTATATATACTTAATAAGTAGGTATATACATTAGGTGACTGTTATATTGGAGACGAGGGTAATTCTATATACCTATTATAGAATAACATATTGGGATGTATTATGTAGATATTGTCAATGCAACTCGTTTAAATATTGCGTTCTGTATCTTATATGCGTGAATGTGCGTAAACATATTGAGGGAGGGGTTCCCACCACTTACCCCTGGATGTTCAAGAACATAGTACGTTATCTTCCTTTTAATTATTTGTGGTATTATTATAGGTGTTAATTTTACGTAATTATAGGTATTTTGAGTTCGCGTTGATATTATTTAGGCACTTTGTCAACATATTATCACACATTTTGCTGGTTAGCGGGAGGATGTTGCACTACTTGTAGAATTATGTGGCTTGATCACGTGGATCGAATTCTTATGGACGGCCGCGTGTTGAGTGGAAGAAATCGGTATGCGTTGTGTGAGAAATTGTATGGCAGTGATGGAAGCGAAGGACGTATTCCTAGATGGAGGGATTTGGCGTTCGGTTCTCTCTGTCTACCCCATCTGAGACGCAGCGTGATGGTGCTGAGAGATGGATGGTTATTTAGTATGAGCTGCCGGTGGAGAGTTGGTCTCCCACTTTTTCCGTGAGTTTTCGGGTGCCCTGTGGGAGGACGGGTGTTTTAGGAAGTTAAGACATTTAGCATCTTGGATACGATAAGGTTTGCCGCCGTTTTTGAATGTCTTGAATTTGTGTCGGTACGGAGAGGACGATTTGCGTATCAGTTGTGTGCTGCAGGACTACTGGTTGCATCAGCAAAGGAATCATGGATATGAGACATCTGGCTAGTAGTACAGGATTGGTGTTACCAGCGAATTGGATCACCCTGAAGAATGCATATATGGACTATAAAGAACCACAACGACTATGAATAATTATAATGATGTGTGATTACATGAAAAGGAATTTTAACAAAATGCAACTTGGATATTAAAGTATAAGAACAATCTTGTTATTATTATATTTATGTTCTGTAGATGTGACGACATAAAATAATAACGAAACACAAAATAATAAAATAAATAGTATGTTATGTTAGGGCAATAATATTGAGCGAGTATTTCTCAAGTGGATGCATTGGGGTTGTACTATAATTATTGATGACTTGAATAGAGGGACACAGTTGACGAGGTACCTACGACCTATCGGAAGACAGGGGCGTACTCGAAAGTTGGAATTAAATAATTATGAAAAATAATTAGAAAATAAATAATTGTTTGTGAGATAATGCCTCATCCATTTTGTCTTCAGCATGATCTCAAAGGGGGGATGTCATGAAATGAATATATACAAGACGGTATATATTATTTTTATATACCTAGATCGAATATTTGTAGTAGGTAATTAATATAGGAATGAAACTTAGTTTGATTTCAAGTGGTTGTTGAACACAACTAGCTATGTAGGAGACAGAGACAGGTATATTTCGGTGTGTGTCAGGAAGAGATGGATGTAGTTTTTTTTTGTTGCTTTGGGTCGACATTTTCAGGGTCTGAAGACAGAGTACTTATTACTCTTGGCAGTTTAGTTTTGAGCCTGGGAGAGGTGGGACTCAATCATATTAATCTCAGTGTTTGAATTCGATATATTTTAATATTTATTTACCCACCTTCGTAGTAGTTAGTACATTATTTTTTAGTGATATTTCCACAATTGGGAATATATAAAGATCATCCTAAATTACTTTTAATTAGCATTTAAAATCCGTGATGCTGCCAGCTGTCTAAGATAAGATTTTCTTTTAATATTATTAATTTATTATTTATATCTAGGTGTTAGGATACTCTCAGGATGTCTGTTGTCTACAAGGCAATATTTGTACTCAAGGATTTATTATTTTACGGATTTTGAAAACGAAGGAATTATATGTTATATGTACATTTATTTTCAGTATTATTGTATGTATGTATGTACCTGTGGCTGAATTTATATAGCGCGGTCCGACACATCTAGAACTAGACTAATAACAGTGGCGCACCGCTCTACCCAATATTATACTTTTATTTAATTTACTTTACCATAACGATGGAGTATACAGTTTGAAGAGGAGTTATATGTTGAGAAGGATATTATTTGATTATTAATTTAATTACATATTTTATCATCGAATGTCATTTGTATTCTACGAACTTACTGGATTTTTCTACTTATTCAACATGCTGTAGTTGCTGCGATATCATGAAAGGAACAAATTTGACATTTTGCATGACACTAATCATAAGAAATATTTATGTATTTATTGGTCTTAATATATTTTTATTTGACTTACATGATTCCTAAATTCTCCTCACCATAAATATGTAGTCTTTTATAGCTAAATCTTGTCGAGATTACCTTATGGATATGGATCCTTTCTGCCTATCGACGCTAGACTAGCTACCTTGTGTCTATAGTGTGGGACTGATCTATTCGTAACCACATATTTATCATTATTATTATACAATTATGCACGAGACGTATTATGTGCTTTGTAGAATTATATATTATATACTAACAATTTCAGTCCTAACCCTGCTTCGAAATGTAGGTGTACCGTTAGCAAGCCCTGCTCCCATCTCTTCGATTCCGCTTTCGAGACAAGGGTCAATGCGGGTCTTGCCCCGTTTCCCACCAGGGTCCTAGACAAAGCTTCTTAACATATATTTATAATTATTCTTATTATATATAGCTGCACGTTCTAATGAGTATACATATTATATATTATTTTATATATCCGGGTGTAGTTTAGTGCACACGGGCTCAAAATGCGGCATGGGACAGTTTGAGACGTGAGGGAGCGGAGGCGGCGCTCCTTCAGCATGGACACAGCATGCTTTCCATGCATTAACTAACATGGTAGTTAGTCTCTGAAAATGATGTCATAGCAATCGTGTTGAAATTTAATTAATATTCAAAAGTAATAAAGTTATGTTTTTGGGTGCGCCACTGTCCTTTACGACGCAACGAATTAGTAGGTATGTTGTAGAACATATGTACATACATCGGCTATAGAAACTATGAAATGGTTATCTTATGTAGGGACATAGATCGGCAACCAGTTACCATACAACATTCTCGTAATGATATAGAATAATATTATTTGAATTTATTTTATAATGATTGTTAAGTTGTATTTTATGTTTTACTGTGCACTACTTTTATTATGTTATTTTACAGTATCTCAAGGTAAGTGATCTGGCGTCAAAGTTGATCTCAGAGTTAATATGTATTAAAATTCATGTTTAAATTGTTTTATTGATTTTGTGATTTTGTTGTTCTTTTTGATTATTGAAATGTATATTTCAGGTGACTTATTTTGCGTTCTAAAAATACACAACGTAGGTAAAATTATCGTCAAAACACAACGTACTGGGTCCAAATCTATGAAAATAGTTAATAGATAAATCGAGACGATCACGAAAGGCCAAAATTCGTTAATTAATTCAATTAGGAATGCGATATCTCGTACGTATATTTGCAACAATGCGAAAATTCATACAATTCTTAGCTAGCTGAATAGGGTTGTCACTTCTAGTTTGGGAATCAATTATTACAGTAGGTATAGTTTAGAAGCTAGTATGTTGCAAATTCGGAGCTTAGAATGGTTTAAAATAGGTAGGGTCATCACAGTCTGAAGGCCTTCATCTATTCTTATGCTTTTATAAATATCTAAGTTGAGCCTTTGCAGTTCCCCAGGTCTCCTTCTATTTAACAAAATTACTCTGCAAAATACTGTTTCCATTAATACGTTGTATGCAAATTTATCTTTATTGTTCTTCTCTAAATTTTCTGTTGTAGTTTTCGCTGTTCGTAATAAATAATCCCGTAACTTTTTCAGATCTTCGGCTAGTGGAACTATTGTTATTTTGTTCCATTTTTTAAGGTTAAGGTCGTTTGCAGCTTGACTGCTTACTTCATATTGCCATTGGCTTTCGATCATTTTTATAAAGGTTTTAAGATCGGCTTCTGTTTCAGCACTAATAATCGTATTTGCCACTTGTTTTTTCTTTAGTACGATTATTATCGCCAATTCAGCGCATTGTTTCAGTGTAGTGCCCATATTAAGGGCAATTGTGGGCGAAATGTATTTTTCAGTTACTTCGTCATATTTGGCAACTATTTTTGTCGCCTGTACTATAGAATCAAAATATTGGGGGCGTAAAACATCAAATAATGATGTTACATCCGGCTCTATTTTTCTTATTTGTAACAATAATCTTGCCAATTCTCTCATTTTTCTTGATGTAACATTGATAAAATGCCTTTCTCTGTGGATTTTTATGTAGCGCGCACCGAAAGCGCATATCAAGAAATCCTTTTTTACGCACATAGATATTTCGTCCGCTCTCATTTTGGGAAATACTACGTCTCTTAGTTGCTTGTCCACTGTATATGTTGAGACTAATAAGTTTTAAGCACTGGCTTTATGTGTTTTATCTTTTTTCCCCTCGCATTTAGTTCTGTGTCTCCAAAGGAGCTTTTCTGAAAAAAGCCGAGACACCCATCACAGGGAATTATTTTTCCTCCCAATTTAGTAGCTCTAACTGGTTTGCATACTGTATTGCTCATTAAAAAATTCCCTTTATTTCGTATTTTCCTAATTAAGTCATTTCTTTCTTTTGTCTTTAAGGGGAGCTTCATTAGTTTTTGGACATCTGTTTCGTGAGAATGATTTCTTTGCAGATGTCTTGCGAAGTTAAGGACGTAAGATTCGCAATAATAACAGAAGTTATTTGCTTTCTTTCCGCTTCTTATTTTTCCATCTTTCTTTTTGTTTGATGGCATCTCCTTTAAAAGTAAAAAAAAAAATTAGTTTCTTATATTAAATTTAAAATAGAGTCAATGCATTATACGTTTTAAAATATATCACTTTATTATTTTTATTGAAAAATAATGTAACTTTTTAGCTTGAATACCCACCTTACATAATACTTCCATATCAATACTGTCATCGCTGTTATTTTCCTGAAATTTTAATATTTATTTAATTAGTAAATTCAATGTAAAAATAGTATTTTATGTATATTGAAATGTAATTCTTAGATACGTCGTTCGTGTACGTACGAACGAAATTCAGCACAGATTTTAAGATGGAAGCAGAAGTAAAGATAAAATTAGATAAAGAGATATTATAAAATATCCAGTTATATTATGTTGCCCTTGCAACCCTCATAGGCCTGGAGATAACTAGAGTGTACTATGAAGTATTTAAAATACTTTACTATTTACATATATTTCAAATTCAAATTTCTTTATTCATAAAAAAAATATTTACACATTTTTCAGAACAATACATTATCACATTAATTGTTTACAAAGTGTTAGTGGGGCAATACTATCAAGGTCATCAAGGATTCGTTGGTAATAACAGGAGAAAGTTTGGTTAACTTATTTAACGACTCCTTGAGAAATGGAATATTTTCCGAATCCTGGAAAACATCTACTATCATACCAATACCCAAAATTTCAGATGCCAAAATATTTGACGAGTTTAGACCGATAAATTGTCTACCAAAATACGAGCAAATCCTGGAATGCATTGAGAGAGATCAGTTGAAAACATATTTCGAAAACAATAAAATACTTGTTCCAGAACAATCAGGTTTTAGAATTAACTACTCATGTGAAACAGCTCTCAATAGTGTAATTAACACTTGGAAAGAGAACAGAGATAGAAAAAAAAATTGTGATTGCAGTATTTTTGGATTTGAAACGAGCATTTGAGACAACAGATCGATCCCTTTTGATAAACAAACTGAGCAAATATGGTATTCAAGGAAATGAAGCAAAATGGTTTACACAATATTTGAATACAAGAACGCAAAAGACTAAAATTGGAAACACGGTATCTGAAGAGTTAGAGGTAGCACCGGGAGTTCCCCAAGGCTCAGTCCTAGGCCCATTGCTTTTCATTATTTATATAAACGATATAGTGAAGTGTTTAAAAACATGTGGAATCAAACTCTTTGCAGATGATACTCTAATATATATTATAAGTGATAGTGTTACTGACGGATTACATAAAATCCAATGTGAACTTAATGTTATAGCAGAATGGTTCAATAGAAATAAACTTAAATACATCTAAAACAAAAGCGATGATAATAGGTAAGTATGTGGAGGATACAACGCTATCCTTAAGTATTCAGGGGGAAAAAATAGACATTGTGAAAGAAATGAAATATCTAGGTATAATTACGACGATGGTGTGGCGCGGAGGCTAACGCACTTGCCTTTGAGTCACGATGTCCCGGGTTCGATTCCCGGCCAGGGCAAAAAGAAGAATGACCTTTTTCAGATTGTCCTGGGTCTG
The DNA here is from genome assembly GCA_947579605.1 of Athripsodes cinereus. NCBI lineage: Eukaryota > Metazoa > Arthropoda > Insecta > Trichoptera > Leptoceridae > Athripsodes > Athripsodes cinereus. The sequence continues at coordinate 28,102,997 of OX388310.1, read as the reverse complement.
GGTGTTACATGTATATGTGTTTAGTGCATTGTATATGTGTATTGTCGTGTTAGTACCCATAATACAAGATTCATATCATATCTTAGTTTGGGACTAGCTCGGTCTGTGTGAATTGTCTATACATGTTATGTTATGTTAATTATAGACAGTAAGTTGAATTTTAAATCAAACGTGGAACATATTATAAAAAACTCAGTAAAAAAACGGGTTTCTTCCTAAGAATTAGAAAAAAATAGAATTAAGTACTTACAAGAACATTAGTTGTTAATTCTATTATACTGCCCCATGTAAATTATTGTTCCACACTATTGTTTTTAAATAATGAAGCGCATTTTAATAACATGCAAAAAATTTTAAATAGAGCAATGAGGGGAATTTTAGGGTATAATAAATATGCTAAAATAAAAACAATGTTGGAAAAACTAAACTTTATGACGGCTAAACAAAGAGTATACTTGAATACTCTTATTTTTATATTCAAAATAGTAAAAGGTATGCTGCCAAGCTACCTAGGACAGAACTTGACTCACAATTACGAACATCATCGGTACCCTACGAGAAGAGAAAATGATTTTAGAATACCAAAAGCAAGATTAATAGGAACACCGAATAGTTTATTCTATAAAGGTATTAGGATATACAACGATCTTCCTGCAAACGTAAAAGAAGCTCGAAGTCTTTCCTCTTTTCGGAAGAAATGTATGCAATATGTAAAACAAAAATTTTAAATTTGAAAAGATATGAATGTAAGTAATTTAAGAATAATATATGTACAGATAGTTGAATATTTAAATAATTAAGTTCAAGTAATATATATGTAGTATATAAAAAGAAACAGTTTTGGAGATAAAAAAGAAATCGATATATGTTTTACATGAATAATGTCAAGTAATTTAAGTATGACTGTAATGTATATAACTAGATAGTCATAGAATAAAGTTGATATTAATGTGTGAATAAATTATAAAAGTGAGAAAATGTGGCAAGTACTATCAATGTGTGGGGTGGGTAGTCGGCTAATTCGCGCCATTGCGTCCCTATATACAGGAAGTTCTGCATGTGTTAGAGTGAACAATAACCTGTCGGAATGGTTCACATTGACAAAAGGAGTAAAACAAGGGTGCGTGATGTCGCCATGGCTTTTTAACCTATACATTGATCATTGTATTCGTCCATTGAAAGAACTGAATGTAGGTGTTGATATGAATGGGATGAATGTAAGAGCGTTAATGTTTGCCGATGATTTGGTATTGATGGCTGAAAGTGAAAGTGATCTACAGCGAATGATGACGTGTGTTTATGAAAATTGTGCGATTAATGGATTGAGAATGAATGCAAAAAAGACAAAAATCATGGTGTTTGAAAGAGGAAGTGAGAGAACAGTATGCCAGGTAATGATTGACAACGAAGTGTTAGAGCAAGTTGACGAATGTGTGTACTTAGGTAGTTTGTTCACGAGAGATGGGAAGTGTGAAAGCGATATTGAAAGGAGAAAAGTTGCTGGCAATAAGGTAAATGGTGCAATCCGACCAATAATTGCAAATAGAAACATATCCACCACAGCTGGTTGGTGCACTATGCTATCTTAGTGCCAACACTTATGTATGCAAGCGAGACGTGGACATGGTTAAAAAAGGATGAAAGTGGCATAAATGCAGTGGAAATGAGATCGTTGAGAAGGATGTGTGGCAAGAGTCTGAGAGATCGTGTGCGTAACAGTGATATACGAAAGGAATGTGGAATGAAAGTTGGTGTAATAACAAGGATGAATGTAAATAAGTTAAGATGGTTTGGGCACGTGGAAAGAATGAATGAGGACAGAATGACTAAGAAGATATATTTGGCTGAGAGGAATGGTGCTCGGAGACGCGGACGTCCGAGGATTAAATGGCAAGATCATTTAAATCAAATCCTACAGGACGGTCACGTGTTGAGCACATTGAACAGGAGAGCATGCATGAGGAATTGTATGACAGTGACGGAAGCGAAAGATGTATGCAAGGATAGAAGGAAGTGGCGCTCGATCCTTTCTGCCTACCCCGCGGGGGAAGCGGCGTGATGGTATGTATGTGTATGTATGTAAATTATAAAAGAAATTTTAACTTTTATATTTTTATAAATGAATAAATAAAATAAATAAATAAACAACATCAACACTTTATCATAATTAATATGATAATGTATTTTTCTCAAAAATGTGTTTCATGAATAAAGAAATTTGAATTTGAAATATAATTAAAAAGTAAAGCCATTTAAATAGTTCATAGAACCATCTAGTTATATCTAGGCCTGTGAGGGTTACAAGGGACAACTTTTAGTCAAATCATACATAAATGTTCGTAGGTATATATGTACAATAGGCAGAAAATGAAAAAAATCTGTAATTATTTCAATAAATATAGAGATGTATGAAATGTTTTCTGCGCATTTCTATCAAGAGGGAGGATCCTTTGATGTTTTATGTACGAAGCGGGTCACTGCCCAAAAAAGCACAAAACTAGTATATTTTAACATTTTACAATTTAACAATCATTAATTAAATTACAAAATTTCAGCAGCATTCATATTCCTGGGTCATCCTTATCTATCACTTTCATATCTCACGTCCATCAAACGGGACTGTACAATAACATTCTGGCTTTCGATGACACATTACTACCCTTAAACAAAATACAGTATTCTCTCACAGTAAACACATAGTAAATTTATAATTAGAATATACCTCATTAGGTGTTCCTGGAATTATATCTGGTACATCAACATCCACTGGCGACATATTATGGCAATCCTCATTAGGTGTTTCTGGGATTATATCTGGTACATCAACACCCACTGGCGACATATTTTGGTAATCTTGTTCCTAAAAGTACATAAGACATTGTAAATTTAATAAAATAATATTGTGTAGTGAAATTTTATTCGGAAATTATTATTGAGATTTTGTTTTACGAGAAAAATATGTAAATTAGCGTTTTGGGAATATAAATAAAAAATATTCTAAATTATGTACTACTAATAAAATAGGTTTTTACCATATCAGGAGACTCAGGAATAATATACGGAATTTTATCTTCGTTTGCTGCATTTTTATTCTCATCATTGATCTAAAAGAAAATATATAAAATAAAATCGTTTACATATCAAACAATATAATTTTAAAAATATTCATATTTTTTTTAATCTCTGAAGTACAAATGAAAATCGAACGCCTGTATAATAATAAGGAATTATGTATACAAAATAGTTACGTACCGATTCAGGAGTCTCTGGTACATAATCTGGATCTTTATCTTCATCATCTGTTAATTGATCGCTCTCATCTTCCAACTAAAAATAGATAAATATAATGGAATTATATGATTATAAAGTCCAAGCATATTTTATTATTTTTAATGATAAAACTTTGTTTAAAATTGTATATAGTGTTTAGCAATAAAATTTAAAAGTTATTATGAATAGCTAAAGGTACATACATTTTTCTCGTCATCAAATCCCCTATTGCAGAACCATATCTTCTTCTTTTTTTCAAATTTTTTTCCACATTTGTACTGAAAGTAATTTTTTCGGATCAATTATATGGATGTGAATGCAATCAAAAATACTGATTAATAATTAGTCAAAACGTAAACGTTTTTTTTCTATCACTATAATAGTGATAGAAAAAAAACGCATTATTTAACGGGATTAAAACCAAATTCAATTGACTGCCAGTGTGGCGCGGAAATAACACTCTTGCCTGCTAGTCATGATGTCTCGAGTTCGAATGCTGATCAGGACGAAATGAAAAAATACCTTTATCAAGTTGTTCTGGGTCAAGGATGTTACATTTGTATAGTATTTGTGCATTATACCTATATAGTCGTTGATACCAATAAAACAAAATAGTTGTATTTGTTTGGATCTAGCTCAGTTATGTCCTGAGTATTGTTGGTGTTTTTTTAATAATTTATAGGCTACCTAAATAGTCGTTTTTTTCCCGCCGCGCCCGGGGTAACCAGCAGACCAGCTACATGTAATAAACATGCAAGCTGTCCTCTCCGTGCCAATATATAATCCAGACATTCAGGATGGGTGGCAAACCTCATCGCTGAATTTAAGATGTAAAGTGTCTTAATTTTTTCGAACTTCATAAAATTAATAAGAATTAACTATATAAAATTGAGTTATTATATTACTGTTCAAAGGAATAGGTTCATTAAAAAAAAAACATAAAAATTCAAAACATAATTATAAATAAAAAGACATTTTCCCGTTCTTTTTACATATTAATAATGTAGTGTTATTTTTAAAACAAAACCATTAAATATTTTTTGATTTCAAAACTAATAAAAATATATTTTAAGAAGCACCATGAATCAAAGTCGATAATTTTTCCTATGGATATTGAGTATTGAAAAACAGTCATTAAAACGCAATATCTGTATTTCAACAAGATTTCGTAGGTATTTTTATTTTTATTTATAATTTATTTATTTTATTCTTCACTGTACATTGGTTACAATGTTACAAAATAAAACAGTGTCATAGAAATATTTATTTCACCAAACCGCCACAAATACACTTCGGGCCGGGACATAACATAACATAACATGTATAGACAATTCACACAGACCGAGCTAGTCCCAAACTAAGATATGAATCTTGTATTATGGGTACTAACATGACGATACACATATTATATGTACAATACACTAAACACATATAGGTACATGTAACACCGTAAGACAATGGAAGTCAATTTGAAAAAGGTCATTTTTCATTTTGCCCTGGCCGGGAATCGAACCCGGGACCTCATGACTCAAAGGCAAGTGCGTTAGCCTCCACGCCACACCGGTCGAAAATTTGAAAAAGGTCATTTTAGTCACAGCTTGATCTCGTGATTCGCAACCAAGAGCGTTTTCTCTAAGCCACGCAGATCGCAATAGTAATGAAAAGTATAAGAAATAAAAACAAAAAACTCTTTAAGAAAGTTTTGTAATAAAAATAAAAATACTTTCACTTTTAAAAGAGTATATACCATACACCTACTAAAATATCATAATTTTACTACTACATTAAAAAAAATAATTTCAAAATATAGTAAAAATATTGAATGTTTACTTTTCTATATAAATTAATTAAATATTCGACAATTAAAAAAATTAGGAGAGCAAACAAATGTATATTTCTAAAGTATAGGTAATGTAAACTTACGTGATCTTTCGAAAACATCTTAGAGTCGGGAAACAAGCGTCCAACCACAAAAAAATTCAACCGGGAAATGATTGATAGTCGTGTCATAGGGTCATAGTCAAGGTCATAAGGTCACACACGTGATCAGCGTGATACTTTATTGTATCCCTTTCAAAACCGTACACGTGCACGTGCACGTGCACAAGGATAGCATCAGTCCAGTAGGTACTTTGAAATTGTACCGCACAGTGATATCGATGACTTATTTCTAAAAGGACACATTTCAAAATCCATGATTTTACACAAATTGCGTTTTAAGTTTTAGCCAAACTTAATCTATGATATCTTCCCAACATAAAGAATTAACCCACTTATGAAAATTTATTAGTTAAAAATTTTCATATTATTACTAACATAATTTCAATTCATTACGATAATCATTAAAAAAATGTTTTTTTTTTAAATTTGTCTCCGTATAGAAGTAGACTTTTGTCATATGTTTTTAGTTGTCTTCTATTGTCATTTTATTCATCGTTAATTTTCCCGCAGTTTTTTTTTTTAAAGTAGTTTATTTTGTCTTATCTCTTATAGGTTCGTACTTACTTACTTGAATTCTTTCGTGATACTGCATGATAAATTACAGAATTATTAGGATGCATCTTAGATGTCCTCCTATAGAATTTGATTATTATTTTAATTTATTTATTTATTTTATTCTTCTCTGTACATTGGTTACAATATTACAAAATAAAACAGTGTCATATAAATATCAGTCATACAATTCAATGTACAGAGGGCGAGTTTATCGCTAAGATGTGATGTCTTCCAACTAACATGGTTTAGTTGTAGAATAATTCTATAACGAGACATCTTAAATGTAAATTTAGTAAAGGCGTATTTGAAATGTTTCTCAATTGACCACCGTTTGGAAATTATTTGCCTCATTAACTCAATTTTGGTATTTTTTTAATTGTCTCCTTTTTAAGCCATCGATATGTTTCAATCATTATTATGTCTTAGATATTGCGACGTTGCCAAATCTTCGGAACGCTTAAAGATATAAAAGTAAATAAAATATACATTGCGGACGCCGTAATATCGTGTGTATGAAAATGATATACGCAAAAAATATACACCCCGTATATAAGGGGGCGCCTCTTCAGAAAAATGTTCGAACCCTCAATATACGAAAATCGTATATCATTTTCAAAAATCCGTCTTAGGGAGTCCCTCTAAAAATAGCAAAAACTATATTAGCACTGTATAGGGGGTGGTTTAACGTTGTAAAAATTAGAGCGTCCATATACGGACGCCCTTATTCAAAAGACGCTCTAATGATAGCAAATCAACAATGTATGGGGCCCGTAAAGGTAGTGGGATGTATATATATATATATAAGATGAATGTTTTACACCATTTCACTGTGTACAGTCTGGCAGAGACTTGGCTCTTGCCTTTGCATATAGGACGAGACACGGCTTGTCACCAAAACATGCAGATTGGATTCGTCGAAAAGGTGTTGTATATATTGTGTCGAAAAGGTGTTGAAAAGGTATATATATATATCTCAGTTTAGAAAAGTAGAAACATCAAATTAATGTTCTTGAAAATCAACTATTTAGAAATGCGGAGCAACCAGCAAATAGGTCTCTACTCCATAAGTTTTCGAGTGGCATGTAAAAAACAAGTGTTCAAAAAAGACATTTAAAGCCGTCTCAGTTTAGAAAATTAGAAACATCAAATTGATGCTCTTGAAAATCAACTATTTAGAACAGTGGAGCAACCAGCAAATAGGTTCTTTCTTCATACGTTTTCGAGTGCCATGTGAAAAATAAGTGTTTGAAAAAAAGACATTTCACATTTTATATTCAGTGATGAGCATCTTGAATGTCTTGATTTTTTGCTGGAACAGAGTGGACAGCTTACACGTCTATTAAATACTTTTGGTCTGCTGGTTACCCCACTTGTGGGATACACCGTAATGATATAGTTAGAGTACCTATCAACTATCATACGAAAATATATAGCATGACACTTTTGAAGATCCTCTACTAGATTGTCAGTTATGTGAAGATACTATACTATACTATACTATACCCTCACGCCGTATCCCAAGTGGGGTAGGCAGAGAGAACGGAACGCCACACAGATCTATCTTTACACACTTCCTTCGCTTCCTCCACATTCATACAGTTTCTCATACACGCACGTCGATTCCTCTTACTCAACACGCGGCCGTCCTTGAGAATTTGATCCACGTGGTCAAGCCACGTGGTTCTCGGACGTCCGCGCTTCCTCACACCTTTTCTTTCAGACAAGTATATCCTCTTTGTCATTCTTACTTCGTTCATTCGTTCAACGTGTCCAAACCACCGTAGTTTATTCACGCGCATTCTGTCCACAACACTCTTCTTGCATCTGCTCATTCTTTTAATATCCTCATTTCTTACTCTATCACGCAGCGTTTTACCAACCATTCTTCTTAACGATCGCATCTCCACTGCATTTATTCCACTTTCGTCCTTCTTCAGCCACGTCCATGTCTCGCTTGCATACGTAAGCGACGGTACCAGAATGGTATTGTGCACCAGCATTTTAGCCATGTTCGACACATTGCCATTGCTGACAATGGGTCGAAGTGCACCGTTCACTCTAGCACCGGCCACTTTCTGTCTTTCAATGTCCCTATCGCATCTTCCATCCCTCGCAAACATACTTCCCAAATATACATACTCACTTGCTCCAAACATTCATCACCAACTTTGATCTCGCAACTCGTTTTTTCATTCTCTCTTTCAAACACTAGAACTTTCGTCTTCATAACATTCATTTTCAAACCATTCAAATTGCAACTATCATACACACACGTAACAATCTCTTGTAAGTCCCTTTCACTCTCAGCCATTAACACCAAATCATCTGCGTACATCAATGCATTCACCCGAAACCCATTCAGCTCGACACCAACATCCATCTCTTTCACAGGTCGCATACAGTAGTCGAAGAATAGGTTGAACAGCCACGGAGACATGACACAACCTTGCTTCACTCCCTTGGTGAGGACAAACCACTCCGTGAAGATTGCAATGTATATTTAAGAAAAGACATTAATTTGACATTTCTAAGATAGTTAGCTACTATAAAAGGTTCTAGATATGATCTGCATCAGGAGTAACCCTCCAGTATTTTTAATGGTTTGAATTTCACTGTTGACATATCCTACCCTTAAAATATAAATTTAGCTTTTAATTTACAAATAAGTATGTATACTACATACTGCTTAAAATTATGTGTTTAAATTTGAAACAATGAAAGACTTGAAACATGTAATGACATTTGGAGAGTTCCCTGGTTACGCCAGTTGTGAAAGATATTGTTATTACAAAGATAAATAAAATAAACTTACAAATAATTTTTATCTCTACTGAATTCTGATGTCAGTTCGTGTGCTTTTTCCGGGAAGTATTGTGGATCTAGTTTAACGAAATTCAATAACTTTCCTAATCTGGTTCTAACTACGTCCACAAAATCCTCAGGATCTAAGATGTACTCCTGTCCACTAATCTGAAATGCAAGATTCAATTAGATAGATTACTTCAAATAGAATAAAATGATTTTTTTACATATAATTGGGTTAATATAATTGGAGAAGAAAATTGAAACTCGTTGAAAACCAATCCAATGAATTGTAATCCACTGTATAAATTGGATTAATTGGAAGAATCGTGAGACAATTTGTGATAAACTCACTCTGCTCAGTGGCGTAACCATGTCTTTATGGGCCATGGGAGAGGACATTGAATGGGGAAGTCATTTTAATCTTTGTAACTCCAAAAAAGATATAAGATATACCTAGAATTTCGATCTGCTGCATTGAGAAGTCTTGATAAAGAAAAAAAGGGATGCTGAGCGATAACAAAAACTTGTGGTAATTTTTGAAAGGAAGGCACTTCTAATTAAAAGAGTTCTTTAAAGGTTGTATGAAAAATGTTACCTTCTTAATTGGCATCTTCATCTTTATGATCTCACAATACCTGCAGAGCACCTCTCGGGGGGCATGTATCTTGACAAAGTGCAGCTTCTGCTGATTCTCTTCTCTCTCCAACATGAGTCCCTCTTCCTCCAGGTTCTTCTCGAATGTCTCTCTCTTGATCCTCTTGGCGGGGCTGTCGTCTGGGGTGTATGCCAGGACAAAATCAACCATTCTTTCTCCATCTTTAAATCTACGCCACGTCTAGAAATAATCACATACATATTTGATGCAAAATATCCCTAAACTCTGAGACAAAATAAAATTCATAATATGTACAACTAAATTAAAATTTTACTAAATCGTCAGTGCTACCAGTTCAAAATTTCGATCAATTCATTGTGCGATCAAATAAACTGATAAAATATTTTAAAAAATACTAAAAACAAAATAACTAACAGTTTATTTTTAAGTAAATGTGATATAAACAAAATAATCCAAACACTTTCAAATTATAGATTTTTATGGTAGGTATATGTTTTTTACTATAATTTCATCACAGGAGATTTCAACGTGCAATGTAGGCACATAATATTTTTATATACTAAAAATACTTCAAGGATTTCTAGAAAATTAATTTAAGGCTAAATTATTCAATAAAAAATTTACTGATCCAGCATGTAGTTTATATGATAATGACAACCAGATATTATATCAAATTCGACAATGGATTTACAAGTTACCCTACTTATTAGAAATAAACTGATTTTATAAAAAATATGGGTAAAAGTTTTTTAATTTACTTCAAAGAAAATAGTAGATAGAATCACATTGATTTTTAAATCAGCAATTATGTAAATATAAAACAAAATTGCAACAAATTCCAGATAATTCTTTACAGTAAATTTAATGTTAGTATAGATAATTGCGAATGGTTTGTATTAACATTCAGTTGATATCTAAATGATCACGAAAGTTATTAACAGGTGTGCATAAACGAGAAACATGAAACATAAATGACCATACTCACAAATAAAACGCATATTTAGACATGGCTAACTAGATGTTAATCCTGGCTAAACGAAAAACTTTATTCACAAAACAATTTGTTAACCCTGGTTAAATCAAAACCTTAGAAAATTTTCTGGCACCCAGGACTGCTCATCGCTATCGTGGAAGGTAGGTCCGAAGGCACGAATGGCAGAGGCCGACCAAGAGATGCGTATATGGACCAACTGAAGAGGGACATGAACTGTGGCTCATATGTAGAGCTGAAAAGACTGGCTGAGAACAGGGAGGAATGGAGAAGAAAGTCCAAACTCGTTTCAGACCAATCCAATGGATTGTAACTCATAATATATAACAATTGAACATGCAAAATACTTCTTAATATTTTGTTTAAATATCTTGTAAAAAGTTATACTTTCTAAATGAAAACATATTACTTTCTCTTTGCTTTAGTTATTTTCAAACTTTTTTTCGCTTTATATTGCCAATATTTCAAATAATATTTCAAATACGTTTACCCAACTTAAATTCTCCTTGTAAGGAGATAGCGCTGTTTGCATTTGTACGGCTCATATGAAAAATGATATCTATGATTGTGGATCTTTTGATGTTTTTTTTTAATGTATAAAAAAAGCTTATTATTAATAGCTGTTAACAAATAAATAAATAACTTTTTATAAGGAATTCTAATTGACATTTGTAATGAATAATTTTAGCCAGGCATAAAGTTTTGACAATGCTAATATCTTTTTGTGAGTAAGATGACACTTATTCAGGGATAAAAGTTGGAATAACAATAATTCCTTGCTTATCAGTACGGCTGTAAATAATGTTGTTCGCAAAGATTAATTATAAACAGAGCAAGTAAATTGTACAGAGATTCAAAGTGTAGGCAATAAATATATATATATAAACATTCAGTATATACAGAATTGAAGATAAACATTTTATATATCACACAAATACATAATAATATACACAGATAAATTATCCATGCATAAACAATATCCAAAGTACATACCCAAACACTGACATTGAAATTGATATAAAGAATTAGCACAATATCTATGGTTAAAATTTGAACATTCTACAATAGAATGTTTTTGAATATTAATAAAACACACACACAAACAGACCTTTAAAATATCAATGCTTAAAATTAGAATTAAGAATAAGTACTAAATTGTTTTCAAATGTTACTCTCACACTATTTGAATTTAGAATGCTAGTAGAATATTTTCAAATGTTTTTCTCCCACTATAAGTATAATAATTGTGTATTCATTTATTTTATTTATAACCTTCCAATTTGTTGAGATTCAAAGGTCATTACTAAATATTATAATGATAGTGATACACAGGCAAGGTTGGATCAAAATTATTTTAAGACAGTAATCTAAGTAAATTTAACTTATACAGTCACATTAAATTAATCTGAGTGCCTATAATGAGTCAGCAAACAGGAAAAAATAAATAAACTACAACAAAAAAAAGTTAATTTTGCAACATTATATTATTAAAAATCGTGTCGAGTGAGTTATTACTATACAAAATATGTAAGCATAAATATTTTGCTACTCTTCTCATAAAAACATAATCCTTTTTTACAAGTATGTAATTTTTGCTTCATTGAACACTATGGATTCAGATAAGAATTACTTTATTTACATTTTTAACTTAAGTATGACTAAGTTGTTTAAAAATATTGTTAATAAAATAGATAATTAATGACTAGTAAAATTCAAATGACAAATTTCATCACACAAATAAAAGTACACTGTTAGTGTTAATTTTATCAAAACAATAATATGCAAAAAAAAAAACTAACAAAAAGTAAAACAAAGTACTCACTTTCATACCAAGAAAAAACTTCAAGAATAAATAAATTAAAACTATCCAGGATACACTTATATCAGACGCACAATCCGAAATATCACTAGCATTCTTTTTGTATTCTAAATTTTAAATTTAAAAACAGTAAGAGTTAACTAATGAGATGAACACTCTCGCCATGCGAGTGACTGATAGGAACTAATCTATGGCACAGCTGATTACACTACACTTCAGGGTTGCCATATGAAAACAAAACTAAATATAATAATGAGCAGGTACCTTTAATTAATTTTTAGCAAATAATGAATTTCACCAGAGACACAAACACACTAAGGGCTAACTAGGGATTAATGTAAATAAAGAAGGGATAATATTCTTTGTGAGTGTTTTGACTCATTTAGTGAGCTTTTTGACTCACCAATTATATATTTAGAATTTAAAATCACAACATTGAATCATTTCTTTGGTTTCGATGAGAACAATGCACTGAAAAAATGAGTAATAATGAATTTACTACAACCATATTGTTCTTTGCATTATAGGGAATAACTTTCTAGATTTACAGATATGCAATTTACTACAACCATATTGTTCTTTGCATTATAGGGAATAACTTTCTAGATTTACAGATATGCAATTTACTACAACCATATTGTTCTTTGCATTATAGGGAATAACTTTCTAGATTTACAGATATGCAATTTACTACAACCATATTGTTCTTTGCATTATAGGGAATAACTTTCTAGATTTACAGATATGCAATTTACTACAACCATATTGTTCTTTGCATTATAGGGAATAACTTTCTAGATTTACAGATATGCAATTTACTACAACCATATTGTTCTTTGCATTATAGGGAATAACTTTCTAGATTTACAGATATGCAACTTCGTAGGTAAAAAAATGACACAGGATATACTTAATATAAAGTGTTTTGAGAAAGAGGGTCATCTAGGTGTCGGAAACTTTGTGGATGGACGAACTATACAGTGTGACAACAACATCAGAAAATTAGGAATCATGTGAAAAGAAACAAATGAATTGATGTATAATCGCTTTGAATGGAGGAAGCCTGTTTCTACTCTATGCTTTTACGAGTAGCATAACAGGGTGAAAAGAAAAAGACTTACTACTGTCACACCATCTCGGCATAACTTGCAAGTGGGGTAGCTAGCGGACCAACTGCAAGTAATAAACATGCAGATTGTCCTCTGTGCCAATAAATCTGTAAAACATTCAGAATGGGTGACATTCCTCATCGCTGAATTGTAGATGTTAATTTTAATTGTCTTATACATGAGGTTTTATGAAAGAACATCTGCCTTTTGCAGGACTCTCGAAAAATTATAGAAAAGAGCGGGAGACCTATTCATAATCGAGGACTCTACAGGGTAAAAAAAAACAGGATATGAATTTATGACCTTGCAAAAACACCATCATATCTGAGGATGTCTGTAAATTCATATATTGATAACATAAAAAAAACTACATTAATTATTCTAATTAAGTGTTTTGCGTTATCTGTTATTATGAATGTTTCAACATTCGACACAAACAATTTTTTAATGAAAATATTACTCTTATATTTATTGAGTTAGGTATATTTGAACACTTATATCACTTGTTTTAAAACCGTATTACCACTAACATAAAATCACAACATTGTCACAAACTCATTCTGGAAACAAATTACTTCACATTTTTGCTGTTGAATAACGATAAGTAAATTGAACATGAAACACACAATTAACGACTTTTTAATAAATATATTGGATTCACGACGACGTCTTGTTTGAATAGTGTGAACATTTTGTTAAGAATAAACTATACAGCTAATAAAATGTGATAATATTGTACTGTGTGACTTTGTGATAGCGTAGACACGCTAACATTGTATGTAAGCGTAGCTGCCTTTTGTTGAATCAGCCATATGACTAATTGACTAGTCTGTTAAGTTAAACATCGCCATTCAATTTAATTTTTATCCATTTGGTTGAAGAACAATGATGTTCTAAATGTTTGACATTTGGCCATTTGACATCAATATTAGCCAATTTGAAATGTAGAACAAATTGCTTCAATTTGATTTATATTCCAGCCATTGTGGTAACAACATTAATTTGGCTTATGGTGTTTACATCTGTTGTGATTTTGTAGTAATGAAAAAGAATAAATTGTTATTGAATAGACCTGTTATGAGAATTGATGAAGAAAGAATATTAGAAAGGGTTTTGGATGGGGTGGCTCGGGTTAAAATGCATTAATGGGGTACAACATTACTTAAGAATCAATTTATTCTGTTGTGACTGTATGTGTATGTTGGGCCTGTTAGCATATGTTTCTTCCTAAATGAAAAATAAGTCACATACACAAATACAATTGGAAACTGTAATATTTTCATTTAAGGAAGAGATTAGTCCAACTTCTTTATTACAGGTTGCATTAAACAGTTGAGCTGATGTATCTTTAGCCATTTAGTTGAATGCTGGAGTTTAACTAAATGACTAGTTGTTTAGTTAACTGGCTAAATTCAACTATAGGCCGGTAACACCTATGTCGTATGGCTATTCTCTCTTGAGTGGGAGTATAGCATGTATCATACTTACTAATATAAAAATACATTTATTATACAGACGAGATAAATTAAGTAGGTTGTGATATATTTACTAAGACGTTTGTATCTTTTTATATAGACTGCACTGAATAAGTGTTATCGACACGATGATACGGTCAATTACACTTCATATCCGTACATCCTTTATCCTTACATCCTTTTATTTAGATTCGACATTCAATATAAAAAGATTACATAAAATTAGAAAGTTTTATAAAAAGATTATTCAACTACCAATATAATGATTGAGAATCAAACGGATTCACAATGTTTACAAAATTTTCAAGGACACATGTGTATTGCTACACAAATTGTCATGCTTTTTTATGTTCTTTCAAATACAAATTAAGGGTTCCCGATTTTTACAATTGTTCAACGTTTTAAAATCTTTATAAAAGGGAAAAATGTTGTCCTCTAACTCAGTATCCGTTCCCCTAACCACATCCCCCTTCCTTCTCTAATCCTTAGATCCTACTATGTGCGATGTATGTTTTGAATTAGTTTTTTAGTATTTGTTATTCATTTATATTATTTGTATGTGTATTAAGTTTCTATATGTTATGAATCAGTATGTGGTTAGATGGAAAAATCACTACTTCCACTACTACTACTATACCATCACGGCACATACCACAAGTGGGACAGCCAGCAGCCAGCTGCATATAACAAACATGCAAGCTGTCCTCTCCATGTCAATATAAAATCAAGACATTCAGAACGGGTGGCAAACATGCCTTATTTTTTTTATCAAAATATCACTACATAGTGATAACCTCACCACTGCACAACATCTCAATATTTTGTTTTGTAATTAACATTGTATAATGATAATATTCAAAAAGAATAAATAAATAAAATCTTGAAATCTGGAGAACTTAGGTTATAATAAATTTACCTTGTGGTCTTTTTTAATGGCATGCAGAATTCTTTATGAAAAACAAATGGAGAGTCTCCTTGCTACCCCAAATGTAGGAAATATTAATGAATGTATTTAGATAGATAGATAAGAATCTTTAATCTTACAGCCCATAGAAAATCATTTATAAGAAAAAATGTGATGCACTAGAATGTGAATATGTATATTTTCACAAATGTGAATATGTATATTTTCACAAATTTGTTAGTATTAGACCTTAATGTTACATGATGTAAGATGATTTAACACTGCTTCATAATAAGCTCAATAAACAAACTGATGACGGAATAAATGATAATGAAATTAGACAACAATAATTAGACAATCGGTAACAATTTCAATATAAGGCCATGATCAGAATAATTTACATACGATCTTATCAGTAATATGGACAGCGACTCTATAGTAAAAAATTAATAAATAAACATTGTTTTATTTTTATCCCAGGAATCCCCGCATTAGAATATATATATTTATGTGCTTTGGCACGTAAACGACACTTTAATGTTGTCCAGTAATAATAATAATATTCCCACTCATTTCTATAAGTTTTCAAGTGTCTTGTAAAAGGCAGATATTTGTTAGACTTTTTAAACAATAACAATAACATGTATAGACGTGATAACCTTATGGGCTTTGAATATAATATGTACAAATTGTTATAATGTGTACACTTATAAATGGGGCAATGTATTGATTCCTTATTTGACTATATTGTTTTGTTGTTATGTATATAATTATGTTGTCTGTAGTGTACTGTTGATGCTTAATAAATAAATAAATAGACAATTCACACAGACCGAGCTAGTCCCAAACTAAGATGTGAATCTTGTATTATGGGTACTAACGCGACGGTACACATATATACAAACATTTTACATCTATAATTTGACAGTGTTGAAAACTAAACTAAATACAAAATATATATAAAGGGTATAATAATTGAAGAAGTAAATCTTTATGCAATACAATATTATAAATAATTATAATAAACATACGAAGTTCAACTCACAGTGTCTTTTCAAGGCAAAATAACATTGTTATTAATACTACCTCTATACTCAGTAATTAACTATTCAACCTGCCATCATACATCAATACAATGTGTAGGCATCATTAACAGTGGTGTAACCACATACGTTCACCTTTGAGGGTCCAGGGGCAAATCATTAAAGGGAGAGGTCATTTTAACTAGTGTAATAGAAGAGAATCCTCAGCAAATAGGATTTCACTTCTTTTGTAAGTTTTGCACGTGTCCTGTAAAAGGAAGGTAATCGAAAAAGATCATGTTTAAGGCACTGAACATCTTTATTTTATTTGCACATAGAAGACGACCTGCATGTCCATTACATGTAGGTAAATAGTCTCCTGGCTACCCCATTTGTGGGAGACATTGTGATGGTATAGATAGACAGAAAGTAATAGAAGTGTGCAGTATTATGAGTACAAATTAAGTTTAGTTGGTGAAATCTTGCGATGGAATGATACAAATTTGACATTTTGTTTGATAGTGTAAATTAATGATCTCGTACAAAACAGAGAGAACTTACGAATTCTCACCAGAGTATACAATGTAAGCTCAATAAAAACTTACGTTGGTACAATGAAATAAACAATACTTATGTAAATTCTGCACGAATGAAAATGAAGCACAAAATGTGAACCAATAACGCAAAGAGCCAAAATAATTGACTCACACTACTCTGATCAGATCAGAAGAATTAAGCCACAGATAATTTTGAATTTCTTTCAGGTTCTAAGAACTAAATCTCACGATGGACTACACGTCAAGGTGGACAAGGTCTTTAGATGAAGAAGAAAAAAGTTGATGGTCTTGAACTTTCAATCAAGAGATCTCGAGTTTGAATCCTCCCGCTGCAAATATATTGCTTACTGTGAGATATTTGGGGTGCATTTAGCTAGATTCATATTTAAAAAAAAAATACAAAAACAAATGCGGAGAAAAAATTTTGATTTGAGAAATTTCGGGGTAGGAATTTAAATTCTGTTTTTCTAATGAAAATTAAGTCGGCTATTGGGACCCCCTAAAAATTGGCATCCTCCCATTTGCAAACACTATGTTACACCCATGGTCATTATATACAAACACTGACTCACGATATTCACTCATTTAAATTGAGTACAAATATTGCTATTTAACTTAAAATATACAATTATTATTGTATGCTGTAACACCTTCAGATATAAATATTCATAAATGATGAAAAATCTGGGTTTTTCTCAACCAATTATTTTTTAAATCCCCACATAAATATTTGAGTTTGTTCACACATGTATGAATGTGAAGATATTTCTCTCGCAACAAGTCGATTTCTCTTACTTAACACATGGCCTTCTCTGAGAATTTGATCCACATAATCAAGCAATCACGTGACACCCTATCTATAACTTTTTTGTGAAAAGCAAAGACTAATAACATCACCTAGAATTTTGTTTCATGAATCATAGAAAAAAAGCTCCCTACACTTTATCTATGCATAGAAGGCATTGTTTTTCTGGTCAACTGTCTGATGAATATGCCAATAGCGAGTATACCGACAAAAAATATGAATATGTGAGAATTTCTAAAATGAGAATGCCTCTGAGTTCTATATATTATATATATTTTAGTTAACAGAAAACCATATTTATCTTAAACATATTAAAAATAGATATATCGCAAATACATTTAAAATAAATGTAAAAAAAAAGAAAAAGGTACATCCCAAATGCTGTAAGTAAATATAATATTTCAAAAAAGCCAATTTACGAACGTAAAAAGAATGCAATTTACATTTAAAAATGCATAGAGCAAAAGACAATGCGCCAAAATGCTTCGGAAGTTCTTTTTTTCAAAAATGCAGTAGCGGCAATCACAAACAATAAAAAGACATTTAAAACAAGATGGCTGACTTATGAAAAGTAGAATAACATAATAATTAATTCTATACCTTAATCGGTGGCTTCTGTGCATCCATCTTGGCAAATAAATTTTATTTATATTTTGATCGGTGCAATTGAAACTTTCACATGTCATTTAATAAAGAAAATATTTTTAAATATTCTGGAATAAATACTAACAAAGTTGCAAAAATATAACAAGAAAGTGATATTTCGTAATATAAATATATGTGAAACTGCTACATTTCATTATTGCACATTCAAAACGGATCATGTGAACTTTTGAACAAATTTTTTGATAATATGCTTGAAAAGAATCCTTCAAAAATACAATATTCATAACATAACATGCATAGACAATTCACACAGACCGAGCAAGTCCCAAACTAAGATTGAATCTTGTATTATGGATACTAATGCGATGATACACATATATACAATCCACTAAACACATATACATGTAACACCTAATTTAGGAAAAGGTCATTCTTCAATCTGCCCTGGCCAGGAATCGAACCCGGCATTCAAAACCACTGTTTTTTAATTACAAATTTGTTCTTGCTTAATATAACAATTTCTCCATCATCACTACAATTTTCATCAGCGGGGTAGCCAGTGGACTCATTTCATGTAATGAACATGTAGATCATCCTCTTTGTACCATAAAAAGTAGACAAACAAAATATGATTGCTGAATTAAATGTTTGGTAAGACATTTTTAAGAAAACCTCCCTGGTTATTGTAAATATTTCACATATGAGCTATTAACATCTTCAAATCAGCGGTGGGTCACTTATAAACTTACAGAAAAGAGTGGAAGATCTATTTTAATCTGAGAGAAAAATCTCGACACTTTTGCAAATAAATTTTTCTGCAATATTTTTAATTTTGCAATAAGCATTTTATTTAAAACGTATGTTAAAATTTAAAAAAAGCTCACATTTATCATTTTGAACATTCAACGATGATTTGTACATTCGGATGTTGTGTAAATATACAATCTTATGAAATGATTTCAGTATGTGAAGATGATGCCCGGTTATCTGAAGCTAAATATAGATTAAGTCAAACACATTCCATATTATAACCATTGACATATACACACATACAAGAAACCTAGTACTAATGCTCTCAGAATTCAGGTTCCAAAATTAATATTGACACAAATGACTGTTTTGCTGTTTCACTTGATACTGTTTCATTGGTAGGTATGTATTATTGATAATACTATATATGTTATTTTAATTAGATATAATTTATTATTACTGTTGATATGTATGTATTTGTAAAAATCTGTTTTTTTTTTAATTTTAATACCAGGGTTAATTTCAAGACATCGCATTTTAGTGATAAAATCGCCCTCTGTAGGAACATTGAATTTTATAACTGATATTTTTTATGATACTGTTTTAATTTCTATTATTGTAAACAATGTATAGTGAAGAATAAAATAAATAAATAATATGTCAATGCGTCATAGTCAGATGGATGTAATCACTTGATAGTGATAATCTCGTCACTGCATATCGTCCTAGTATTTTATATTGCTTCGTTAACACTTAATGATGATTTACAAAAATAAATAAATAAACACTAACACGCCATTGCTATTTCACTCCCACTTATCGTAAATATTGTACATCATTCACAACAATAGATCATTTCATAACCTTGGACCAGGGCTCAAATTTAAGATTGATATGAAAATTTTTGGACCCAAGATTCGGTTGGACCCAATACCAATTTTCAGTTTGAATTTCTAATCTATGATATAATATGTCTGTGATTACAACACTGACATTTTCCTTGTTAAGTTTTGCAACTTCATAGTATAGGTAATATCAAGCAGACAATGAAATGCATATTATGTTTAGGTAAAAAATCATATTTTGAAATAAATTAGATGTAAATTTTCATAAGTATGGTATAAATTAATTGTTATTTATAATTAGATTCTAGAAAGAATATATCAAATATTTATACATTTAATTTAAAGCATTTTGAATGTGAAAGATGTGATATATTTCAAAATCAAAATTCTGTGTATCAAAGTAATCAAACCAAAATATTTTTTTGATTGGTCGAATAAGTGCATGGGAATTTCAAATATGAATTTATCACTCTTAATATCATCCATTGTACTGACAAACTTTTACTGAGAAATCATCTTGATTGTATCGACCAAAGGTCAATGAATTCAATACAGACAAAGATTATCTGCAGATTTGATATTAAAAGAACACAACGAATTTATTTATCTCTTTTTGTGTAAGGTGCATTATCCCTATTGTTTTTGTATGCATATTTTAAATAAGTTTAATTTTTTACAGCATCATTCAACCTTAATAATTACAAAGAGAAATTGCAATAATTCTGTAAAGATATTATAAAATAACATAATATCATTCAAAAAAAATTGTGTTAGTTGTGATAATCTTAAACAGTCACAAATAAAACTAACAAGTCCTTTTTTATTCTCCTTCCTTTACTTCTTTCAGGACACAAATTAGGCATAAACTTCTTCTATTCAGAGATATTTTGTGCCAAGGAACTCATCAGTTGCCGCGACACCTAATGTTGTGTAATCATTGGAACAGTGTATTGGGAAAGATGATAGTTTAGGCTGCCGGAAATCTAATGGAAAGATCAACGGTATGCACTTTTAGGCCAACAATCGTTGTCTAATAATTTGTAGAGAAGGGATAGTGAGTCCTCAGTAATTTTTTTATGTGAGTTACGAATGTTAAACTTTAAATTATTCAAAATTAAAATAATGATATATATTCATAACATATGCACTAGTGGTGAGAAATGTTGTGAAATTTTGAATCATTTGAATTTGTGATGTCACAAATCACTTAAAAACTGTAACAAAAAGTCGCGTTTCTACTAACTTCTTAATAGAAATCACTGTTAGTGAATCATTTTTATTGTTTGTTGTTCCACATTGTTTAATTGCTTAATGACATGTTATTATATATAGTCTCAGTGACAAAATTACACAACTTACAATTTAACAATGATGATTAACAGTAATGGTAAGTAGCAGTATGCTATTTAAGTAGCAGAACAAAGGTGATTTAATGTCCGTGACATTGTTGTTTAGT
Source organism: Athripsodes cinereus (assembly GCA_947579605.1). Taxonomy (NCBI): domain Eukaryota; kingdom Metazoa; phylum Arthropoda; class Insecta; order Trichoptera; family Leptoceridae; genus Athripsodes; species Athripsodes cinereus. The sequence continues at coordinate 28,081,471 of OX388310.1, read as the reverse complement.
GTCATATATACATTCATATGTACATGTTAAAATATCTTACGCCTATAGTGACAATTAATACAATACCTATTTATTTATTTATTAATATTCAGCCAACGAGTCCATATATTTGTTTAAAAAGACACAAATCTGTGAATTAAATATTCAGTAATTAAGTAAGTTTTAAGTCCTAATATTAATGAAGTATTTTTTACAATATGTAGTATTGATATCTAAGTCAACAAATGCATTTAAACTAGAGTTATAAACCAACCATTTTTTTATAATTACTTTCTTTGGGTCAATTTAGAGAAGGAAAGAGATGAAGCAATTCTTTTCACTCCATTCTACTGTCTATATTTACAATGGAAAGAAAGGAAAAAAAAAATTTATTATATTTATTTAAAATTTTAAAAACTTCATTATATTTATTCAATCTTTGGTGTAGACTAGGCATCCGGATAAATATTTTTTCAATAATAAACTAAAATTAAATTTAAAAAAAACAAATAATTTTGTCTGTTTTCCTATAACTGTGTTCACATCAACTGAATACAGAAATGTATTATAAAATTTTCTTCATCTTTTTTCATTACTTTGTAAATATTTGATTCGTTTGTGACTGTTTAAGATTCAATATTACGAGAAAACATTTAAATTTGTTAGGTTAAATATAAATAAGACAATCATGTAAAACAATTAAAATATACACGAGTATTATTATGATTATTATAAATAAATAAATGATAAAAAAAAACAAGCAAGTAGGCTGTAACCATATCCCATACTCAAAAAGCAGCATGTACATATTTATATAATACATTCAGGCCATTTTGTATTATATGTATTAATAAGATTACTGAGTAAAAATACAAAATGTGCATTAAAGAGTTTATACTGAATATTAAATACAAACAGTACATCCAGAAAATAACAAAATTTGTTATTGTGGTTAATGCTACCTCATCTAATACACAAAGTGATAAAAAAAATCTTTACAAAATGTCCCTAAATAAAATGTTGAAATGACCTTAAGATTTTTGACTCAATTTAGTTAAATGCTCCTGAACTAAATTTTGAAGATTCGCATCTAATTCGTGAACTGCTTCTGGACTAAATTTTGAAAGCACAGGTCTATAACTTTGAAACCTATATGTTAATTAAACTGCTTCTAAACTAAATTGAAACCTATAATTTAATTAAATTGCTTATAAACTAAATTGAAACCTATAAGTTATTTAAATTGCTTCTAAACTAAATTGAAACCTATAAGTTAATTAAATTGCTTTTAAACTAAATTGAAACCTATAAGTTAATTAAATTGCTTCTAATCTAAATTGAAACCTATAAGTTTTTTTTAAATTGCTTCTAAACTAAATTGAAACCTATAAGTTAATTAAATTGCTTATAAACTAAATTGAAACCTATAAGTTAATTAAATTGCTTTTAAACTAAATTGAAACCTATAAGTTAATTAAATTGCTTCTAATCTAAATTGAAACCTATAAGTTAATTAAATTGCTTCAAAACTAAATTGAAACCTATAATTTTGAATAAATCTTAGTGAAAAGTAAACTGTGTGTTATTTAAAGTATAATATCGTGAAACCTATAAGTTAATTAAATTGCTTCTAAACTAAATTGAAATCTATAAGTTAATTAAATTGATTCTAAACTAAATTGAAATCTATAAGTTAGTTGAATTGCTTCTATACTAAATTGAAACCTGTAAGTTAGTTGAATTGCTTCTAAACTAAATTTTGAAAAGACCTAAAAATCTTAAAATGGGTATGATTAGTCACCTGCCCAATTGAATTTATCACCAGACTCAATATCCAAAAATTATATAAAATCAATTTATTAGAGATGGTGTGTAATATTTTTTGTAGGATATTTAAAAAAAATACAATTTATATTCCAATCCAACTCCCATCGTGTGTGAGCGTATATTTTGATAAAATTCTTTTTCATTGTTATCTGTTTTCTGAAGATGCACAAAAAGGGTTATGATTTCGAGTTTTGTTATTTAAAAGTTGGTTAAGTTTTCACTAAGAATTGAAACACAAAATGTTGACAAATCTATGTTTGTTCGAATTAAGTAAGCCTTACTGGTTTTTTACCGCCTGCATGAAATGGATTTTAAGGACATTCCTGGCTTCAAAATTACTATTTACTCCCGAATATACCCGTTTTAAAAATCCTAAATTAAACAAGTGAAGTTAATTAATTATTCAAGTATTTAACTACTATTAAAATTCAACTAGAAAGTCTGAAACAACCTGTTGCTCAAGTATAAAACTGAAATAAGCAGTACTTACAGAGTTGGATTGTGCAAATAGGAATTGAAATAATATGATAATACGAGAAATATTTACAAGCGTGAATCTTACAAGAATCTCAAAGAATAAAAATTACTTTTCAAAATTGTTTACTCAATTAGGTAGGTAGGATTATATAATAAAGCTTTACAGCATGCTGTATAGGAGAAAAAGGTAAGTTAAGTGTACAAGTGAGTGTCATAATCTGGATGCACCTTTACGTGTAGGAATAATAATAATAATAAATGAATTAAAGAGATAATACTGTGAAACCATCACTCCAACGGAGTTTGTATTATAGTGAATACATTATGGTTACCCTATTTTTCCATTGGGAATACAGTACAACTGGCTTGCTCTTAATAAGGTGATCAGAAACCTTATCTTGCAACTCTCCTCCTTCCATGAGATTCAGCATTTGTTTCTCGCACTGTTCAGACATTTCTAATTCATCCGCGAACCCTTCTGCAGAATGATATACAGTGAGATGTGACTGGCCTAATTTTTTTGTATTTTTAACGGATGTTAGTGTGTTGATGGAACCCAATGGAGAAGATGTAGCGTCGCAGTAATACTCTTCCTCATCATCGCTCATCTCAGTCGTGTATGGACGAGTCTATTTCATACATCAGGACTGGGAAAAGACAAAAACAAACACGCGATGAAGAAAAATAACACAAACATGCAAACCAAACAACTTATCTACTGCTATTTAATCACCCACTCACTTGCACTTAATAGTGTTACAATTTATATTATTAAATAAACACATGTGGTAAATATTTAGATAAGAAAATGTATACTCAGTTAATCTTTCAGGCAAAGTGAATGAAATGGAAAGCAAATATATTGATAAAATATTTAATTTTTCAAATAAATATAATTAAGAAATACAGAGTTTTGAATTAAAATCAAGGATAATGTTTATCAAAAACAGAACATTTTCCACAGTTTGCAAGCTAATAAACTTTAAACAAACAGCTGTGAACAGAACACACAACAAATATAAAATTTGAATGTATTTAAAAAAATAGTCCACTCAATTATAAAGACTTAGGAAAATAATAAAGACTAATTAAAGTGAATGGATGATCTTCATATAGGAAGCTGGCCACTGGCTATTATGAATCATTATAATCTACAATCTGAAGACTATTTTTAGTTAAGTTAACGTTTTTTTGTTATTCACACGACCGGACGCGGTTACCAGTTAGATAGCCGGGCATGTCAAGGATACATGTAACATAAAATATTATGATTCAAGTTTTGAATATCATTACAAGAGGTCACAATAAACACGAAGCAACTGAGAAATAAATTATGTTTTATGAGTAAGTACAAAGCATGTAAAAAATTTCCAATAACATTATTAAAATAATGCCAGTGCAAATATGTAATCTCTAAATGGGATTGAATAAACAGTAGATAAACTGATTGAGTTGAAACATGAAAACTCACTCATGCACTGGAAAACATGCGAATTAATGCAAAATATACATAAAAAATTCACAACATATGACACCCGCCGTCTAACTACAAAAAGACTACAATATTGCTGTTGGTAAAAAAAAAGATAAAATATTTTTTCACTGGCAACATCACAAAGTAAATAATATTGCAAACATAAGAAAAACTTCCTACAATCTAGCGAAAAATGCTTGGCGAAAGCGTTTAGTGTATCGTGTATTTCTTGGGCTCTTTCTTGCATTTCCCAAGTAGCACATGCAAGTAACTTTGATTCGAGGCCATTCATAAAGTAGTAACATTTAAACGCATTTTCGACACATTTCTACACAAAGCAATAAACTATCTGCACTTTGGTAATTCCGATTCGAAACTGATTCAACACAGAGCGGCTAAAATGAATAAAGAAACGACGTTTCGAATTCGCTTCCAAACGTTACAAAACAATGTTACATTAAGCATTTTAGACATAATGTGTGGTAATGTTATGAAACAGCGTTCAAAAATTGTGTTGGTTTAGAAAACTATGCATTCAAACCATAGTTCTATTCAAACTGTTTATGGCTTACCATTTAATTGGTAAACTCAACAATTTGAAGCTGCCTCCCACCCAAATGAATCAAGATACAGTTCCATATTCAAAAACGGTTAGGAATCTTGGTCTGATTATAGATCAGAGACTCTCTTGGCAACAACATATAAATTCCATTCGCAAAAAAATATTTTATTCGTTGCATAATCTCAAAAGACTCCAAAGATTCTTGCCAATTAAGACCAAAATCCTACTCGTTCAATCCTTATTAATACCGATCCTTGACTATGTAGACATTGCTTTTATTGATCTAAATGAAAATCTTTTAACTAAAGTTGAGAGACTACAAAATGCAGGTATCCGATATATTTTTAACCTCAAAAAAACTGATCACATAACCTCTTACAGAAATCAGCTGAAGTGGACCACCATACGTCAAAGACGTGATCTTCACATTTTGTGTCTAGTTTTTAAAACATTATTTTTAACGTCCTCCCCATACTATCTTAAAGAAAAATTCGAGTATCTGGCGAGTCATGGCTTACCTTTGCGATCCAACAGAGAGCGTCTTCTAGCAGTACCACCCAAGAAACCATTTTTGTCGCTCTCTGGGCGCCGATTTGAAACGGCGATAACATTTGTTTCAAAAACAAGCAACATTTTAAGTCCCCGTTACAAAGCAGTTATGAAACGTCGACTAAAAATGGGGAAGAAATGTCGAAACGACGTTTCAAATCAAATTCGAAACGACGTTTCTAGATGTGTCTACTTTCAAATGTCATGGCGCGTGAGGAATAATCTAACCTCAAAATGTTTGACATCATGATTTTAATCATGGATGCGGGAAAACAACAAACGCCATTTTAATAATTTGTCGATTCACTTGAACATACACGAAGTATAAATACTATATCTGCGGTATGTTAACCTAAAATTTCCCTGCAAGGCTTGCTTTATCGAGTAAAATAGTTAGATAGGTCCAATTATTTAGTGCGCCTTTATAATTTTAGAATTTTAACGATAAAATTTATATTAATAAATAATTGTAATTGTACAAAGAATGTTCCTAGCAGCTTCTAATTATACAAGTTTTTCTCATTATTTTCAGTTATGACTTCTTCAACTAAATTTTATCAAAATATGTGTCATTTAAGAGAGTTTTATACGATATTTAAATAAACAAATATATGATATATCGTCATACAATCTATTTTCATCAATATGTATGATTCCAAAATGGAGTTGTAACGACGTTTCGAACATGTTTCGAATCCGCGTCTAAATGGTTCGAAACGTTTGGAAACGTTTCTTTACTGTTTCGGCGTTCTATATTTGTCAAATAGGAGTCCGCGATTCTCAAAGTATTTTTGTATATTTTTAAGCCGATATATTAATTTCAATTAATACACTTACTTTCAGATGTTGTATCGGTTCCCGATTTTTGGCGAGCTCATATATTAGGAGGTATAAATATTATTTTTCTGAATTATTAGAATTTATCTTTGTACGTACCCTATGTATCTACACGTAATAAAACTATAGACATAATTATGTATTATATAATTGTTCTATTATAGATCATATATTATTATAATAATCATATAATAAATATAATTAACTTTGCATTTGTTTCCATATTTTACCAGCACCATCTAGACAATATATGAATAATCAATTTGTTGTGCTAATAAAGTTTATCGTAAAGATGGAATTCGACAAAAACATACATTGTTGATAATAATATAGATATAAATAAACTTAGACCAATTTAATAGGTGATCTTTTATAATAATAATAATAATAAAGATATTTGAATATGTGACCATGACTGATCATATGGAGACTTATCTGGTTGTATAATGCTGAAAAGTGTGGATGGCAATTCTGCCGCCGCGTAATAAAAAATAAGTCTATGGTTGATAATGAATAAGTACATACGTATCGATCCAAACAAAAAAAAACAAACAATGGAAAAATCGTTGCTCGATGTTTTTGATTTTTTTTATACTTTGCCTGTTAATTGCCTGATATGTTGAGACTTTCAAACAAGTATTATTAGTTTTTCTCTCGAAATTTTTTTTTGGAGGCTATTTTTGTAACGTGCCGTGGGTGATTTTTAATGAAAATAGATCTTTAGAAAAAATATAGTATCTTTTTTATTTATTAACATATCGAGATAATTTTATAAAAATATGTTAAGTACAAAATTTTCTAGTTTAAAAAATATTCTTGATCATCGGTATCTATCGAAAAAATTACTAAATTTTGCTTCAAATTTACAATTCTAAAATTGAAAAATTCTCATTTTTTTTATTTATTTATTTCTTTTTTATTTATTTATTTCTTCTTTAGGGACACAAACAGTTTAACTTAACAAATATTAACAGCCATATTTTTCCAGAAAACAAACCAATCAAGGTCCCGCAAATTACCGAAGCGTATGACGAACACATTTTCGCATCATTATTTCAGAATGAAAACAACAAATATCATCATTAGTATTTTTTATTTACAGAGATATTTTAGGTCACTATCCTCAGAAGCAATGCAGATGAATTTAAGATATCACCATCATTGTGCAAAACAACAATGTTTCAGTAAAAATAATTACGGTGCATTTTAATTTTATAAGTCTTAAGCAATAAACAGTTTGAATAGAACTGGTATGAATGCATAGTTTTCTCAAACCCACACAATGTTTGAAGTCTGTTTCAAAACATTACCACACATTATGTCTAAAATGAATAATGTAACATTGTTTTGTAACGTTTGGAAGCGAATTCGAAACGTCGTTTCAGTATTCATTTTAGTAATTTTGTGTTGAATCAGTTTCGAATCGGAATTGCCAAAGTGCGGATAGTTTGCTTTGTGTAGAAACGTGTCGAAAATGCGATTAAATGTTTCTACTTTATGAATGGCCTCGAATCAAAGTTACTAGCATGTGCTACTTGGGCAGCACACAGCACGAACTTTCTGTCCAACTCATTTCTTGTTCATGGTGCTCGCTGTTGGAACAATCTTCCTTCAAAAATCAGGATGATAACAACTTTTGCTTCTTTCAGACAAGCTGTCAAAAATCACTTCCTATCACTGAATTTAGCATCTGACTCCTAAAACCCTTTCCCCTATGCATGTGCACGCAGCAGTGTATGTATGTTCTACTTTTATTATTATTATGTGTCCATGAGTGCATTGTTGCCTGCATGTGCCTTTTTCATTTGTTTGCTTTATATTGTATTTTTTTTTATATGTTTATAATATTACTGTAGATATGTATATTTATGTCTGTTTTTTTTGTTTTATTTTGTTTTTTGATTTTAATAACCGGGTTAGTTGTAAGACATCGCATTTTAGCGATAAACTCGCCCTCTGTACATTGAATTGTATAAATGATATTTTCTATGTTAATTTGTATTATTGTAAACAATGTACAGTGAAGAATAAAATAAATAAATAAATAAATTAAGACTTAAAATTAAAATGCACCGTAATTATTTTTACTGAAACATTGTTGTTTTGCACAATGCTGGTGATAAGGTTGTAAAGCTTTAATGCCAACAGAGTGGTTACATAAATAAATTATCATTTAATAAATAGAAAAAGAAGTGCCCAAACATTCGATGCAATATTATGGAACAAACCGTGGTAGGTATGGCTAATTCCTGTTCAAAACAACCAGACCATGTTGCTCAATGTCTTAGATTTTTTATTATACTTTGCCTGTTAATTGCCTGATATGTTGAGACTTTCAAACAAGTATCATTTTTTTTTACTCTCGAAAATTTTTTTTGGCGGCCATTTTTGTAACGTGCCCTGGGTGATTTTTAATTTTTTTTTTTTTTTATTTATTTCATATAATATAAACATTAAATACCTACAAATATACAGTCGCGCCAAATCCATTAAAATAGATTTGTCGGCGCGTTCCTTACAAAATAACAATATATACATAATTTATTTCAACCTAATCCAAAGCATCGAACATAAACTTAACACCTAAAGTATTTACAAAATTTCAATTATATACAAATGCACATTTCAGCAGCCATTCCTTGACAAGTCTTTTTATTGCAATCTTACTACCACATTTCTTAATAGATGTCGGCATCATATTAAGCAATTTAGGCAAAATAGATCTTCAGAAAAATTATTGTATCTTTTTTATTTATTAACATATCGAGCAAATTTAAAAAAAAAAATTGAGTACAAAATTTTCTAGTTTAAAAAATATTTTTATCATCGATATCTATCGAAAAAATTACTAAATTTTGCTTCGAATTTACAATTCCAAAATTGAAAATTTCTCATTTTCGCATCATTATTTCAGAATGAAAACTATAAATATCATCATTGATATTTTTTATTTACAGAGATATTTTAGGTCACTATCCTCAGAAGCAATGCAGATGAATTTAAGATATTCCTTCTTTTTCTATAACTAGTCGAACTTTGCACTTATGTGAAAAAATGCAAATTTTGAAACCAAATATCTGAAAAGGGACTGAATGTTTTCATTTGAAAATTTAATTAAACATTAATCGTATTCTTATTGATAAGTGGCAGGCAGGAATTATATGAGTGATATCGGAGCAGTTTTTGGGATATAGAGTTTTTCGCGCGGACTGTTTTTGTAAAAAGAAATCAATACAAAATTCGTAATATTTTCTTTGTTTGTAACCGTAGCGAAATAATTTAAAAAACATTATATTGAGTAATAATGAGACTATATTTCGGTGTATATTGATATTCTATTATATATTTTAATAAATACCAAAAATTCATCTCAAGGTCATTATAATTATTTTTTATGAAAAAAGGTGATTTTTAAACGAATTTTTTATATATAAAAAAGTAAAAATCAACATTGGTTTTTTTTCTCTGAATAAATACTTTATAGTTATCTCAGATAAAGAAATATGGAATGTCTAAAAGTATCGCTATTTTTTTTTATAATTAAAATAATGACACCCCTTCGACCCAAAAATCCATATCTATATATCTAAAAACCGGTTCATTTTTTTTTCATGAAAATTTGAAAATAGCATTGACTTATTACAGTTAATAAACCACAAAAAAAATTTTTATATAGTCCAAGTGGTTTCAAAAATATGGTGTTTTGAAATTTCCATACAAAATGAATAGGCACCATAGGGGAAACGTGAGCCATACTGGGCACGTTACAAAAATAGCCTCCAAAAAAATCATTTCGAGAGTAAAAAAAATAACACTTGTTTGAAAGTCTCAACATATCAGGCAATTAACAGGCAAAGTATAAAAAAAATCAAAAACATCGAGCAACGATTTTTCCATTTTTTTATTGTTTTTGTTTGGATGTATGTATGTAAGTATGTACTTTTTTTTTATTATTAAAAAGATATATCTGGGTTTGGTTTGGCATCATTAAGGGCCGAAATTATAAACGAGGAACCCAATATTCGTAAGTATGTCGACACATTACGAACGGATGGCGATCTGTTCGTACATTCTACTAGATACTGCATTATAAAACTATTTTGACAATTCGTTTTAAAGAAATATTTTTGCCTACTGTACCTATTGTTTTCAACCGGTGGTCACATAAGATCTTGCCTGTCCCTTTTATCAACCTGCTCCCCATTCATAAAAATTTCACCCAACAATCTTATAAATTACACAAAACAAATGAGTAAATGACAGCGATGCTATGAGAATATATCCTAACAAAACACGTGCTTAGATTCATCTATTGTTATTTCTTTCTCTCTTCAGGCAAATAGTGAGACAGCAATGCTAGTCGTCAAAACTAATCCCTGGTCGGTCGGCCAGTTAAAGCCGATGGTAACATTTTACTGAAATAATATCAACGGATGTTTATAATGCTGAAAAACGAGTAGTTATATCAAATTTTGGACCATATTAAAATATTTTGAGCTAACGGACTTTTATAATATTGGCCCTAAGTCATTTTGTCAAAAAATGGAGATACCCAATCTGCTAATTAAGGTATCGATATACCTCGTAATATATGAGCTCGCCAAAAATCGGGAACCGATACAACTTCTTTAAATAAGTATATTAATTGAAATTAATATATCGGCTTAAAAAGAAACAAAAATACTTTGAGAATCGCGGACTCCTATTTGACAAATATAGAATGCCGAAACAGTAAAGAAACGTTTACAAACGTTTCGAACCATTTAGACGCGGATTCGAAACGTCGTTACAACTACATTTTGGATAATCATATTGATGAAAATAGATTGTATGACGATATATCATTATCTGTTTATTTAAATATCGTATAAAACTCACTTAAATGACACATATTTTGATAAAACTTAGTTGGAGAAGTCATAACTGACAATAATGAGAAAAACCTGTATAATTAGAAGCTGTTAGGAACATTCTTTGTACAATTACAATTAATTATTAATATAAATTTTATAGTTAAAATTCTTAAATTATAAAGGCGCACTTAATAGACCATTAAAGGATGACGTCACAGAAAAATCATTGAGGGGCATCAGGCATCCCAACACAACAGACGATTACGGTGTAATATTAGGTGGAACGCCTAAAGAATACCTAATAGTAAAAAAAACTGTCAGTGTCGATTTTTATTCATTTATTCATTTACATGGTACACAACAGATGAAAGACACATAAATATAACATGTAAGCAACAAAAACATTCCAATAGTCTTACATCCAAACAGTGCACACTTCAGCAATAACACACAAAACTATTTTGTTATTATTTTGTCGTCTGACTTTCTTTTTTTTCTCTTATGGCATAACATCCTACAAGGATGATTTGCGCAATCTGACTGTTTGCCCCCCAAGCAAAAGCAAATCCATAGACAAGACCACGTGACCTTTAATAGTCTATAATTGGACCTATCTAACTATTTTACTTGACAAAGCAAGCCTTATTGCAGGGAAATTTTAGGTTAATATCCCGCAGATATAGTATTTATACTTCATGTATGTAGAAAATGTTAAAAGCTGAATAGAGTCATTTTGTCGGTCTTAATCAGCCTTAATGCAGTCCTTAAACAGCCTAATCTGTTTAAGTATTTAAAAGAGTCTTAATACGCAAAGAGTTTCAAACAGGTCTAAAAGTGAGTAGTTATATAGCTATCTGTGCTACCTGGGAAAGCAGTTATGAAACGTCGACTAAAAATGGGGAATAAATGTCGAAACGACGTTTCAAATCAAAATCGAAACGTCGTTTCTAGACGTGTCTACTTTCAAATGTCATGGCGCGTGAGGATCTAACCTCAAAATGTTTAACGTCATGATTTCAATCATGGATGCGGGAAAACAACAAACGCCATTTTAATAATTTGTCGATTCACTTTGAACATACATGAAGTATATATGGCTAACTACTTAATATTGTTGACCGTGCCTTCTGCGTGGTTGATCCGTCGGTTGTTGTGGAACAAAATTACTTATGATTTGTGAACTGTGAAGGTGTTACAGCCAAAGTTAAAGACTTTATTAGTCAGAAGGTGTTATGATTCTTCAATGGGCCATTGCGGTGATTTTTCCACAAAACGGCGCATCAACAAGAATTGTCTAGTTGTTATTATTATTATGAATAAGTGTGAATAGACATGTTCACTTCGGATGAAAAGCTTTGACACTGACATTCTGGATGATCATCCAAAATGAAACAATCTGAGAATGCTCTACTTTTATAATCTGGGAACTTTGGGTAATTTTTTTTATTTAGCTAAAATCATACTTGTGTTCTGACAACTGACAACACTAAATAATAGTGAAATGAAGTTTGTAAACATAATATGCAAGTACGAAGTTGTAAATGTTATCAATTTTACGATCTTTAATCAAACCCAGGCATATAATTAGTGTGCGCAAGACTATAGGCAATAAATTTACTTTGTGATCTTTTAATCTTCCAGCATATCATTTCGTGTAATTCCTTTTATGTACCTTGTTTAGTCGATAACATGTTTACTTTTTTACATTTTGACAGTTTCTGTCGACTGGAGTGAGGGACTGAAAGCAAAATATACCAACGTAGTTTTTTTGCATATTTTGAAAAAAAAATGTATTGCCACGTCGTTTACATGTTAATTAAAATATGATTCGAAGTTATACAATCGGGATATTTAAAATAATTATGTTATGGTGTAAGCCCATTTCATTCCGTTGACAGATGTTTGTGGTCGAGCCATAGTTTCGCTTTTCTCGAAACGTTATGTTCTTTAGTATGCACACGGTAATTTTTTGTTATTGAATCAGTCATTATAATATAATGATTATTGTTATAAAGTCAAATTAACTAAAAAAATACCGTAATGATATATTTTTCACTTGTGTGAGTGATGTCGCATGCACTATTACAGCCGTTGTTTCGACGAAATCGCGTTCAAAATTCATTTGTGAGTGCAGCATGTAAAGTTTTTTGTTGTTGTCTTAGTTAATAAAAATACACTTATTATAAACACACCTTATCTACTTGTTTTATCGATTCATAATTAGTAATTATACGATTATACCTTAAACAATTATTTGCATTAAACCCAAAGATATTTTTAGTATAAAGGATTCTACCAAGCCTTCAATATTTATATACAAATCTTTTAAAAATAAAACATTGAAGTTTTTGATAAACCACATAATTAAAATTCAAAAAAGTTTCAGTTATTATATTCTGCAATTATGACCACAATTATCTCTGGCCGTCTGGCTCTGATGTGACAATATTGTGTTGCCCTTGAAATTCTCTTTTTGAAAATTGCATCTAATAAATCTACGTTTATTTTCGTCTCGCAGACATTATTTTTCCGCAACATGGGAGTGAAAATCGCAGATATTTTGGAACTTCAGCACAGTCATGTCAGAATAAAGGACATTGGCGAGCTTGAAAGGAAATTGACAAAGTTGAAGTTGGATGGAAAAGATAATCTCCAAGTTATAGCTGATTTTGATTGCACCCTCACCAAGCAAAGAGCTGCAAATGGGCTCAAACTTTACAGTAGCTTTGGTAAGATTGTTTATTTATTCGTTTCGGTGCATTTGTTCATAATTATATTTTATTTTAACCTCAAAGTTATTCAAGGTTATGTTTCTTATGTTCTCATTATTTTTCAATATTGCAGACACAAAATGTTAGTAATAACATAGAATAAATATTACTGTGTTGTGTTCAGATGATTCTCTACTTTTACAAATGTGTTTGATAATTGAGTTTCACATTTTTTGTAACTATTTCTGTGATCACTATTAAACAAATAAATAGCATTGTAAATTCTAGAGTAAACAATAGTCTTTATTAATACTTTCATTCCATGATATGCGGCATTAAATGGTAAACAACGACATAATTACTCATTATGTTTCTGTTGGTTGTTCTTAATAGTTTATTGATTGAACCAATTTTTCCAATTTACTGATATCGTTATGAATTGGTTACAAATGATGTAAACAAATATGCCTGTCAAAAATAATTTTACCTATAAATTGAAAAGGGTGAAGTTTTAAATCCCTCTGCTAATTCATGCTATTTGTGGGGCGTAATAATATATCTGCTTAAAATTGTTTCGTAGACTGTTTGAAAATGCACATATTCTTAACATTGCTAGTTTTCTCATTTGAATTTAAAATGGGCCACTTGCAGATTTTTTTTATTACATATTAGTATGAAAGAAAGACAAGCACAATTTACTTTAATTTTCCTTGCACTATTTTCTTAGATATTAGCTTTTATAAAATTGGATTTTCTCATAGTGATCAAAAACGATATGGCGGCACTGTGACGTCACGGAGTCCAGTGAATCATAATTTTATTTATTTATTTATTCTTTACTGTGCATTGATTACAAGCAAATTCACACAAAAATACATTTAAAACAAATACAATCAATATACAGAGGGCGAGCTTTTTGCAGAGTCGCGATTTCTTCCAACTTCCAACTAACTTTTGCACCACAGATTATAATCTCATACACACATGGGACTCCGTGACGTCATCAGCTGTCAAAAGCCATTTAAAGTGTTTAGCCAAAATGTCAAAAATTTTGGTTTTTACTTTTGGAAATTTTCCATAATTTAGATATTTAAAAAAAATTAACTGACAAATTTGTGTTTTCTGACCTCAAATTTATTCAATTTGATCATTTATATCAAATTCCCCCACGACTGCAAGTGGCCCATTATAAAGTTTCATTGTTTTGTTGGTTCATTATTCATTTGTTTGTTATTCATTTTAGGTATGTTTGCTGAGTGCCCTTCCGTGCCAGATTCATATAAGCAAAAGGATAAAAAACTGTGTGATATATATAAACCCATAGAAGTGGATCCCAATCTCTCTGTTGAAGAGAAGACAGTTCATATGGTGGAGTGGTACAAGGCGGCCAGTGATATACTCAAGTATTAATATTTACATGAAACATATTATTATTACTTAGTTTATGGCAGTAATTTATGGGAACAAACAATCTGTTTTAAGTTTTACTGTATTTATGAACAATATTTTTCCATCATCAAATTTTTTTCCAGAATCAATATTTTATTTATGAACAATAAATTCCCTCCCTATACACGAGATATCTCTAATAGGGAGGTAGTTGTAGTATTGTTGTGATTGTTTTTCATTGTTTATTGAAAATAATATTGTATTGTGTACCTACTTTTGAAATAAATATATTTATTATTATTATTATTTATTATATTAACCTGGTTTCGTCTCACAAAGTCATTGTCAAACTAAATGTTAGTTTAACAATGGTTTTGTTAGTCAAAACCAGGTTACTATTATTAATAAATACAGTAAAACTTAAAATGATTTCTTTGTTTCCATAAATTAATATGGAGTTCTATAAAATAAACCTCAACTCAAATCAATATGTGGGAGTACTTGTGCCAAGTTATTTCACTTATTTTTGAAGCATTAACTATGTAACAGTTGTGAGATTTCTCAGCATCTCTTAGCGGACTGCAATGCTGTGGGAAAGCCCTAGGCAGCCACTGGGTAGAAAGTGAATCTCTTCACACCTTGGATCCCCTCAAGATCCTAGACTTCATAAGATATCTGGGACTTGAGGGTTCGCTTTGACTGGCAACACCAGGAACATTAAGTATTTATGCTGTGTATTGTCTGTTATTTGATTAATACTTATCAAGTAACATATAACAGATAGTATAAATTTTTTTTACTATTAAAAATGTATGCATCTTATTCACGTGTTATTCATTATATTTACAATTCTTAACTTGTTTATTTCTAGAGGTTTCCATTTTCCTGCTGATGAGTTGGAGTCTGTCGCCAAATACGTAGTTCAAAATTTAAGGTAACATTTTTACAAACTATGATTTATATCCTTACTAGCTGGCCCAGCAAACTTCTTACCGCCTAAGAATCAATGAATGATTAATATTTTTAATCTCTTTAGAAACTCCCGCAATTGTCCAAGTGTGTCATCGTATAGTGTAAAAAATAAAAATAATGTATTTTGAACAATTATACTTAACTCCGATTTGTTTATAAATTATCTGTTATTATATTCACACTCATTGATTGTTAGGCGGTACGAAGTTCACTGGGTCAGCTAGTATCAAATATAATATCATTGTACACATGCCACGAAAGAAGTAAAATAGTTACACTACCCTCTCACCACACACATTATAAAGGAATATTGTTGCAATATTATCGTCGTCCATATTGTTTTTTTTTTTATTGAAATTAAAAATGAATGGCGTAAATAATTATCTTCGTAATTTTTCTTCCCGTGACTTTGTAAGATATTTTAATAGCTTATCGTCTATTCGGGGTGGAGAAGAATCCAACAAATCAGAGATCATTCAAACCGGTACAGCCATTCTTGAGTTATAAATGGTGTAACTAACACGACTTTCTTTTATATAATATAGATACCCATAATCAAGACATATATTTTATGTCTTAATTACAATAATAATAATACATCATACAATGCTGAATATCAGGCTTATCGTTGTGATTTGTGACAAATTGCTCAGAAAACTTTTGCTAGCGATAGTTTTTGAAGAAAAACTTGCCAAAGTCATCACTTAAATTAGTAGATTGCTGAGTAAATGAATCTAATAGAACTAACAAATTTATATATTTTTTGCAGGGATGGTGTCCACGATATGTTTGTCAAATTGAATTCCGGAAATGTGCCTGTGTTGGTGTTCTCAGCAGGTTTAGGAAATGCAGTTGAATTTGTACTTAAGAACTCCTGTATATTAACAGATAATGTTAAGGTAATAATGATACATATCTGGACTTGTTCATTATGTATAAAAAATATATTGATTTTATATTTCATTTTTTCAAATATTAATTTCTCTATATTTTATATTAAAATTAATTCAAAATGAAAATAATAAAAAAGAACCTATATTAAACAAAAATAAAACTTCATTAAAATTGATTAATAAATAAATAAATAAAAAATATTGATTAATAAATAAATAAATAAAAAATAAAAAAAATATTAAATATTGAATTTTGTAATTAAAAGATAATCTGGTTAAAGAATTAACTGCTTCTGATATTTTTATGCACATTATTTGCATTCTTCTTCTTAAAGTGCCATGTCGCCCCCCCGACGTTGGCTATCACCCTGGCGTAGGCTTCTCTGTCCTGTGCTAGTTGGAACAGCTCTTCCACCCTGTGGACCCCGGTCCACTCTCTGATATTTCTTAGCCAGGATATCTGCCACCTTCCCACACCGCGATTACCCTCAATTTTTCTCTTCAAGATGAGTTGGAGTAAACCATATTTCTCATTTTGAAGTATGTGTCCCAAATATGCTGTTTTCCTCATCTTTATACTGGAAAACATCTCTATTGTTCTAGCCCATTCTACTGTTTTTTTTTTCACCTGTATGGGTGAAAGATAATATTCTTAATTCATTAATTTTTTATCATTGTTAATTTGTTATATAATTCAATTATATATAATAATTGATAATAATAAGTGATAATCTTGCCACAGCATATCATCACAATTTTTATGTAAATTGCTTTGTTGATTTTGTTATGTAAATGATGATGTGCAAAAAGAAGAAAATAAATTATCAGTTATAAATGAGTAGATACTTATCAATCTCCGGTATGTCCACCAGGTACAAAATTTCACTTTATTATATGGGCACATAGAGAATCGTTTTTGCTTTGGTTTAGTTTTGATCTTACTCACGTATGTCCACAGATTTATTAGGAAAATACTGTCTAAAAAATCAAATACAAATGTCGCGTGTGCTGTGTTGTTCCGCCATTTTATTAAAAAATTAATACTTATAGCAGTTAAAATGGATAGAATTGTTAAAATTGTTGATCCTGATAAAGCAAGGAAAAGAAGTAAAATAAAAAGCCAGCAAAAAAATTAAGATATGTCCGTCGATGTACTTCTAAATCCAATATGTCCATACCACATTTCACAATAACAAAAAATGTCCATTATATCATTTTCACTTATGATGGACATATTGGTGTATGATAAGTATCTGATTGAGTTCGTCGGTAGCCTGGAGGTAGAGCCTCGGCCTCGTGAACAAGGGGTCCGTGGTTCGATACCAGGTGCCGGCAAACTCCCCTTTCACGACACAAGCTTTTAGTAGCTTACTGTGAAAGGTGTATAAGGTTGTATTTGTGTTTATAACAAAAACCCAGATATATCTTTAAAAAAAAAATCTACTCAAATAATAAGTCTTGTGTTGACTATTTTTAATTTTTAATAGTGCAACTCAAAAGTTAGATAAACAAGAGGCCTTACTGAATGTTAGGATAAGTGAAACACTCATTTTGTGCTATAAAAATATGTGTCTGGATGGTTGAATATTTTTAGACATCTTTTGTAGGACATTCAAAAACTTATTTATTTATTTTATTATTCGCTGTACACTGATTAAAAGATAGATCTATCATTGTACATAGCAATAGGAATACATAGGTGAGTTTTACATTGTATTGCAATTTATTTCAACTTACCCAGTCGTACATAAATCCAGAGTTATTGTAAACTGAAAGTTTTATTATATTTTGGGAACCCAACAAGAAAACACTGCAGCGCACTGTATTTATTTGTAACTTTTTTGTTTATTTTTTTCAGGTGATATCAAATTTTTTAAATCTGGATGAAAACGGTTTCATAAAGGGAATGCAAGGTGAGATTATACACGTATTTAATAAGAGCGAGACGGCCATAAAAGGCACAGAGTATTATGAAAAGATAAAAAATAGGAGCAACGTGCTTCTACTGGGAGATTCATTAGGCGACACCAAGATGGCTGACGGAATGGACCACAGTGAGGCCGTAATCAAAATTGGATATTTGTTCCATAATTTAGAAGGCAATCTACCTCTCTATATGGATCAGTTTGATATTGTTCTTATTGATGATCAAACTGTGAATGTACCGTGCGCCATTTTAGATTTGATATTTTAATGAAATTTATTATTAGAAATGTAGTATTGATTAGAGGGCCTGTATTCTTCCGTAATGTGTTTGTGTTTATATGTATCACAATTTCCTCTTGTACAGATTTTTCTCAAATTGGCGTAACAATTTTGACTCTTTAATCATTACTATTATTAGTTCAATTTCTTTAAAATCTTTAAAGCAGACCTTACATATCCAAGTATTTAAAATGGTTGACCAATGAAATAATAAAAAAAACAAAAGGTGCAATATAATATTTGTGTCTAGGTACAATTTTGAACCTTACTGCAGAGAGCGTTCACTTCCATCACGATTGCTGATGGCAACATTATGCACTTTGAATTTGTATATGACTGCTTCCATTGTCTGCCGCAAAATGTCACTTTATTGCAGAAACAGTTTCACACAAACCATACTGCAATGTATTGCTGACACCATTTACGGCATAAACGAATGCAGTCTACTGTCCGTAGTGAGGTTCAGAAACATTTCTTTGGAGTAGTCAAATTACAATTTGATATACATACTTATCATATTTAAAATGTTGCAATTTACCTCTGTGTGAAATTTTACGTGTAACATTCACAAGCGTCATTATGCGTACGCAAGGTTTTATTCTAGATTAGTCTCGGTGTGCCATGTATGCCTGAAATTAATCTTAATGTTTAGCATATTTAATTTATTTTTCAAATTTAATAGTTTAGCATACCTGTATCAGTCTACTGTCCGTAGCGAGGTTCAGAAACATTTCTTTGGCATAGTTAAATTACAATTTAATATATCATATTTAAAATGTTGCAATTTACCTCTGTGTGAAATTTTACGTGTAACATTCACAAGCGTCATTATGCGTACGCAAGGTTTTATTCTAGATTAGTCTCGGTGTGCCATGTATGCCTGAAATTAATCTTAATGTTTAGCATATTTAATTTATTTTTCAAATTTAATGGTTTGGCGTACCTGTATAATTTGGCTTGTGTAAGGTGCTCGTTCGATATAAAATTTATACAATGAAATCTTTCTCGAAGCAGAATACTTTGCCATTAGTTGCACTCAGATTGTCATTGTGTTTTTAGAATCATTGTGTTTGATGATATGTGTATCTGAGGTGTTTTATGCAATGCTAGCACAATTTCACAAAACAGAAGTATTTCCAGTGAAATACATATAACTCAAAAATTATATTACGGGTAGTTCTTGAATTGCATTAAAAGTTTTTGTAGAAATCAGTTTGATTTTGTTATCTCAACAATTGTGTTATATTGCTATTTTAACCATCCATGTATATTAGACAGATGTGATGACCAAGAGATTTAATTCATATATATAATTTTTAATTTATTGAATTTCCTAATTTATGTATGTACCTAATGCTTGTGTATGGTTGTAAATATTTTTATTAGTATATCACTTTTAAAATCACTTGATAAATAGGTGATAATCTCAGTAAAACAATTACAATTTCTTATATATATATATCATCTCACTATCTTTACGACTTATATATATTTCTAATTTGGTCCATTCTATGTTTAAAAACATCCACTTTTACAAGTGATTAGTGTTTTTACCTACTTATTTCAATGGAAATTGTTTTTTATACCTCTGTTGTAAAATCCATTTAAAATAAATTTCCTAATTAAATATATTTCCCGGAAAATAAAAGTGTGTTTTCCCAGAATCCACATAAACACTTCTTAAGTAGCAGAGTTGTGGATGTTTGGAACGGGCTGCCTCCAGATTTGGTTGTTGCTGGGAGTGTAAATTGTTTTAAGAATGGACTTGACAGATTGCGGTAACATCGTGGACTCATTCAAGCATATCAGCTTTGCCGCCTGCTTGATATCCATAATAATAATAATTTCATTTATATTTTTTCAAAAAAAAAAGATGAATATGAGGTATAACAAGTACTACTACTATACCACATCCCACAAGTAGGGTAACCAGCAGACCAGTTGCATGCAATAAGTGAGAGTAAAAGCACCTATAGAATTAAGGCTTGATGGAGGATCCCATCATTCCAAATAAAAACAACTACCTAAGCCTTATGCTTCAAAATGTCATCTAAATGGCTGCAAACGAAAAACTCGCTATGTTTGCAAGCAGTGTATTGAAGAACCACTGTGCCCCGAGCGTTTTGAAGATTTCCATTCTCGCAACTAAATTAATTTATTTATTAATTAATCCCGATTAGTACACCATTTTTATTTTTACATAATATGAACAAAATTACATGTGACAAGTGTAAAAACATTGTTTATTTACTATTATTCACATTTCCATATTAATATTATAATCTTAATACATGTACCCTTAAATATACTTAAGCCTCATATGAGGCCCTTCTGAAAAACCTGAAAAATATTGAAAGTATGAAAAAATCTAGGTCGTCGGTAGCCTGGAGGTAGAGACTCGGCCTCGTGAACACGGGGTCCGTGGTTCGATCCCTGGTACCGGCAAACTCCCCTTTCACGACACAAGCTTTAAGCTTACTGTGAAAGGTGTATAAGGTTGTATTTGGGTTTATTTCAAAACCCAGATATATCTTTTTTTTTAAATATTTTGTCTATTACTTAATTTATGTCATCTGTGATATGATTGTATGTACTATTTATCATAATATACTATTGTATTTAACACAATATTTTGTTGTTTGTTATAGATATTTTTACACATTGAAATTTGTATTGGGTGTTGGAATAATTTTTCGACTTGCAAAAAATAACAAGTTCTCTTTGTATTTACTAAATTTACTAGATTTGTATTTTTCATTGTTTACACTAAGTTTATTTTTACAAATTGATAACAACAGACTTAATAATATGATAATTATAAACAGAATTACGTTGTGGGGGGGGGGGGGGTGAAAAAGATTGAGTGGGGGTACCTGGAAATTAATTTAAAAAAATAACTGTCTTGATTTTTATATTTCCATGCTAAAATATGAAATGTATTATTTTCTCTGCAATGGCAGATTAAATTATTAAGTGAAAGAAAACCCTATATTTTGTTTTACTCTTTTTTATTATCAATTTGTTCACTAAGTATGTTCAAATTTTTATTTAAATTAGAGATCACAATTTATCTGAGAACTTTTTTAAAGATGTTTCTGGAATGTTAAGAACTCAAAACACACTCTTAACCTGTCCGTGAGTGAATAAGGAAAAAATAAAAGTGTATGGCAGAGTGAATTAATTCAACTTTGACTTTTTGAATATTTTTTGTTGCATGTTATAGAAAATGATCCCTAGAATAAATGTTTATAAGGAACCAACTCTCAAAAATTAATAATAACGGAGTTATATAACAAAAACAATTTTGACGCGTCATGTCTGTTCCGGTTTTGTCAACAATGGGTTCAACAAATTGAATGGGTTAGAATATTTATTATTATTAAAAATATTTATTTTTATTTGTTTTTAACAAAAACTTATGTTGGTGCTAAAAACTAATTAAATTGTCCAGAATTAGCACAAAAGGTAAAAAAAAAACTTCACAAAACACTCCATGAAATAACACTCATAGCGCACAAATGCATGCAGCAAAATGGTTTGCAACCGCGAGTGATGGCTATGTATTTCATGCGGCGGTCACGTGACATTTTGTACACGCGATAACTAAACACGCCTATTTTTGAATTTTTTCCTTGTGATTGGTAAAGTATATCCGACAGATTGGACCAATGATGAAATTGACGAATTTGGCGGGAATACCAAAATATTACTGGATCAAACGCACCGGTGTGTGTGTACTCCAGATTCCATAATATTTTTTGCACCCACCGGTGCGTTGGTACTCCTTTACAGGTTAACATCACCACAATGTGATTGTATAGTGATGATGTTAGCATCAGAAAGATTGAGACTAAATCGTCAGACTTCTGACTGGCACCTCTAAGTGAGTTGACACACTGATCTTTGCAATTTTACAGTTGTTGTCAATTTTGTTCTAATTTTTTTTTAATGTCTCCTGTTTCATAGAGTTGAGATTTTTAATTTTTAGTATAAAATTTTGTTGTGTAAAATGGTCTATTGAGTCATTTAGGGTGCATTTAATATTACATCAATTATGTTTAGGAATGTTGAAATATAATATCAAGAATGTTGCAGATGCAAGGTAGTTTTTCTTTTTTTTAAATTTACTCTTTATTAGTAAAAAGTTGCATCCACATTATGACCCAACGATGTAAACAAATGATAATATCCCTTTTCTTCATATTGTAAAATATAGGTGAAAGAAAGTCATCAAATTGTTTTCTTTCTTATTTCTTTTTTGCATCAGCAAAAAAATGAAAGAGAGTCAAAGAATATTACTCAGTTACAAAATCTAACAATTCGAAATTTTAATATTTCTAGAAATATTGTGTTAAAATTTTCAGGCATTGTGACAAACAAGAACTTGTTTATGAAAATAATTCGTTCTTTCGAGTCATTCGAGTCAAAACACATTTAAGCGTTACGTTTTCGTGTTGCAATTGTTCGACTAAAGGCGATGTTGCAAGCAAGTGTCAATTTCGTTGCTAATATACACAAAAGTTACGAATTTTGACACTTTGGCGCAACGTCGTCTATGTTTGAACGCTAACGGAACGAAAACGTAACGCTAAAATGTGTTTTGACTCAGGCCTCAGCTGCATGTAAGAAACATGTAAGCTGTCCTCTCTGTGCCGACATAAAATCAAGTCATTCAGGATGGGTGGCAAACCTCATCGCTGAATTTAAGATGTAAAATGTCTTAATTTTTTCGAAAACCTGCCTTTTACAGGACACTCCAAAACTTATGGAGAAGAGTGGGAGACCAATTCTTTACCGGGATATCACATTCTCGGGAGAATATCACATTGCACAATTATTATGTTGGGTAAAAAAAAATTTTTTTTTTTTTCAAAAAGATATATCTGGGTTCTGTTATAAACCCAAGTACAACCTTATACACCTTTCACAGTAAGCTACTAAAAGCTTGTGTCGTGAAAGGGGAGTTTGCCGGCACCTGGGATCGAACCACGGACCCCTCGTTCACGAGTCCGAGACTACCTCCAGGCTACCGACGAACTCAAAAAATTTATTTGTAATATTTAGAATTGTTGAAAGAAATGATTTCTAAAATTAAGTTTAGTCTTTGGAACTTGATGACTGATTTGTTCGCTTCATTAGGTCAAATAATGTGAATGCAACTAAAAGTGAATTTATTTTTTACGTGTTGAGGACATTTCTGACTTAGTAAATATTATACCCAAAGATAAGACGTATAGTTAGAGGTGTGCTTGTTCGAAGTATTGCACTTTATTTCTAATAAATATTATAATTATGTACATACATACTTGATTAATATTAATTATTGAGTGTTGCTTTATTGTTGTTTTATTATCTTTATGTATTTCAGATAATTAAATGTTAATTAATTATGTAATTGTTTTAATTTTTTTATTTTCCTTTTGATGGTACAGTAATAATTTTCATTTGTTTTACGTAATTGACAGTTCAATAAAAGGCCAAGAAATCGAAAATTTTCAAAATGGAGTTTTCGTCTTTTATTGTATAAAGTGAAATTCTTTCTATTAGAATTCTAAAGAAATGCTTTTTTGTTATAAACCCAAATATAACCTTATACACGTTTCACAGTAAGTTAAAAGCTTGTGTCATGGAAGGGGAGTTTGCTGGCACCTGATATCAAATCAGTCACTTCTTGTACATGAGGTTGAGACTACCGATTAGAAAGTGCATATTTGTTTGTGGTTCAGGTGAGCAATTTATTTGAAACCAATAGTAGCAAAAGGGCAGTATACTGTATAGTAATGACATTGTGTATGTAGGCAATAAATAAATGACACTGTGCGTAAGTAATTACAGTAAAATCGCGCAGTTATTAAATTATTTCCTAGTTCTGATCATATTTCTTTTTAAACTTAATTTCTAAAAATCGACAACTTCATAATTTGATCTATTCTGTGCTCACTCACCGCTTCTTTTATAGTTCTAATATCCAAACATATTGTGCTGACCAACCGTTTCTGAGAATTGCAGTCTAGTTTATACCTAATGTCCTGCAATGTGTAACAGAGACAGCAACACAACATCATCTACCCACAACACATAGCGGATGAAAGGGACAATAAAACTACAGAATGCGAGTGTCGCTCGTGAATATTTTAAATGAGTGTGTATAATATCAATGTATTCATGCATAACACAAGCAAAGAAAATATCATCCAAGAGCAAACTGAAGACATCGATCTTCCATCAGAGCTATCCGCCCCCTTGAGATGGATTCTCCATTAAATGGCGCTGAAGAAATCATCCATCATCATCCTCATCATCTGTATGTGGCGAGGCTCAAATCCGTGTTTATAGGCTGACAATGTGACTCTTGAAGCAATGATGATGATTAAATTATTTTTGAAAAGGGTTGTTGTCAGAATTGAAAGACAAGTCTATTTTATATAAAACAAATTTATTTTGTTAATATATATGTATTTTAAAACACTTATTATACTCTCTATGTAGATTTTAGTTTATGTTGACATAAATTGGACAGCTTAGACCAAACCTAAATACACTTAATACATGTGGATGGACAAAAGTGTAAATCAACTGAATGTTTTCATTACTTTTCTACTTCCTGCCACCATTTTGAATTGCTGTTTTAATTCCTGTCAAATTATTACGTGGACAAAATATTTAAATTTCATTGGTCATAAAAGGTAAGTTGTCAAAATTTTCTTTCAAAATGATGACAGTTTGTCAGATTCTATGTTGGCTGAAAAAAAGAGAGTGTATCTTGTTTATTTCAATAATGATAATAATTAGTGATGTCACATCGAAACATATAATATCCATATTTATTATGTATAATAATATATATTATATATTTTATTTTTGATATACACTTTCCCAACATTGAACAAACTAACATAGGTACTGTACAATAATAATAATATACTTAATCGCAAACTGTAAATTACAAAAAAGTATATAGGTACTGTAAAAAAACATAAAAATAATAAATCTGATCAAGGATAAAATTGTTTACTAAAAATGAACTATATATTAAAAGCATGGATTAAAGCGGAATACGAAATGTTTTTTTTTGTTGAATTATTACCAGGGATGTTGCGGATGTCGATTTTTACACATCCGCGGATGTGAATGCGGATGCGGATTTTTGAAAGCTCACATCCGCGGATGCGGATGCGGATGTTTAAGATATTATAGAAAAGAAGTAGGAACTATCTTAATTGGTAGGCCCCACTGTCAAATATGTGACGAAATTGTTGCTACAATAATATTATGGATTTTTTGGCGAAATATATTTTTGTCGTGATCGGATCTTGTCACCAATTTTTTCGTTCCCATTGGTTAATGTCAAGTGCGAACGGCACGCGCCATTCGCCGGACCCGCCCCATTTCTTTCTTGTCGCAAATTGTCTTACATCCGCATCCGCATGAACATCCGCATCGATTATTGCGGATGCGGATGCGGATGCAGATGTCCAAATACATGCGGAAGCTCCGCGTTTGCGGATGCGGATATTCGCAACATCCCTGATTATTACTAACTTTCAGCCGTACTCATGAACAAGGAATACCTAATTGGTGCTATTTTAACTTTTCGACCCTACCAAGGGGCACTTTATACATGAACAGAGGTTAATATTGTTCCAATTTTATGCTTGTCTAAAATTATTCCTCAAATGATTATGAGCTCACACAATAGTTGCCATTTGAAAAATTAAAAAACTACATGAATGGAGCAATATGTATTCATATTGATGATATTTTTAATTTTACCTATAATTTGAACAAAATTTCAATGCAGAACAAATTATTTTCCGAGTAAAGTTATCACTAAATCATGGCTAACTTGATCTTAAGACATGTCTAATGAACCAAGTTTTAATATATTATTAAATTATATTTGTGAGTACGGCTGTTTATGTTCATTTCTATATTTTTTCATTATGGCGACACATTACTATTAATTTATTATTTTCACACTTATCAACCATTCCTTCTTACACCTATTACTAGAAGCTCATTTTGTTGATTTATGTTTAGATAGGTACAACATAAAATTAAATCTTATCAATATTTAGCACATCAAAGAGTTATAGATAAAGATTTAAGAATAAAATCTTCCAAATTGAAAGCAATACACACCATAGACTATTTAAACTTTCACAAACTACAATGAATTGTCAAACATATCAAATTGCGAATAAAAATTCCATTCATTTGAACTTTTAACATTGAATTCAAAGAGCAAGACAGTAAGATAGCAGAGATGTTATTCTTTTTGTTTTACTTGCAGTGTTCCAAAGCAAATTTTAAAGTCAAAACTTTAATGTGAAGTTAGCTACATTCTGCCCACTGCATCATTATGTCACTAATACCAACTGCTACTATAGTTAACTTCGTATCAGAATTATATTTAAAAAATATTAAATAGGATTTTTGGCCCTTGCCCTCTCTATCATTTGTTGCTCTTTGATTGAATGTTAAAACATTTATTTCTGATTATGTAAAAATGAGGATTGAAAGTATAATTTGTCGACATAAAGGAAAAATGTATATCAAGAATTATCGTAGATTATAAAAATACTCATTGATGATAATAATAGATAATACACCGAATACAAAAAATTTACAATGCCATTCTACTTGAATAGAAAATGTAAAAAAATTGGAATAATAATGGTTTTAGTATTATTATTAATGCAATCACAATGAGAATACATATAAAATTTATTAATAACAGTAAATAACAACATATAATAATAATAATATAAGAATTTAATATTAATTCTATGCAATGGCAACATTGAAACTTATCAAAGAAAAACAAAATCAATTCTATCGGAATTCAAATTTGAAAAGTACATTATAGGAACAAAATCATCAGGGAATTGTTTCATACTCGTATAAAGTGTGCAAGATTACAGATTATTAAAAATCATTCAAGAGTGCCGCCTCGAGTGGATGACGTCTAAACATAGAACAGAATAATAAGTAAATTATATTAAAGTCCGTGGATATCTTTTGGATGTAAAATGGCATCAAAATGTAGGTAAGTAACCCATACATAAGGGAGTACATATAAACTTTCCAACATTGCCATCGCATAGAAGATTAAAAATAGTAGGTACAACACATTGATGCATTACACAGAAAAATAATGCTCAAATTAGCGTTCATCTAAAATGGCAGTTTATTACAATAATAATATTATATAAATGACATAATACCTGTAGACATCAAATATTATTATTTACTTTAATCATGTTTCTAACAAATAAGATGACATCAATTAATACATAATAATTATGCAACCCTAATGCTATCATCACTGTCGATTGTAACCATAGATAAAAAACTAAAATAATATTCCAACTAAAATTCAAATTCAAAATGTGCGGAACACATTTAAAAATCTGAATTCTAGAAACGAAGATTTATTTTTTCTCTCTAATTACAAAGCGGCAATGTATATTGTGTTTGTTTTTACAGAAAAAAATAACAAATTATTGTATAATTATATTCATAATAAGCTTGCTTTGGTTACCAATATTTACAAAAAATAATTACATAATTTACAAAATATATAATAAATAGACGTTTTACACAAATAAGATTTCTATAAAATTTCAAAATTGTTTGTAAAGAATGAAATTTTTGCAACAATTTCAATTATTGCCAATAAAAATAATAGTAGTAAACTCTTTTTATAATTATCTTGCTTCCCAAAAACTCGGCAACACTGCTATTTTGAATTAGGTAGAATGTTTTGTTAGAGAATAGGAGGTCAAAGATATGTCAAAAAAAATGATTTTTTTAGAGAGATTTTGGTCAAATCTCTCAAATCTCGATAGAGAACATAAGATGAGGAATGTGATGACATAAAATAAATGATTTAACAAAAAAGGCTTGGTTGTGTCCCAGTCATATTAAAATGTTGTGAAGTAGTTAGATTACCCTACTGACTAAGTTCATTTTATATTTTACTCCTTACTGCATACACAATATGGGCAAAATATTGTAACATTTCAGATCTATTCAAATTTATTTATTTTTTACATTTAAATTGGACACTGTTAAAGCGTTGGCAGACAGTAGTAATAATAATTAATAATATTTTTTTAATAATAAATAAAATTCGTATGCGTAATATTTTTTTCTTTAAATTTTACACAAATCAGTCCATTGATCAATTTATATAAATTCATTTCAGAAAATGCTATCTACAGTTTTGAGTTTTGACACTCAATTACACAGTAATAATATAATATTATAAATAAGGATTTTAGTAATATAACATTGTTAGTACATCTATATTATACACGTTCAGTGGTTACCTCATGTTTTATGAATAATAATAATTATTATAGTTTAATTGTATAAATAGTCCCTATATACATTTATTTACAATGTTTAAAAGTACAATGTTTTTCTTATTTTGTGGTTATTTTAAATTCAGCATCGATACATTTAATATTTATAATTGATGAAAATGTTAAAAAGCAGGGTATTATTTTCAGCCTTAAAAACAATAAAAAAAATATTATTACAACACATTTCATACGTAGTATAAAAAAGTCAACTAAATATACAAGTACTTTTTGTCTAATGGCGCATCTTGGAAACATACAGCGATTCAATGACAGCATTTGATTACTATGAACTTGTATGGGAGCATCTCGGAGCAAAGTAGCACATTGCATGAAGTTAAATGATGATGTAATGCCACAGCATATCCAAATGCTCCTAAATAAATTCATAGGGAATAGTAGTGTTGTCAACCATTGTCACAAAATCGATCATCATCAGAAGCTGTTGCTACTTAATGTTGCTGCGAAACGCAAAATTGTAATTTATAATTATAAATTCATCACATATTGTATACAGATAATATATTTAGATAATAAAACACCTATTAAAAATCATAAAAATTAAATAAGATTCTAAAATAATTATCACACTGAATATGTATATTTTAAACATATATTTTGTTTTCACCACAAATTGACGACAATTCTAAAACATTAATTTAACATATCTTTTTTTTTAATAATATTTATTAATAATATTATATTCCATTGAAAAACACTGAATTTGATAGTACCTAGT
The DNA here is from genome assembly GCA_947579605.1 of Athripsodes cinereus. Taxonomy (NCBI): domain Eukaryota; kingdom Metazoa; phylum Arthropoda; class Insecta; order Trichoptera; family Leptoceridae; genus Athripsodes; species Athripsodes cinereus. Next base: position 28,051,637 of record OX388310.1, on the reverse strand, counting down.
ATAATAATAATATATTTAATATAAAGTTATTTTTATTATTATTATACATTTAATATATTACCAATAACAAGCATTCAAATAAAATACATTTATCAATTCAATATACCACATTTAATTATTCTAATATTTATTTTTATATAGGTTGATGTTATAATTTTTGAGGGAACCACCGTCATATTACATCAATATTAGTAATATTTACAAAATCAAGAGTTATATGTTAACACATACAATAGGTCATAATATAAATTATATATTATTTTAAAGATAAACTCACTAATATTTAGTATATATATATATTTTTATATAATCACATTTATTTTATAATAACATACACGCACGCATACAATCAACATCCACACAGTTTTGGCATCATTAATACACAAATATATTATATATATACTTTGGTTTTTCCATTTTTTTTTTTTATCATAACATACATTAGTCAATATATTATGTATTGTATGTGGTAGTTCTCAGTGTGTTTTTAAGTAGTAGTAATAATAATAATATAGTAAAAAAGATTAGTTTCTTTTCCATTTCAAAAATAATTAATTTTCAAAATAAATAAAGTCTTTTTTGATAATTTGCATTTTTAATAATAAATCTCAAAGGAAATTCGTATTTTCGACTAGCAGTTGGGATGTTTGTACCCCCAGATTCTGTAGCATTCTGTTTTTTCCCTGTCTCTAGTTTGCCTTTTCCTTCTCCGCCTCTTGGATTGGTCTGTTTGTTTCTTGACAAATCTTATATTGAAAGGATCCTCAGCTAGTTCTGGATAAGTTTGTATATCGTGTACATATTCTCCTTCATAATTAGCAGCGCTACCTTGTTTCTGTATTTCGTCCATTTCAGAAGCTGACCATTCAACACTGCCAGTGAAACCATTACGAACTATTTCCTTTTCTCTGTGCCAAGCCTTTTTCGTCGCAGCTATGCGTGCATGGTGTAACAATCTCTGCTTTTCCTTTTCAGCAGTAGTTCCATAGCGCAGATTGATAACAGCATTGGCCCCATGAATCTTCACATCCAAGTAATTGTTTCCACTTCCATTCTCTCTTGCTATTTCATGGAATGTTGTGTTGACTTGCCCTTGCATTCTTTTCAGTTGCTGTTTATCTTCTACAGCTCTCCAAGTCTCTTCTTTAACAAAATAGAATGCATCTTGCTGAGCACTATGAACAACAAATGTGAATGGCAGCATACTGGATCTATTGAAGACAGATGTGTAAACATCTCTGTAAATGGCATTAGCAGCTGGAACACTGGAAACAATAGCTTTTCCTTGACTTGTCTGTGAAACCAATATTCCTTTACCAAATGGTGGATCTGATGCAGCTCCAATCTTCTTAGGAGCTAGGTCCATGACATAAGTTTTTAATGCTGACCTCGGTGGAGAAGATAATTCCTTGGCATCAGTCATCTTTCTCATTGACAAGAATGACATGAATCCTGACTGTACGTTGAGAGCAGGCGATTTAGACATCAATGATGGTAGCTGAAGAGCCCAGGATTCTTTTGGATTGCCCCAGATAGTTGGTTGTCTGGCAATTGGAGGTAGAATGGAGCCTCCAGGAAGTTCATCAGGGAAAAGTTGTGGAGCTAAACTCTTCATATTGTAACCAAGTCTTGAAAGCCAACTTAAATGATCTGAAAGTGAAAATTAGAAAATATGTAAAGGATAGTCAAAAATAACAATTGGGATAATCTGATTTTCCATAAAAACTGTAATTACCTGTTGGTTTTTCTCGTGCTTGTTTTAGATTAATGGGATCATTTCCATTAAATCTATACAGATGAAGATGTGTTGGTTGTGCGACTCTTTCCACAATATTCTCCCACAATGGTGACATCCACTGCCCAATCAATGGATCATAAACTTTTCCATTGGGCATGTGCACGAGTGAAGTGACTTGATCCAAGAGACCACCACAGAAGTCCACAGGTAAGTAGAGATAAGGATTTGAGTCATAAACAATGTGCCCATATGGAGACCTCATAATTTCCCTGATTCCTTCACCATATTGGTTGAAGATCATTATTGGAGTTCCACATTGGTCTGTTGCAACATAGTATTTGTGCCTGTAAACCTGCAAAGAGCACATAACAGTTAACATTTCAAATATCGAAGACCGAACAAATTAAAATAAACCTGAAATATTGTAGAGTGAAGAAAATAATAAAAATTGCCACACACACCTGTGCATAGATAAGATGTCCACGGTCATCATAAACCAGAGTCATGAGTTTTCCATCTCTTGGTGAATAAATTTGACTAACCTCATGAGGTCTGTCTTGGTTGGTATAGAAGAATTGTGTCACATTACCAAAGTTGTCCTTTCTTGTAGCCAATCTGTAAAGAAAATAGGCATTGTAAATGTCCAATTTTTTTAGTTTGAATGATGGGAAATATAAATCTATACTTAACATAAATTTTATTAAACTTATAGGATCTTTTCTTTACCTGTCCATGTGATCATAGTAGTATCGGACATCAAATCTTCCTCTCTTTGTTGCTCGAACTAATAGACCTTTAGCATTGTATTGGAACCTTTCTTCCCTGGCATTCTGAGCTACCAATCCACGGTTGTCATATCTGTACTGTCCTTCACCAAACTTAACTATGCGATCCATAGCATTGTATTCCATTGGAATATTATTTCCTCGATATGTCAAAGATAACATATTACCATTGTCATCATATCTGAATCCCCATGGTTCTTGTGCCTCTACTCCAGAAAGTTGACCATCACAATCCCATGTGTAATTCTTGGTGTTAGTGTAAGTGTTCACACCTACATTTCTGGTATATGTTCTGGTTTGAGAAATGCGACCATGAGAATCGTGAGAGAATTCCATTCTAAATACTTCCATTCTGTGAATGGTAACAGCGATCTGTTTCTCCAGGAATCTGTCATCAATGGTGCGAGTGAAAATGGCCGTTCCATCAAATACTGTGGTCTCATTGAACTTGGGTCTTGTTATTTTGAATTGACCAATTAATTCAGGGGCACCTGTTTTGGAACTGTAGGCTAGTGAATGTGATGGAAGAGTCTGTCCACCAACTCTACCTTGGACTGAGATGAGTCTGTAGTTAGTATCATATTCGTAAGTGAATTTTGCATTACTTAGTCCTGTTTTGGCACCATAATCTATTCTTTCTTCTAGTAGTAAACCTCCAGTGTACTGATAATCCCATCTATAGTCCATATCTTTTTCTGTGTGAAGGACTTCACTTGGCATGCCTGTTACCTTTGAATAGTTTATTTCAGTTCTGCCATCTCCATGTACAACTTCAGCTAAAGCTCCTGAAGCATGATAGCGGTATACAACTCTGGCTCCATCTCCTGGATACACTGTTTGAAGTAATGCTCCTGAATGAGAATAGTGCTGCAAGTATGATTTAAGGGAACCAGGTGGAGTGTAGGTAACACGAAGGAAACCTAGTGATGGCTGTACACTAAAGGAATGTTTGGTACCACTTGGGAGGGTTACGTGGCGAAGTCCACCATCATCATCATACAACAAAGAGAATCTCCTTTGGCTGGCTAATGTAATCTTAGAAATCAAGTTCCAATCATTGTAAGAAATTGTTTTCGTTCCATCTTGAACACTTGAAATTTCTGAGAGTAAGCCATGACGATCATAGCTGTACTTTTCCTCAGAAGTTCCCCAGCGCCAGCCATCCATTCTATTGAATCTATCATATGAGATGTTAAGAGGAGCAGCTCCATTGTATGGCACATAAGATTGTGGAAGTCCTGCCGGATCGAAAGTGATAACCAAAAGAGGCTGATGGTCCCGATCATAGAATGTCTCCTTGCTTGTAAATTGATCAAATTCTATTCCAAGGACCTTAGATCCATTCACATAAATCTCTCTGTTCAGTGTCTGTTGTGGATTCCTCACATCTCCTACAAGACTATATACTGATGACATTGTGTTAACAAGATTCTCTCCAAATGTTGTAGATTGGTGTGACCACATTCTCAACATTTCAGCTTCCACAGGCAGAGCGGCTTCCAAAAGAGGATGTTTGGCAATAGCTGCGCTTTCCAATTTGCCTCCCCATGGAGTAGAAATGGAAAGAGTGTCATTTGAATATATGCAGGCATTTGTATTCTCCTCGTCATTCTTCAAAGTTAATGCTTTAGATTTTTGCCCTTCAATAATAAGCTCAGTATTGTGTTGCTTCTCACTGACTACAACGGCTTTAACAGGGTTTGTTATTTCGACAAGTAATCCACGAGTTTTGCTGAGGCCAGATGCAATATTAATTACTTCTCCTGTTGGTACAATAAGTGAGGTAACTCGACCCAAGTCATCATACTGGTACATGTATGTCTCACCACCCTAAAAATAAAAAATGTATCAATTAAAAATGCAAACTCTAAAAGTCATATTGTAAGATATTGTGAAAAAAAAAACAAGGAATATACCCCTGATTTGCTGTTCAACAATCCAGTATTACTATCATAGTCGAGTTCAATTTCAGATCTTCCTTTTTCTATAAGTTTTGTTAAGAATCCAACACCAGACATTTTCAATTCTGATTTATGATCCTGAGTATTTTCAATAGAACTGACTAGATTGCTATAATCTCTCAAGAACTGAATTTTATTTCCTGACGCATCAGTAACAGTCGATAATTTTCCAAAACTTGTATTCTTGGAGTAGAGGAATGAATATCTTGTTTTAGCAGATGCTAAATCCTTGGTAGCAACGTGTTGGCCATATCTATTGAAAACATAAATTTCAGATGTTGGTGGGTATGGAATGTGGAATTCTCCGCTTTCGTCATGATTGGGCAAATAATGCTTAAGCGCCAGAATGTGCAATGATCCCTGATCAGCAACATTCAAGACACCATCAGGAGAAACTGAGAGAGCAGATATTGATTGGAATTTAGCACTGGATGAGAGAAGAGTCTCTGCATTGCTCGTGGTCTCTTCATTATTGTAATTACTGAAACATGGACAATTCATATTCATTTGGTCTGTTGCACCTTGAGGATTGGTTGTGGTTGTAGAGTTGCATTCACAAAGTGGATCTTTAAATTTATATTGTTGTTTTCCAGCAAATAGGGTCATCTTTCCTGCAGTATCTACACATTTGATAGTGTTAACTTTTCTGGAATCTGCTTCAGCAACATACAGTTCTCCCGTTGGCGCAAAGGCAATGGATAGAACTGTTCCAAGTACATTCTCTGCTTTGGCATTTGTACTTGTTGAAGTGGTGTTGCTTGGTTCAGTTTTCTCATTTCCTTCACCGTCAGTGTTTCTATGACATTGTAGCGGTGTACCAGCAACTACTTTCACTTTCATGTCGGCCGTCAGTTTTAAGACAAGCCTGTCATCGATGAAATGTAAAGTTCCATCAAGTGGAGATAATGCTAGACCAGTTGGCCACTGTAGTTGTGCAAGGTGAGAAGCAATAGCTATTCCGCAAGGTGATGGACTCCAATGATTGTGATGTCCATGGTGTCCAACTAGTGTATGGATGATTCCTTTTGGATCTACAGCTCTAATATTTGTACCATCAGCAATGTACATGGTCTTATCTGCAGCAATTGCAAGACCTGTAACAGACAAAAATATGTTTTAAATTAGAGAAAATATCAGACTTAGTAAATACCTTTTTAAAAGAAGTAGAGTAAATTAAAAAACTTGCCTTTAGGATGTGCCAATTTAGCTCTGATGGCAGGTGCTTCATCTCCACAGTTAGTTTCATCACCAGGGATACATCTCTCACCATTTCCAACAACAGGTTCAATATTGATCAAAGGATCTCTCACAGCATCCAAAGACAGCATTTTCAATATTTGATGTTTCTCTGGATCGGAAATGTAAAGATGCCCATCGGCAGGTGAAACACACAGGTAATATTGGTAGGCCACTTGAGTAGCACTGAAAATAAAAATATAGCTTTACAAATATGCCGCTTTTATTTCCTTATTAGAAATGTAAAAAAATATGGAGAAAATTAATACCTTAATTGAAGCACTGTGTGGACAGTTCCTTCAGGAGTAATTCTTCGGACAAGATTAAAATCTCCTACATACAAACTTCCATCGGGTCCTGATGCAAGAGCTACTGGAGTTAAAAGTTTAGAATCCTTAGCTTTTCCATTACAGTGGTCTGGGCAGAGTAATGGCCTTTGGAAGCCAGTTCCCATCAAAACTTGGACAGTTCGAGGATATTGTTTCAAATGAAGAGTGGAGCCATCTCCCTTTTGAAGGATACCTTCATGGAAATTGTAGTGATGATGTATGTCAAGACCCCAACCACCAATGTCAGAAATATCAACATCACATCCTTGAAGTGTTGCTGTTTGAGTCTCCCATATGGGTTCCCTGCAGTTGTTATGCTGATATCCAATAGAGATCTTAGCAACAGCCACACCATATACCTTTTGCTTGTAAACATTTCTCTTGTTCCAGGCAAATGTATGAGTCAAATTTGGATCAGCTTCATACGTCTTCACATGGAGGGAGCCTTCAATCTCAACTCGAACATGAACATGAGTTAGTGTCGGTGGTATAACATCATGAGTCAACTTCATGTGTACTGTGCTCAAATATCCTGCTGCTTGGGATGATTGGTACATCAGATGTAAATCAGAGCCAGGAATTGAAATAGATTCTTGAACAATCTACAAAGAATATAAAATATTACATAAAAAACCTTCAAATGGTGAAATTCGGTGCAAAATCAAAAGATTAATTTATTATTATTTTTACCTGAGTTTCTGCAAAAATAAGACTCTTTCCTGGCTGTCCCCCAACAGTGTGTGGTGCCCATGTTCCTACAATTCTTGGAGAAAGCAATTCATGATCGTGTGCTGGACAAGCTTCAGTGCCACGGCTGAATATTGAAGAGGACAGACCAGGGAAACCTAAGCCCATTTGACGGTTTGGTGGAATTCTGGAAAATAATGTTTTAAATTAATGCACAATATAGAGAATCTGGTAATTTGTCAGATATTAGAGATATTGACCGTCTATAGAAGGAATTTTATGAAAAAACTACATACAAAATGTCTTCTAAACTTACCCAGGTGCAGCTCGCGTATCATCCTCATTGCTCAATTGCATGTAAACAGGAGGCAGTACAACAATTTGGTTCCATGGCACAAATACAGTTCTAGTTAGTGGCTTGAATGGAGATCTCTGGAACTGCAGAGTCACAGCTCCTCCACCATTTACAAGAACGTCAAACCTGGAATATTAATCACGAGTTTTTTTTCAACATTCAACCTTCATCAAATAATAGGCATATTTAAAAATGGCCTATTTATTATGAATTTGATTCTTGTTTTGTTTCAATCTTTATTAAAATTGGGTAGATATCATTATTAGGTAATTATGATTATATGTAATGAAGTATTTAAAATTTAAACACATTCAGTGCCTTTCGACCCTCTTACAGAGAATGCTGTTTCCTTTCGATAAACTGCCATCTATAGAAAAACAATATCAACACTAATCGGCACATGAATTATCCGTCAAATTTAAATATAGAATGAAAATAATGTGACTGAACATACCATCCTCCTTGTCTTGTGAGTGTAAAACCGAATCTTGTATCTTTGTCGACCGAAACACGAATTCCAACTATACCAAGACCTTGAGATGTCAGCACTTGACCCCGCATCACAGATACACGGCTAAAATTGTAAGGTTATATTAGAAGAAAATAAAAAGAAAACAACAAGCATAACACCAAATAAAATTAAGGATGAGTCTACAAAGTACGAAATATTAATGAAAATACATTGTTTTTTTTTTATTTTGATTTTTTTTATAAAAGGTTCATACTAAATACAGAATTGAAATATTGTGCGATTTTTAGAAATATAGAACAATCATTGATGCTTGGATGTGATATATTATGTAAAATAAAATTTTATTGTAAAATTTATTATCAACTCTTTCTTTTTTATATTGTATAAGAAAAAAGGGGGTGAATAATATTAAAGTTAATAAATAATTTTGAATATTAATTGAATAGGTATTCATTTTGATGAAATACATTTTCATAGACTTGAAAAAAAGCATGCATAATAATAATACAATTTGTTTAACATCTTGCAGGATGAAAGGTATAAAAGCAGGTATGATTGACACAATTCTTTGCTTTGAATTAAGAAACAACTTTAACCAATTGCATTTGGTGAAGATTTTCATAAAAAAATCAATCTGTCATAATTTTATTCCAATACTGACCAATAGCTCCATCTATTGGCAGTGGCAGAAAGATTAACTTTGTTCTAAATACAAATTGATTCTGTATTCAAAAGTTTTAACTGCCAAAAGGGGGCTTCTTGAAGTGAAGTGAATAAAATTCCAATTGATGACGTAATATTAAATAAAAAAAACTGCCTCAAAAAAGCAACCTATTATAAAAAAAAAATCAAAGACATTAATTTATTTGTTTTCTTGAAGATAAATTTAATTCAAAGGAAAGAATTGTGTTTAAAGTAATTTTTTTGTTGGTTCATTCCAATGTTAACAATAAATAAGAAATTATATTAATATTAAATGCATATTATAAGTAAGAAAAACAAATTATTAGTAATAAAAAATATGTAGTAAATAGATGTTATATTTTGTTAATATAATCCTCATATTTTCTTTCGATAGAACGTGGACGATTTTTTGAATCTGCTTTAGAATCTAATTTAAAAAATATAAAACAAACTTAAAAATGGAACTCAAATCGTTTTCATTTGTTTCAAACAATTAGGATTTTAAAAACATATACATAACAGATGCTTTTTTTGTTTCTCTTGCTTGCACTTTCAACAGTCAAAACCTATACAATATATACATTGTAAAACACCTAAAAACATTCATTCTTTTTTCTAATACTTACGTTCCATGACAGTCGATATTATATACATAAGTGAAAGATTTTACAATTATTTAGAAGTGTTGTTAAACTTACAGGTCCTTAAAAGATGAACAAAATCTGATATCAAAATACCTCAAGTATGACATAATCTGTTTTCTTACCAATGAAGTAATATTTGAGGAAGAAACTTGACATACCTATCATATTTGACATTCGTTTTTCTAAAGCCTAATATTTAAAAACGAAGTTAATTTTTTTGTCAATGTATGATAATTTTGAAAAAACTGAGTAATAAAGTAATAAATTTGTATTTCTTTTTTCATATGACTTTATTGGTCTTGTCTTGACAGTGCTTAAAAAGAGTAAATAAATATTATTCTAAAAAATTGGATTTATGTGTTTAAAAATGTATGCAAACATGTAAAAAAGATAAGTGAATTCAAACTATTAAGAGTATCAAAATAATAGGTTTTTATTACTAGAATGAGAAAATTCAAAATATTTTTAGCTACGAAGAATAGGTACCCAAGTTTTTCTTAAGTTTCACCTACAAAAATAGTTTTATATTGTTTATTTATGTTGACTAAATAGAATAATTTCAAAGCAATTCTATAGAATCACTAAAATAACATTAGTTAGATAATAAAACATGAAAATAATGTGATATATCTACAAATAAGATAGCATAAATTTGTTTTACAAAAATACAGTCTAATAACCAGCTACGTAACATAATATGTAATGTGCTATATTATTTTTAAAATATATAATTATTTTTCTATCGAAATAAGTCTTACGATTTTTTTGTCATTGTGTGCAGTTGTTTTAAAAAGTTTTTATCTGTGGTTTATAGGTGCATGCAGAAACAAACAAAAACTAAAAAAAAATAAACACATTTTATGACAACATGCAATATTTCACTATCATTAAAAAAGAACGTGATCATTCGTTACCTACTAAATATTTATGTAAATTAAGTTAACCAAAATCTTATCCCTTAATTTAATTAATAAATCTAATATTGGTACATAATTATAAGAAGAGAGTTATAATTAAACTAAATGTCAAACTATAGAAATAATTATTCCTAAAATTAATATGTTTTACGAATTCATCGTATTTGTTAATCCAATTTCTGTTTGCGGATGCTTTTTCTACGAATAAAACAACATTCATAATTGTATTTTCCAATAAAAGAAGGTTACAGAATTTCTACAAAAACATATGTAAGCATTTCTACCTAAACGTTATATTTCTACTGTATGAAAACATTGTGGTTTTTATAACCTAATCACTTTCTTCGTATTTTTAATTTCAAATAAGTTGCTTATCGCAGTACATAATTTATTGTGTTACTATTGTCGAAAATTTGTGAAAATTCAGTGCTGCCGTACGAAAATAAAATAGCTATATCTAGACAACTTCATTCGTATCTAAATGTCATTTTATATTACATTGAATATTATTACTATCGATGAATTGAATAGGATAACAGTTCTTTAAAAAATACAAATTGGGTAATAGAACAATTTATAATTACCTATCTCAATAAAATTTACACACAGAGAAGATAAACGGAACCTTATAATAAAGAAAATATTTTGAAACTAATCTTTAGAAGTGTTTTAGTATCAACAAATAAACTGTAATGTTTTTTTTTAATTATATCAATGTATCATCGTCATTTTTTTATTTCTATGATCGATTCAATGAAACTTTTACCTTGAAAACGAATGATTTGATGAAAAGCCTTAAGTAGATGTATATAAGACATTTTGGAGGTTAGGTTGAAGTCGAACTGAGGACGTCAAATGTTTTTTAAGTATTGTTTGGGCGAATATTTTCTTTTATAGGATATACAAAAATTTACAGAAAAAAGAGACGTGAGAGGCCTGTAACATATTCAAAATATTTTACGGCTCATATTTATAAAACTATTCATCCTTATTTTCAAAAAAAAAACACTGAAGTTGTATGTAGGCATATTAACTTTATTCCAACTCAGTATCTTAGAAAATCTTTGTACGTACATACGTCAAGTAAATTAATAGGTAGCCATTGATGTTACAGTATAACAATATCCATAGTACATAATACACTCTGATGTGTGTATGTAATAGGTAATAATATGTATAATATATATGTGATGGTGATTATCGATTTCGGGACAAGGATAGATGGCGCTAATACTACATGGAAACCACTGGACAGTAAGGAGTTAATGTCCCCAGCTAACAAACATATTAGTATACCTACTGCCTTCCTAAGTACTACGTAGGGAAGTGGATCTCGTGATACACATACAGACTACGTTTGATGACGTTTAATCTCGTGCCCCGTTTAACGCTATATATACCTCGGTAGAATAGAATGCGTAACATAAATTCAAATCTGTTCTTTTTTTAAATTAACAATTTCAATTTACAAGAAGCTTTAAGGTTGTAATGAACTTGCAGGTTTATTTCATGTATATATTCTGATGGTAAGCAAACTTCGGGAGATGTTTAATGGTCTAATTTCAAAATAAAAGTATATAAACATATTTTCTTCAACAATTTCAACACACAAATATAATTATTAATAAAACACTGTTTTACTTTTCACTATTAATTTTTTATTATTCAAGCGCTTTCGTCAAGTTAGCTTGACATTTTCAAGAGAACTGAGAAAGAGAGAAGAAAAGTTCTCTTGAAAATGTCAAGCTAACTTGACGAAAGCGCTTGAGTAATAATAAATTAATAGTGAAAAGTAAAACAGTGTTTTATTAATATCAAATATGTTTAAAATGTCTTTTCACAATGTGAACACACAAACTCTAGATCATACAAATATAATAATCTAATATGAAAACTGGTGTTGTTAAAACTCAAAATACATCCCCAGTTTTATTACAAATATAGATGTTTTAATGCAGTTTTTTTTAAAGAAATTATTTAAAAAATATATTTGAATTTTAAATTAATGATAGACGGGAATCGGGAATCGAATTACGGTATTTAGTTATTCTAAATAAAAGTTTAACAAATCAGTGTAAATAATGTAGCAAAAAGTAAAAACTAAAGTTTACATTACACTGTCTCGTCTTATATGAGTTTTGAGAAGTTCCATTTATCGAACCTCAATAAATTGAAGTATGTTTGAGCGATCTGAGCTTAGCAATAATCGTCTAAGTTCCGCTTGTAACCTTGCACCTCCTGTCGTCTCGTTCCTACTGGAAATTACATGACGGGGCTGAGAGGCTATTTGATCTAGGTACTCCCATACATACAACAGATCGCTTCATATACATAAAACGTATTTTAGTAAGCACTTCAGTAGGAGTATCTATATGGGTATAGCTAATGTACTAGATTTTCCTTTATCTTCGTTGCCCTATGTATGTTACAATATAGACTTTACCTAAAAGTTTAATTATTTACAAAACTTTACGTTGATGCTTAAAATACTAAGAATGAAATGCAGTTATTTATTGCAACGAAAAATCTAAAACGTACAAACCGAAGACATTTTTATGCATTATTCAAAATTTATTTAGGTGTCTCGAATGAGATCTGATTGAAAATATTATGTGAAATTATCTATAAATAGAAAATAATGGAGCGATTTGCTTTTGCAATATATTTTTGGTAAGTAGATATTTAAGTTGACTGTGTTATTTTTAATAATTGTAATGTCTTGGTGTTTACACTCTGAAAATTCATTATTAATTTTTAAATTAACTAATTACAAAAAACACTGCTTCATTTTCACTATAAATTTTTATTGCCTCGAACGTTTTTGTCTACACTAAAAGACATTTTCAAGAGGGCTATTAGTGTAGACGAAAACGTTTGAGGCAATAAAAATTTAAAATTAAAATGAAGCAGTGTTTTTTGTAATTAATTAATTTAAAAATTGTATTATTTTTGTACGAACACTTAACGAGGTTTAAAATAATAGAAACGTTTAATAATACCAAATAACTGTTAAAAATTTGATTGCAAGTTAATCAACTTTACAGTAAGCTTTTACCACAGTTTTGATTTATAAAATGAATAACTCAAACGTATCACGGAAAGGTAAAAATCTTTACTTACAAACACCGCAAAAAGTGTAGGCGACTTCTACGAAAACTTTGCCAAGTTCTCACGTTGCGGTGTAGTTGTGAAAATACGAAGCTTTCTTAGAATTTCAACGCGTATGCTAAAATTCAGGTAATATTGTTTCACCTTCACTACGTAGGCCAAAGTTTACAAGGAAATATGTAATTTATTTCGTAGAAAAAAAAACTATGTCTATTTGCTGAGAGGTAGAAAAGTCTATTTATATAAGACTGAGTAACTTTAATTAGCTGATTCGGCTAATGACAGGCATTATAATATTTGTTTTACAACTATTACGCTTTAACAGAAACAAAAACCTTAACGAAATTTAATTGAACGATTACAACGTGATAATTCATACCGCAATTTTATAATTATTTTTCATTAAAAAATATATGTGATGTAGTAGTTTTGAAACGTAACGTCTAATATTCACATGATAACTAGTGAAAAAATTGCAAAGATGATAATTGGTAGTTTAATAATAATATCTTGAACGTAATCTTAAATTTTTTATCGACTTATGTATAAGTAATAAGTTAGACAAAATATTTGAGCACTAACTGAATAGCTGGAGAGAATAACACGATTAACAATTGATGGTACAGAAGTTGCATTAATTCAGGAGGAGAAAGAAAAGAGTTTTCGTCCAACAAGATCTAACTTTGAAAGTATAACCTAAAAAAATAATAATGTGATGTATTTTTCAATGAATTATGGTACATTCGAAAAATAAGTTAACGCATTAGCCCTATTTGGGTAGAGTTACTTACAAATATGAATAAGTAGACATATTTAATCAGAATACATTTTTTAAAACTTATGGGGTGTTCACATTTGGCGAATATCGCCAGCCGAATTTCAAAATATAACGCCAGGCGAAAAAGCAAAATTCGCCGTACGCCCATTGATCGTCACACCTGTTCACACAAGTCCACCGATATAGAAACGATCTGTCAGATGCGCTTTGATATTGACACTGTTTTCAAAATGGCGTCGAGATGGAGATTTTTTATTTTTATTTTATTTATTAGTAAAAGTACATAACAGATAACAACTATAAATATGGTTTACAAAATAGAAAAAAGACGTTCATAACTCAGCTGTCATCCACAAACATGTACCACAGATAAGTAAATTATTTAAGTATCACATATTCCGCTCATTCATCTGTTCTCACTAGCATATCACACAAGCAGCTATCGCTAACATACCAAAATACAGTTTGAAATATAAAAAGCAGAAAAGAAGAAAAAACGTACAAAAATTTGTATTGTTAGAAAAAGAAAACTATTACTAAAAGATCGCGAAGTGTTTATTTTTAGTCGAAAATGTTATAGTAGGGGTTATAAGGCGCCTTTTAATTAAGGAAACAAACGCCACAAACCAACAAAAAAGATAACAGCTGTCACGAAGCGGGAAACATTATAAAATTTATAGGTTATAAAGCTTTTACCATAGATACAAATGCCGCGCATATCTGCGCATGTGCAAATCGTTCAATCGTCCGAGAAGTTGGAAGGTGGTCAACTCGAGACGATATCGTTTCTACTGGTTTTTATCGTTTCAGACTAGCTGTCATTTTGTTCACACGGTTCAAATGGCTGGCGATATTTTGGTGCCTGGCGATATTCGCCAAAGTGAGAACACCACATTAGTATGTACATGTTATTCTGAATTTTAAATACTTTACATCAATCCCGGTTATTTAGATGTGTCTATATATTTATACTACCGCTCTTGAATTTTCGAACTTGTTAAATTCCACATGCGTACTAAAGTGTGTGCTAACATTTTACGAAAATTATTTTACAAGTTTTGCGTAATCTGAGTTTATTTTAAAGATAGGTATTTATTGAACCGGAAAAATTTTCATAAGAATACCTATTTCTTGAAATGCTCGTTGATTTGGTTTGATTTAAAATAAACAAAATTGTTATTTATTAAACAGTGTGGGTTGTTTGAAACTTAGACGAAACAAAATAATAATTAGTTATTTAAGAAGGTAGGTGAAATGGATAAAATAGTAACATAATATATAGAAAATAATGCGTTATCATAAAATCTATAATAAGAATATAACAGAAGATATAGTATGCTCGTTATAAGCTTTCGGATAAACTACTCATTCAACAAATTAATTGTATTATGTAATAAACTGCAATTTTAGTATTGTGACTTATTTTCTCTGCCATTCAAAGATTTTCTCTTGTGTAATGTAGACGATAAGACGTAAACATTGACTTGATTTGAGATTCTTTTTCTTGTACTTCCACGTTTCTTTCTGTACAACTCGTAGGCTGTTTCTATAGAACTCATTTAAAGATGATTATTTTTTTATAGTTTAAGAACTGTGTAGCTTTTCTTACGAGTTGTCAAATATATTACTGTGTGCGAAAGGAAAAAGAGGATGAGTCCATTCATTCCTAAATCGAAATACAAGCATTAATCGCTAAATATTAGTTATATGCGTCGTGGAAAAATGGATGAGGCGATATTTGCTCATTAGGCACCATATTTCAATATAAAACACAGCGCATATTGTATTTTATTGGTATTTATTTTGTGAAACTCCATATTCTCAAACTCTATATTTTGAAAATGATATTAAATGTGGAAACTCGAGTCACTTTGTTCAATAATCACTATCTACTAAATAATCAAATCTGTTTTCTTGAATGACAGAACTGTTGTACCGTATTGTACTGTCGCTTGGATTTTGTTCTGGCTCTCCTGTGAAGTAGTGTTTTCGATTCATCCCCTTTTTCCTTTCGCACACAGTATTGTTTTACGCGATTTAGAGTGAAAGAGATGACAATACTCTATAAACATGCAAACTTATATTGAATCTACTATAACATCAAGGGGGTACAGCACCGTGGCATTCAAAGTTTAGGTTATTTGATGATAATATTTCCGAATAAATGAATAACTAATTTGATATAAAATGTTATCCTTTCACATCACAAAAATGTAACCTATTTATATACATTTAAAAATATAATTATACATTTCGCAGATTGGTTGCCGAGTATTGAATCCGAAGCGGGGGCGGTTTTAAATATCAACACGTGCCGTCAAACAGACGTCAAAAAAAGTTGTTATGATTACAGTAATGCCTCGATGTTACGTGATAAGATGGTGTTGCTCTTATTCCAGGGATAGCGAACCTATGGCACGCGAGACGGTTAATGTATGACAAGCGAATGAACAAAAAAAAACATTATTTTCTTCAATGAACCTTATTAAATCAGAAATAAAAAGTAGACTTATAGACGAAAGTTCTACTGCTTGTATTCTATTAAAAGCTACCAGCTATGAACACGATATAAAAAATTTGGCATCTAGCATCCAACAACAAAAATCTCACTTATAAAGAAGTTTTGAGGGTTCTATATAAGTCTATTTTTTATTTATTTCTTTTATTTTGCCACCAATAAGTAGGTACTTAATTATTTTTTTCGATGTATTGATACTCTGTTTATATTAAAAATTTGAAGTTACACAAATATTTGATGTATTTTTATTTCCATGGCATGTGGCACGCGATATATTATTAATACATTAAGTAAATATTTTTTTTTGGCACTCAGACTCAAAAAGGTTTGCCATTCTTGTCTTATTCATTTATGTGTATTTATCAATTTGAATTATCTGTATTCTTGTTATAACACAGTGGTGTCATTTTGTTTTAAAGTTCAATTTTTTATCCTGATAAAAAAGTGCAAAATTGTGACATAACATTTTTTTAATATTATTCAACTTTGTGCAAAAAACATAACTAGATTTCTATATACAATAAGGCGATAAGTCATATTTATCTTGACAACAATGATGCTTGCCGTCAATCAAGGAAATATTTCGGTGGTAACAAGTTTTTAAAAGTAAGTAATTTCGAAATTATGGCAAACAATGACAATTCGAAAATTTTGCCGCAAATAATGCAACAATCTAAACGTCCAATGATTTAATTGACCATTTATGTATGAAAACTTTGAAGTACACATAAAACAATCGAGTTGTTATATTTTTGTTAAAGTTAAATAAAAACTCGCAGAAAGGGTACAAAATCTTAATCATGAATGCAACTCTTGCCTTAATACATATATATAGTCAATGATAACTGAATGTATAAAATATAAATATAAAAATTAAGACACACAACGCGTGATTTGAATTTATGTAAATCAGGGTACTACTGTAATATACTGGCTGGTATTTAATTTAAGATCATAATAATATTAATAATTGAATAAAAACAAATCAGTTAATTAATAATTAATTAAAATAAATGTATCCAACGTTTTTGCGTTCAATTAAATAATATTATAATAACGTTACTGATTTGCTATGAATACAAAATTTCAATTACACTCACGAAGGGCGTTCAAATGAAAACGAATTAATTTTTTGATGGTAAGTTGCAAAACGCCTATTCAATTTTGAAATAAATTAAATGAAATTTATTTTAAAATCTATGATTTCTAGTAATTAAAAATAACGTTTTTTTTTAACAATGCAGATGTTTTTTAAAGTCTTTCATTTTAATCCACTTATTAAAAAAAAAACTCTTATCAATCGATTGAAAATTCTTTTCTATTCTATGTATTCTATTTTTAACAGCCACCCACTCATCTATGAGTGATTAGTCACTATGATTTCAGTTTGATTCAACTGAAAATCAAACTATCAACTGCATTGACAACTAATTTTGTGACTGGTATAACCGATTTATAAATTACAATCAAAAGTTCATAACGAAAAAATAAGTAAAGATCAACTGTCTTGTCTATATACTACAATCAAATTTACTTAAGTGTAATTTTTTTAAATTTAGTTTTGTCATTAATGAAAAATATATAGTGTATTTCATATTTCGTATAGTGGTACAATATGACATGAAATTCTTGTTTCAAAACCCGTAGGCTTCGTAATAAAATAGCCGATCAATATAATATAAAAAATGCATTTTTTGTGGACCCTTTTTCTGACCTAATTTTAACAACCTACAGTTCCAAATTAAGTCCATGCACCCAAATACTTAATCCACAATTGGGTAATGGAACATTAGTCGATCACTGAAAGAACTGTTTTTATTTTTACTTTTACATAAGAAAAAAATATTAGGTTTACTAATACAGTTTGCTATAAATTGTAATTAACATTTCTGATTCACTTAATAATCAATTGTACGGGAATTTGAGCCCAAGACTGTATTGCTTTTTTAATCTCAACCCCTCTATCTTGGTACGTGCATAAATTATAATTACCTATAAAATAATGTCTACGAAGAAGGTACGTACCTACGTCGTATAAATCTATTTACACAAAATGAAGTGAAGTAATTTTATACAAAACTGATTTACCTAATTTCTGCAAATGACATGATGAAAATCCGCCTTTACATTACATAAGGACCCCCCGCTGTTTGACGTTGATATCTGTTTACACTGCCCCTCCTCTCGACGCAACACGACAAAACTGTGTATTAGTGTATTATGTATCATGGATACTAGATTTTAAAACCCGCACCATTACCTGAAGCCGTCTATAAGTAGAACACGAAAAGTTTTCGTTACCAACGCGATTTACTTTTTAACATGACGTGTTCAAAATATATTTGGCGAAAGATACCTACATTTTTTAATAATGGACGTGGAAATTAATAATCTATCTATAATTCTTTACCATTACGGCATCTTTCACTAGTGGGTTAATTAAATGTAATTAACATGCAGATTGTCTTGACATATTAATCCTAAATGTAGTTAAGTGCATTTGAGTTGATATCTACTATCACAGTACGGCGCTATATAAGATAAAAAAAAAAATCTCCATTCCCAAGTCACTCTACCTTATAATTGCGTAAAATCTATCTGTATATCAATATAAGCATGGAACCTTCTAAAAGTGGACTAGTCTTTGGACTCTGTTTATGTACAACCTGTAAAAAAGACCTGGGGGTCTAAAATGGCCACATTGAGCAATTCATCTCTCTCTCTCTCTCTGGTTTCAATCCTGGGATTGGTTTGCAGCAATTATCTCTTTAATTCTTCTCCTCCACTCCTCCCTGTCTTGTGCGGTTCTTTTGAATTCTGCATATGATGAGCAGCGCATGTCCACCAGCAGGTCCTCCAGGTACTCTCGGCGTGGGCGTCCCCTAGAGTTTGTCCCCTCGGTCATACCATCCATTACGGCATGCAAGAGGCCTTCTTGCCGTATTACATGGCCGATCCACCTTGCACGCCTTTCTGACAAAATCTTGAGCAGGTGCCTTCCTCCTTCGATTCTTTGAAGAACTTCTTCGTTTGTGATGTGGTCTCTCCAGGAAATTCCTAATAGTCTTCTATAGGTCCACATCTCAAACGCCTCTAGTCTTCGTTTATCTCTTTCAGATAGGCACCATGTCTCGCAGCCGTACATCAGGATACTCCATACATAGGTCTTGATGAGGAGTATTCTCAGTCTCAGGTCTATATTGTTTGATTCTATTATTTTCGACTTTTTATTAAATGCAAGTCTAGCCTGATGTATACGGCTGTCGACCTCACTCTTAGACCGACCGTCCCATGTTATTTTGCTCCCGAGGTATACAAACTCCTTGGTGTTCTTTAGTGGTATTCCCGACATCACTACTCTATTCCCGACATCACAATTCATCTACAATTCACATTTGGTGAAATGTTGCTGTTAAATCGTTTTACAATTCCTAATATGATCCTATTATGATTCATATAAAGTGGCTTTTTTAGCCCCCTTGATATTTCTTCTATAATCACTTATTATCACGATTTTGTCATCAATTTGTTATGAAAATAGGATTTTTCAATTTCATTACTAACTACGTTTTTAAAATATTGAGTTCTAATGCATAGTTATATATTTTACTGATAAAAGTGGCTGCAGAAGTATCGAGACAAAAATAGGTACTGAGAGTAGAGGTGTCATATAAAAAGTCTACGTCAAAGTGAGACGCCCGACAGTTGAGGATCTGACATAAAACTTATGGAAGAAGATAAAGGTAATATTATTATGAACAAATAAACGTACAAGTATATAAACGGGCTTAAATATATGCAGAGTTTATTATTGTTATTTAACAACAGACTCACCGTAGAGCTGGTTTGTTTTTGTAAACTAATCTTTACAAAATAATTTAATACTAAATGACAAACAACAATCAAAATAATATCAGACTACTCAAATCTAAATTACATAGAATTATGTAAAATATATTTCGTTTTGAAATGATAAACCACAAAATAGGTTATTATTTATTTCAATGCCTATATTAAAACAAGTGGAATGGGTCGAGTACTAGCAAAATAGAGCGACCAAATTCAGGAGGCCACACGGAATACTTACATAGCACGGGGTTTTTCACATGGCGGAGAACCACTCGATGTGGAGACAGATGGTCCACGGAATGAGGCATATTGGTTACGATCCTCAGAATTTTGGGGACCGATAGAGATGATGATGACGATTAAAATCAATAGTTGGAAAACTAATGTAACGCCGTTCTGTGATAATATCACCTCAAAGCGTTTTATAAGAAATGTAAATAAACAAACAAATAAATAAAACTTTATTGGTATCCAAATATGAAGTATACAAGTACATTTCTACTGAGAGTACCAAAAGGTAGGCTTATCGCATATGCGATTTCTTCCAGCCAACCCGTAATTATATTCAATTACACCTTTCGGAGTTTATGCCCAAATTCTTTTTGGCTCTAATGTGCTCTCCAGCTCTTGTTCTGACTAATTACCCCCTATTTTATATTGGTTCAAACTAAAATAAGAACGTTCCTAAGTTTAATAATTAAGGTCACTTGAACTAAAATTCGTATTTCACATGATATTTTAGAGTTTATAGAATATAGTGCACTAACTAAAATTGGAACTTTCCTATTTTAGTCAGTGCACACTAAAAATGAAATAGAATAGGGGGTATTAAGAGTTTTATATGTACCTACAGAAAACTCATCATTATTTTAAATTTTAAAGGCGAATATTGTAGATAATAGTTTTCCAAAAAAATTAGGACGACATTTGTATCCAGTTGGTCTTCTGACTATCCTAATTAGGGTAAATGCCTAGACTGAACAACTTATTAACAAATTGCATACATTTTATGAAAACACAACTTTTTGCCTTTCCATTGAAGCGACTGCATAATTAGCTCATATTTTTTACACATCTACAGATTAAAGAAAACGATATACAATTAGATAGTTGAAAAAAATTTCAATATTATTTATAATGAGAAATTTCAATGTTATTTAAAATAAGAAATTTTAATTAAATTGCTTGAAGAATGTCTAATGTAAAAAAAAGAATACAAATTTTATTAAATACCTATTCAGTTATATTGCTTTGAATGTTTTCTCAAAGTAAATTGGCAAGATCTTTTTTTGACAGTTGGCATTTTTATGCTTTTTGTGTAGACCTATAGACAATAACAATAATAGTATAAATCTTGCCTAAGAATAATTTTAATTAATTATTTATATAAACGTTTTATAAAATAAAATATTTGTATCTTTATAAAAAAAAATCTAGGTACTTACTAAATACACAAAACACTTAAGAAGAAGTTTTTATTCAATATGTTGAGAAAATTTTCCCAAGTATTTTAATATTCATACAATAAAGCATCTCTGCCCATTTGTGGGACATGCCGTGATGGTATAGATAGAGACATAGAGAGAAACTATGTGTAACTTTCACTTAAATGTTGGAGTCGATATTAAGGTTTATATCTCTCTCTATATTTAACCAGACAAGTTACAGGGAAACCAATACATTCTATGAAATCTTGCATTTGTTGAGAAAATTCCTGAATAATCAAATCGTGTTTTCTGAGCGTTCCTGGGTCTAAAGTTCATTCATAAGTGAATTGATTATAAATGTCTTATATGGGACATGTAACGAATATGACACATTATATCAAAAAACTTTCCAAAAAGAGTGGGATACCTATCTCTTGATGGAAGCTCCACAAACAAATAAGTTTAAAGTCAGTACTGTGTATTAGGTAGGTACATCCATACATAGTTGTTAGATAAGTCCCCTACGGTCGGACCTTTCAAATCATATTTCAAGTGTGGTGTCGAGTGGATTGCCTCCACCTAGGGTTAACGTGTGCTGACAACATATAGAAGCTTTCGAAAAAATACAAACTCGCCAATTTCACTATCTTCATTTTGCATGACAAGATGAGTGGCAACACTGTTATTATTAGTGCTAGTTTTAAACCCGTCATAGATCAACGAATAGTTATCTTCAATATGTCACAATACACTAACTTGTAGATAATATATGTATTTTATTGAGAGTGGCACAAAGCGGGGGCTCACGTTGGGCGCCAAAATATATTTAATGACCGACAACAAAATATTATGTAAAACTTGGATATTTTCCCTTCTAATTTAGTAAAAAAAAAATTGTCAACTAAATTATTATTGTCAACAAGTAGGCATAATTCACGTGATCTCGGTTGTGTAGGCTTAATAAAAAAAGAAGACAAAATAATATGATGCAAACATTTATATAGCATGTCTTAATTCAAATGAAATATGTTCGCAATTATGTTATTTGTTTTCTTGAATATTTGTTTCGATAAAATACAAATTAATATATTTGACGACACATTACGAGTAACACAATTAATACCCATTCAATTTTGTGACAAATATTGCGACTTAAAGCGTCAAATAAATTGTAATATTTTTGGAGTGACAGATGAAACTAAAAGACGAGAGATATTATCGAGGGTATTATTTTTCCTGTTCTGCCCGATTGATTTTTTCATAGAGGATGCATAAGCAAACATACATTTTTATAAATGGACTGAAATACTTTTCATATGATTATTACGATTATTTGAAAGGCAACGCCATTACGTGAAAATGGAAATTTGAAGAAGCGGACGATCGACGCCCTTTATAAGGAAAACGTCACGAAAATTTTATTACAAGTTAGTAGGTATGAAATAATCTTCTTATGATAATACTACGACTTATTTTTTACGTTCTCACTATATATACTCGCTAGATATTTTTTTTTATTAAATATTGAAGATGAAAGTTTATTCCAAATGTCTTCTTTCATAAACTTTGACAAAAGTTAATAAATATAAACAATTATAAACAATTTAATAAATAAACGATATATAAACAATTTCCACATCATTATTAGTCTGTTTTGTGGTGTGAAAATACGTGACATCGAACGATAAGACGATGTAGAAATATCAGCAAATGACTGTTGAAAACTGAGCAATATCATATAATGGTGCAAGTCTACTTCTTACGGGCTATAAATTGAATAACATATTATAAAACATAATGTGCGATAACGAAAAAGCAATAAATTTACAAAGTTAACTAAGCTATCATCATATAAATACTAATACAACAAATTTTTAAAATAAATAATCTCATCTTCGGTAATTATTAATGAAGGTTTTAACTGAAAAATTAAAAGTGATGAAAAAGAAATTTATTAAATTGAATAATTAATTATGTTATTATTAAAAATAATAATTATATGTGAAAGATGATGACATTTTTGTATAACTTGAAGAAATGCTGTTTTATTTTTAAATATAAAATTGATAGTTAAAATGATTGAAAATTATAATATTGTAAATTCTAAAACAACTGAAAAAATAAAGTTTGTCAAAACTCTAAACTATAATGCGAGAAAAAAACACGCATTAATATTTTGAGAATGATAATTTACAACACAAGTTTTGAACCTCTTTATTAACAAAGTCATAACTCATTTCTTGGTTATAAAAAATGTTGAATGTGTGTTTTTTTCTAAATATTTTCATATCTTAATACTAGCATACCTTTTATCTATTGCTGAAGAGTTGTTTCAGTTGATACATACATAATATTAACAATATCAATAGTACACAACAATAATTATGTAATTTTTTTAATGATAAGTTGAAAGTGCAAACAATAATGTCGACATATAATACAAAGTTAGTATTTTGTTTATAATATATATTATAAAAATCATCAGCTCTACTAGAATACATAGGATACAATGCAGCAATCTGTTAGTATTAATAGTTGAAGAAGTAAGTCTCCTGGATGGGTCAGTGGTCCCGGGGTGGGGAGGGGGTGGGTAAACACAAAATGAGGCGTGGGGCGGTGGGTAGGAAGGTGAGGGGGTCAGTGGGTGAGAGGGTGACAGATAAACAATGAGACGCAGACAAAGGGTGGGGGAAACGAATAAACACTCTGCTCTCATCACCGTCTTAAAAAATGGTTTATTTTTTATTTTTTAACTTTTTTTCAATTTATCCTACAAACACCGATCTTTTTATCGTCAATTTGTTGTAATTTTGTTATTGCCTACACAATTTCATACAATGTTTATTTTTTCGTTACAAAACTTAATTTGGCAGATTTGATTTTAACAGTTTTTAGTAAACGAAAAAAATATTGATAGTTTTATTTTGATAAACAACAATATTAAGAAGTTGGGTATTATGCTTATTTTGGTTTGTGTATTAATAAAAAGTTAATTTAAAAAAAATGTATTAGGTACTTATTTTTAATTTGTGACACTTGTATATTAATTTAACAAAATCCGTTCTCATTTACTCGGGAAATTTTAAAATAAGAAAATGGCGGTTCTAAGTGTTCCACGGAATAACCATAGACAAACATTAAGTATGAAAACTGGTTAACTCTAGCGAATTGCAGCATAAACAAAGATGCTTTTAGTTGCATAGTAATAATTATCTTAGACGATTTTCCGCCTGGAATTTCAAGTAAAATGATACTTTTAACAGCATCTTATAAGACTTCATGGAAATTATCTCAACGTTGCATTATTAAGAGAATGCGCCATTACTATTAATGTACTGCTAATACAGATTAGCTTTTGTAAATAGAACAATGAACAAAGATGAGATACGGTTGAGTAGCGAACGATCACGGCAAAAAAGACTTTAAATTGAGAAGCCATTTAAGAGATTATCTTTTATATTCTGATACGACAGACATAAAAAATGAGAATATTTTTCACAATGTTTAAATTAAATCAAATCATAAATTCGTAACAAAAAGGAATGAAATTTAACCACGAATTTATAATTATTATTATCAACAGACTTGAGTTATAAACAAATAAATATCATGTTATTTGCGATCTAATGTTGCCATAAGTAAAAAAATATCTGACAATAAGTTTGATGATGCGATAGGTATTGATTTACTTGAGTGTTGTTTTTATTTTAAGAAGTGATTTGTTTGAATTTCGACTTAATATTATTTTACCGATTGATTCGGATCTGCCAAAGAAAGGGTATTATTTATCAAAATCTACGCGAAGCAATTAAAATTATTAATAATAACAACACAATTTTGTGTTTTGTAGATTTGAGTGATTGAATTTCCGCTTAATATGTTTCAAATCGCTCTGGGCGGTTTTGTCTACCTACATATTATATAAAGATATTATAATATATTATATACTGTCTATCTACGATATATTAATATTATGTTATAATTAAGCTACGAGGAGACGAGAGGGGAGGGGTGGTTAGGACGCCACCCCCCGCACCGTGAGTGCTAAAAGGATGTGTAAAATATTATTATTATTACATAAGACAAAATGTCGTTTTTTAATAAAAAAATATACAAATAAAAATGTATGTATTTGTGAGTGGATGAATGTGTGTTAGTTTGGTGTAGGTACTGAGAGACTTCACATGTTTTTTTTTTAAATATTTTTAATGTTTAAAAATGGAGTGATATTTGTGTGTGTAAGAAGTAGTATAACTTTCTTTATTTTAAAGCAGCACAAAGGTGGACAAGACAAACAAATGGATGTACAAATAATTGGTAATAATAATAATAAATATAAATATATATTATGAGATGAGCACAAAACACAAGAGTGCGCAACATTTATTATAGGTATTTTTTAAAGACAAGTACACAGAGCT
Source organism: Athripsodes cinereus (assembly GCA_947579605.1). NCBI lineage: Eukaryota > Metazoa > Arthropoda > Insecta > Trichoptera > Leptoceridae > Athripsodes > Athripsodes cinereus. The sequence continues at coordinate 28,025,728 of OX388310.1, read as the reverse complement.
GTGGAGTAGCGGAGGATTATCATTGTTGTTGTACACAGAAGACGAATGACGGGAGACACAAGGTACAAGGTGCTCTAAGTGGATAAAATACATCAAGTGTATGAAATACGACATAAACATTTGAATTATTCATACAATAACATAACCTAGAAAATCTTAAGCCAACGCATTTTACAATTTTAAGACAGTGCGGACGCTTTAAGTGTTTATAAAAAAACAAATACACAAAAAAACTCACGGTTTCACACAAATGTTTAATTCGTATTCCATTCTATCTTTTACTTTATTCGAAAAAACTCATTTGACAAAAAATACGTCATCCATGATGCCATTTTAATTTCGCTATTAGCTGAATACAAAATGGCGTAATGGATTCGATATTTTAAATTAAGTTTTCGCGCGTAAAGTGAAAGATCATTTGATGGATTTGACAGGTAGGGTTTGAATTTAATATAAAAAATTACGTATAAAACTAATGCGAGACATACACATACTGTTTTACATACACATACCAAAACAAAAAATATTAAAGAAGAAAAAAGATTTAAATGAAATAAAAACATACATCGAACATAATACAAGGAAGATGATCGTGAAAAAAATGAAAATCAGGAGAAGTGTACAGAATTTCCCAATTGGCGCAGTCGTGCCAATATGTCGTTATGGGTTATGTATTCTATGAGCGCATGGATATTTAAATTATGGGGTTAACTTTAGTACAATGTGAGAATATTCATCGAAACTATTGGAAGACATAATGCTTTATAATTTGATTATTTATTACAAGTAGGCATTCAGAATAATAATTATCATGGATAATCATTTGTTTTTTATCCTCTGCATTCTTTACAGTTTTTCTCGAGACAAGATGTTGACACTTTCTTAAAATTAGTTTAAAAAATTAAATGCTGGAACCCCGTAAATATGAAAAAATATTGCAAAGACTTCAGAATTTCTTGAGACAATTATTTCGGTCAGTGCCAGAATGCAGATTTGGAAAATTATAGAAAATTGTTATTGATAAAGAAGGATTTTAGGGACGGAAAAAATAATCAAAAATAATGTAAAAAAAAGATGGAAGTAGAAAATGGAGAGAGGTTATGATAATAATAATAATGATGATGATATAGCAACACATATAGACGAATACAAACATAGAATGTAAACGGATACGGGGTATGGCGGCGACTTACCACGGTGTAAAGGAATTCCAGAACTCGCTAGGAGAGACGGACAATAACGGCGGCACGGGGACACAGAAAGATAGGACAGATTACTACACATATATCTACATGTAGGGCCATGGCCCCTCCGCACTCACACAACCACACACCACCCGCACACAAATAATAATAATATATATAATACAAATATGTAAATATATATATTATTATTATTATTAATTATGCAATGACGCGCACGCCATTTATTCACTAAATCACCTATGACGTTGCACTTTTACAGTAGTTCATCATCGAAAAAATGTCTGAAAAATATGTTTTTATTTTAGTTTTGATGTAACAAATTGACATTTTTAACACATAGTATCATAATTTTTCTACTATTTTAGTGATTATGGCAATTTTTGTCAACAACATATTATTTTTTTTTTTATTGAAATAATACTTAAACATTATTTATTTATTTATTGGAATACTACTTTGTTTATTATAAAAGACAAGTTTATTAAAAAAATTACAATTTTAATAGACAGTAAGAGACAGTAGAGTAATTAAATCGATTACAAATATGGAAAAGTTAAAAGTATTTTGTCATTTTTGAAAATTGAATTGATTCGATTTATCCAAATAAAAGCGCAACGCATAGATTGTAAAAAAAATCACTAACAAACACGCGAAACACACTGTCAGTATGAAAAACAAAAGTGGACACACGTCAATACAAAACATAATGTAATAAAAATATTATATAATTATTGTTATTTTTTCTTTTTTTTTCAAAAATAAACAACAGTTAAATGGACAACACAAATATTAAAAAAAGTATTGATATTATATATTAATATTTATTAATTATATAAATATATGTAGAAGGATTGTCAGGGATTTTTTTTGGTGATATATATAATATTTAAATATATATTTTAGTTAATGTAACAAGCTCATGACAGACACAAGTAGCAATAATTACAATAATATTGACCAAAATAACAATACGGACGTCACAAATACAAAAAAAAATTAACAAAAAACCACACGAATGACAAAAAATCGTTTGTCTTTTTATTTTTTGTTTCTCTAACGTAATAACTCAAAATTTTACTATACACTACGTTAAAACTAAATAATAAATTAAACGAAGCACGTTTTTACGCGATAACGTTAGGAGTTGCAAATAAAATAATATTAAAAATAAAAAAAACTTTTTATTTTAGTTTCCGTCGTGCAACTCTCGTCATTGGTGAAGTTAAATTGTACGCCACTGGCTTGTGTCCGCCATGGCCCCATGTCAAACCAATTTGCCCGACCTGTGTTATTTTATTGCATTACTACAGTAAACTCCCCAGGTATTTGTGTCCTATCCCCTCCGTTCCGGATAAAATACAGTTTACTGCGTTAATTACAATATATTATAGAATATCTCAAAAAATAAAAATGTAAATACAAAATATACACAAAAACAGTAAAAAAATAAAATAGTAAACTACTTTTAAATATTTCAATAATTTAACATCAGTTAACTTAATATCATCAAAAGACATAAATCAATTGAAAATGTATAAATAAAAATAAATAAATAAATAACTAAAAAATAATCATAAAATTGACAGCGGAAAGTGCGTGCAAGCGTATATTAAAACCGGGAAACCGGAATGAAAAAAATATATATAAATAATATTTTTTAATCACACTTTAATATTAAATAAAAAATCTTCCTCTATCGGTGTGAGAGAGAGGGACACAATACGTGTGTCTCTTGCTATTGTTATTTTAATTAAAATTATTTTTTAATTAATTACATTAATATGTGGTGTGTGAAACAGAGAGGTAAAAGACAGACAAAATGGTTAGACGTACACAAAGGATATTATTAGACAATACACAATCATCCCTGGCATAGAACGAGATGGCGATAAAACAAAAAGACTTTATTGAAGAACTGAACTAGTTCATTCGAACAAGCCCAGTTTTTCAACATAATCGATGTACATTTGTTTTATATGGAAAGTAAATTTGACACAATTTAAATATTTATTACTGTTTTTTTTTTATTTTCAAAATGCCATTCTCATCCAAGTCAGGGAGCGGAGAGGTTGGGATTTGGGATATGAGAGGGTATCTTTAGGACCAGACGCGGCTCAAAGCCAAAAACCGCCAAAATCTAGTCCTTCGGGACGCCTAAAGTTAGAGTTTATATATTTCATCGGTTCGAAATGATATTTGTAGATGTTATTTTCTTACAAATTACATTTCAGAATGATGGTGAATAAACAAATATAAAATGTTAATTTAAATTACTAACTTTTTTCAATTAAAAAAACGATAATATGAAAAAACATTTTCACTGTAAAATAAATTCATGTTAAACATTATAAAACTTCATAAAATTTACATGAAAAATTATTCAGTAAGAAATATCAAAACTAGTGTGGTTAATTAAAATTTAAGGTAATTGATAATAGTTCAAGTTAATATGGTTAATTATTTTGATGATGAAATAAAGGATATTTAAAATGTTACTCAGAATTATTAGTGTTGTTTAATAAAAAATGCATTGTAATGTAAAATATCAGTCAGAAATGTTCGTTAAAATTATTAGGTTACTGTTCAACTACAGTGAAAATTCTAGTAGAAAACCCACACAAAAAAATAAATAAATATCAAGCCAATAAAACAATGAAAAGAAAACCATGGTTTAACAATATTAAATATATAATTATTTATAATCTATGGATGTTAAGTTTTTGGATTGTCTATAGTAGGTAGTAAAATCACCTACCTTTCAGAGTACTCATCCATATGGGCGTAAGATTGAACGGAGTTTTCTTCTATGAGGAATTTAACGCGTTGGTAAAATGAAGCAGTGACTGAAGGAGGTTGTTTCCTAAGAAGGACATCGGCTGGATCGTTGGAAGCTAAGCACATGATGTGATCTTTGCAAGCGTCCCTTGAGCAACATTCAGCATCGGAGCAATCTGCAGTTCCGTCTGTTGTACAAAGAATATGTTATTTTTATAATGCAACAGTTATTAATAAGACAAGCGTCACAAAAGGCAAATCCAAGTAAAAGACTTCTGTAGAATTTCTCACTAATGCATTGAAGGTTTTTCAAAATCAGTTTTCTTTCAAATTTTAAATAAGTAAACTCTAATATACGCAGTGAAAACTGTAGCTCAATAATTCTAATTCATATTTCATTTTAAAATATTTTGTTGGTATTTAATGTGTAAGAGTCTGAAAAAATAAACCGTGATGCGAAAAACTGTAGTTTTGGTTCTTCATCAATATCTTGATATTTCCCTAATTGCATTTTTCTGCATCGAAGTATACAAATTAAATACATACAAACTCCTGACATTATCTGAAAATCCAAGTTTTCTTTTATGTAATAAGCATTTTACGTTTTGCTCTTTTAAATTCTACCCTTACTTTTCGATCTTCAAGACAGATATTACGAAATACAAAATTCATATCACGTCTTTGAACTTTTTACTTTACTTCGTATTATTTACTATTACAGCAAATGTAAAAATAAAACCGAAAAGACAGTTTCTTATTTATAATAATGATTTTATTATTTTCAAAAAAAAAAGTTTTTTTTTTCAGTTTCGAACAACATAACATTATATTTTCTGAAAAATAAAAATAGTAGTACTAGTAGTCTTCGAAAAGTTTTCGCATTAAGAAAAAGAGGGGGGAGAGAGAAAAAATTGACGGGGAAGAAAAGAAGAAGAAAAACAAAAAGAAAATTTGCGCTGAATGGCGTACGTGTTAAGCATTTCAATTGTAATGTAATTTTTAGCATGGTGCTGCTGGTGTGAACAACCAGCGCCCTTTTGTAATACGTATTCTCTATGATATATCATTGTCATTGTGTATTACTAGTTATAATATGAGCGTTATATGAGAGGTATTACCATAGAGTTTAAATAATCGTATTGCATATTTTATTCATTACTGTACACTTGGTTATTACATTGATAATTACAAAGTATCATAAAATTATAAGTTTTTATAATAAATATATTGTTATTGTTTTCATTTTTTTACATGAAGAATATGAATTTCTAAATAATATAACTATATTTCTAATAACTTAGTAAAAAGTTTCTAAAGACGAATCCGGGTGACTCATAAACCCAAATACACTGTTCAATGTATTAAGCTAAACTTTAAACATGATTTGTGTTAAAAAAATGAAATAGGTAGACAGAAGTTACTTTGGTTTTTTTTAAGATCACTAAAAATTATCTTACCATGATCATTGTCAACACTGTCATCACACTCCATCTCTAAAGGAATTGAGCAGTCGCTTCCAGCCCATCCTCTGGAACAGACGCAGGCATATTCTCCATTCTCCAGGCTGCATTGTCCATGTCGTGAGCAGCCATTCTCGCAACCAGCTGAGAAAGAGAGAAAAATCTGGTTACATTTACATTGGAAATTGATGGAAAACAATTCCTGGATCGACATTACTTTGTGATATGGGGTTGCGTGTTCATGAATTCCTTAATATAAGAAGGTGCAGTAAATTGTAAAAAATATAGATTAATTATGTTTGTGGCATTTTTGACAATTTACGTGGAGAATTCAATCCAATCCAATTCATTTCACTTAAACATAAATTAAAAATATTTAAATAAGTCCTTTTGAAGTTCATTACACACGTGCAATTTTATGGTTTTCTGGTTATTCTATTAAAGAAAAATGCCCTTATAATCAATATTATACGAAGATCTCATACATGTTATTGTAGGTCAATCTGCTTTTTATGACACATTTTAAAACTGTAGCAAATAATGGAATTTCTATTTTATTCCAGGTCGAAAAATTATAATTACATAAATAGTCGTTGTCACAATCACGGAATAAATGTTATTCCAGCTGTAGCGTGTGTCTAAGTCTGGGAAGCATTGTTTTGAACACATATACCTACATGAAAAATCTGAAAGTCAAACTATACCTACTGCCGACTTATATTACCTACATAAGTAGTGCTTATTACCAATCATCAGCGTATTTGTGGTGTAAATATTCATGTTAAATTTTCTAAGAAAAATATACAAAAATAGCACATTTCTATGCTTACTGTATGATTTTCCTCTAAAAAAATAAAATAAAAATATTTATTTATTATGTATGAAACAGGGCTGCCAACACTTCAGGTTTGATCCGGATTTTACGGGTTTGAATGGTGCGTATCCGACTACGGGTTGACATCGTATAATATTTCTCCGGGTTTGTCGATGTGACGAAGTTGGAGTTAATTATGAAGATTAAGTACGATATGACCTAACATTTTTTAAATTATTGAACAAAACTATAGCACGAAAAATTGACTAAAAAACCCATAAAACTAAAATAATATGATTTTAAAAAATCAAGCTGGTCCTAGCGGCACAATTTAAGTTGTATTTAAAATTTTAAAACTCATTAAATTTAAATTCAGCAAATAAACGATTTTTCTAAAAAGGGTGTTTTATTTATAAAAAATATTCGTTTTGCATAAATTTCCGGACCTCACCTTTTTGTAAGGTGGCATCCCTAGTATGAAAGTGTTTTACGGTGCTGAATAACATACTATTTGTCGTCCGGAATAAGCAAATTCGAAACGCATAAATAAATATACGAAAAAGAGAAGAAAAAAACATATAGACTATTTCCTGCAGACAAACCGCCACCAGAATAACATTACACACGCGTACATTCCAATGTGTGTTATTATTATTATTATTTTACGTACTTTCAATGTTATATTTCAAGTTTTTCATAATATTATCCGTTCCGTATAAAAGTCCTCTTATCGTTTTCAAAGAAAAACATGCACGCACAGTGGGCGATGTAAATAAAGTATTTAGACAAAAGTTGTACACTGTCTCGCCGCTAACAGCAGTAAATTTATGTCATAGTAATAATACTAATGATATATTTTAAATATTAAGATACAAAGTTCAGAGGTTTTTGTTTCCACCCTGTGTTCTCGAGAGAAGAATTAGAAAGAAGAAATATTATGGAAAAAACTGATATAAACAGGTTTATTATTTTAATATAAAATTTAACTAAAATTTAAAGAGAATGGATCTTCCCAAAAGTAACCAAGGTAACCAGAGGTCTGAGTCAAAACACATTTTAGCGTTACGTTTTTGTGTTGCAATCGTTCGAATCTAGACGACGATGCGCCAAAGTGTCAATTTTCGTAACTATTGTGTATTTTAGCTACGAAATTGATACTTCCTCGCAAATTCGTCTACATTCGAACGCTAACGGAACGAAAACGTAACGTCAAAATGTGTTTTTAATTCGGGTCCAGGGCACATTTATTAAATAAAAAAGAAAGAAAATCCTATATTATCATGAAATGTATTGAAGAAAAAACAAATAAAAGGATATACAATATATTTAATACATTATTATCTTAAGTAGGTACCCAATTAGGGAGAACATCATAAATGTAACAGAATCATGGACTCATAACGGGCCCATCATTCTCTTTGGTTACTTCGCAAAGCTTTTGCTTTTACTTATTTTGGAAGTGCAAACTTGATTTATAAATAGATAAATCTAGTAACATAAAGTACCTACATGGTTAAAATAATTTTAAATTATAGGTAGACATAATTATATTTGCTTTAGGAATTAAAAACACTAAACTAGTAAAACAGTGGAAAACCTGTTCTGTTATAGTTTATTAAAAATTCATTTTTTATTCTACTATTTGTCTACAACACCCCAGTGTGCGATGTTCTTATTATATGAAAAAATAATACGTATACGAATTCACATATTAATTCTGTTTACCATTTTGACATGCCTGAAAAAAAATGAAATGTTTATAAATAAATGAGGATGTGATATTACTATTATGTGGTGTTCTCACTTTGGCGAATATTTATTTATTTATTTATTTATTCTTCTTGCACATCATCATTACATTACAGTGTTAACAAAATAATATATATTTTTTAAAACTAGGACGATGTGCAGTGGCGAGATTATCACTATAAAGTGATTTCTTCCATCGCCAGGGCACCTAAATATCGCCAGCCATTTGAACCGTGTGAACAAAATGACGAAACGATAAAAACCAATAGAAACGATATCGTCTCAAGTTGACCACCTTCCAACTTTTTCGGTCGATTGAACGATTTGCGCATGCGCAGATGTGCGCGGCGTTCGTATCTATGGTAAAAACTTTATAACCTATAAATTTTATAATGTTTCCCGCTTCGTGACAGCTGTTATTTTTGTTGTTAGTTTGTGGCGTTTGTTTTCTTAATTATATTACTATAACATATAATACTATAAAATACTATAACATTTTCGACTAAAAATAAACACTTCGCGATCTCTATCTCGACGTCCGCCATTTTGAAAACAGTGTCAAAATCAAAGCGAATCTGACAGATCGTTTCTATATCGGTGGACTGTGTGAACAGGTGTGACGATCAATGGATGTCCGGCGAATTTAGTTTTTTCGCCTGGCGATATATTTTGAAATTCGCCTGGCGATATTCGCCAAATGTGAACACCCCATTACTACAAACACTGCCAGTACTGAATAGCCTTGTGTGGATACAAATACAAAGAAAAGGGAAAGGGGGGCTGAAAGGTATAGGTATCATAATAATATATTATCGGCCGTGAAAGTATGAAAGAAATTATAATATTAAAAAAAAGTTTTCATTGAAGCTATATTTATCAATTCATTCGTTCTTTAACGTTTCTTTTGAGTAAATAAGGCGAAAAAAAGTAGTTTTCACTCACAACGATTTTGTGTCAATCTGGTCACCTTAGCCTAATAAAAATATATTTAAAACATTTCGTGAATGAGAGTCGTTCAGTTGTCCATTTACTTCACTTTTGTCTTAGCACGGCATTTCTCATAGCCAGAGAAAAAACACATTCAGGATGGGTAGCATGTCTCACCGCTGATTTGAAAATATTAAATACCTTCTAGGTACGTGATGCTTTATGAAAACAATGGGATACTTATTCTATACCAGGGATCTCGCAGTAACTACATATATTTAATATTAATAATAATAATTATTTTGTATTGGTTTGAAATATTGTAACCAATGTACTTACAGTGATGTAGAAAAATTAATAATTATTATGGGCACAATATAAATTTTAATCATTGCTTTGTACTAAAAATATTCATTAAAATAATTCAATGCACAGAGGGCAAGCTCATTACCACATTGCTATTTCTACCAACTAATCTTACATTCATGTTCTTCATGAGCACTTCTGATATACATGTTATTATCTATCTATGTAAAACATTATGGAATATTTCATAAGTAGGGTAACCGGCAGACTAACTTTACTTAATTATAAGTACATAATAATATTAATATGAAGCCAAATAATGTACCAAAGACACTCTGTAATAAACTTTCGCAAATGCATTTCTTAAAGAACATTATTATTATTACAACTAGCTACAATACTCAGTCATACCTTTGAGATATTTTCTTGTAAAGATTTTTTTCGTAAGTGGGTAAATTAAAACTATTGATATCTTTGAAATAGAGAAGAATGAGGTAATTTATCTACTTTTAACGCTAATATTCTCTATATAAGTTATTTATAGTAATATCAATCAGTTTTGATATACAAAAACATTGATTTATCAAAGAATTTCAAATTATCGGATATTCGAAATTCTACATATATTAATTGTAAATATATCTTGTTCTTTTATTATACGCCACATAGTTTTAAAAGCTTAACAAACTGTTTGGACATGTGGAACGAATGGATGATGAAATAATGAGAAAGCGGATATATTTATGTGAAAGAAGGGGTGTGAGAAAGTTTGGGCCTCCAAGAACCACGAAGCTTGATCTTGTGGATAAAAAAAAACCTCAAGGACGACTGCGTGTCAATACTACAAAATTATCGTTAATGAAAAATAACTAGTTCGACACGAAAATCGAAAACCTTCATTTATATAATATATAAACGAACTCCTCGTCCCATTTGGACGACACGAAATGAACATACAATAATTTAGATATTGAATAGTATGTCAGATAGCTTCGCCTGATGCGACAGTATAATGTGATTATCTCCAAGACGTATGCAACTAGCTTATATACTCAAGTATCTACCCGGTTCTAAAAGCTATATGCATACAAATAATACCGCTGCTAAAAGGATAATGTTTCCTAAGAAGATAACGTTCTTACATCTCATTTGTGAGATTATTTTTTACTATTATTTATATCTAAGCGATTTTGCGAGTTCCAACTTCTGTAATAATTTACAATTTCTACCACTTTATCAAAAATGCCCCGCCGCTGCAGTTGAAAATGTTTGTAAATGTCGCGGAGAAATTTATAAGTAGATTTCTCTTTTTACTCATTGCAATACCGTGCTGTGTGAATCTGAGATCAATAAATTGTATTATGAAAACTTTTATTATTATTAAAAACTTTGTTTTATAATGGAGGTGAAACTTTTATTGCGTAAAATTCTGAGAATCTGTCACTATTTCTGAATGCACTATTTTTTAATATTGTCAAATAAAGTTTATAAGAAGATGATCATTTAAACTGTACAAAAAATAATACTGTGAAATAAACAAATACTTTTTGACGAGTAGCAGACAAAAAAAACTTTTCCAATTCCTTCCAATCACTTTTTGTCGAGTAGCAAACAAAGAAAAAACATTTCCAATTTCATCGAGAGCAATTTTGGGATGAAACTGATTGATATTAACACATAATTTGTTCTCACTTAAACACATCTTATTGACGTAAACTTAACTACGATAAGTGATATAAAATACATTTCATTGTTTGGTACAAGCTCTAGCTATAAATTGTTCGTATATAAAATGTTATGTTTAATCATGGAGTTTTTGAAGTGTCTAATAGAGGTCACTTACTTTTTCATGTATGTTTTTGAATATACTTTAAAATATAGATAGATATTTGTGAAAGTCACAAATGAGAGGAAATTAAAATGAAACATACTATTTAGTAATTATACTTGTGTCTCTTTCATGCCACATTTCAGAAGAAATTATAATAAAACAAAATATAAGATAATACCACTTATGACCATTATTATAAGAAAAAATTAAAATTAAAAAAATAAAAATATTTTGTAATTCCACTTGTGACCCTTTTAAACTACATATAAGAAGAAATTATAACGAAACAAAATATTTAGTAATTCCACTTGTGACTCTTTTACGCCACATGTAATTATAAGAAGAAAATAAATTGTACAAAATATTTAGTAATTCCCATAGAGTAAGTAATATTAGTAATTCCACTTGTGACCCTTTTAAACTACATATAAGAAGAAATTATAACGAAACAAAATATTTTGTAATTCCACTTGTGACCCTTTTAAACTACATATAAGAAGAAATTATAACGAAACAAAATATTTAGTAATTCCACTTGTGACTCTTTTACGCCACATGTAATTATAAGAAGAAAATAAATTGTACAAAATATTTAGTAATTCCACTTGTGACCCTTTTAAACTACATATAAGAAGAAATTATAACGAAACAAAATATTTAGTAATTCCACTTGTGACCCTTTTAAACTACATATAAGAAGAAATTATAACGAAACAAAATATTTAGTAATTCCACTTGTGACTCTTTTACGCCACATGTAATTATAAGAAGAAAATAAATTGTACAAAATATTTAGTAATTCCACTTGTGACCCTTTTAAACTACATATAAGAAGAAATTATAACGAAACAAAATATTTATGAATTCCACTTATATGTCCCTTTTAAGCAACATATAAGGAGAAATAGTGATGAAACAAAATGAATTAACTAATTCCACTTGTGACTCTTAATATAAATCACATACTTATAAGAAATGTAACATATTCAAATCAGCAGCAATCGAGTATGCTATCGATTCTGATTGTCTTGTTATTTAATGACAATAATGAAAAGATGACTTGTGCTTTCATTACATGCAGTTTTTTTTTGGTAATCCTGCTTGTGAAAGACGTAGTAATGGTAAAAATATGTAGTTAAAGTGGTGATTCAAACCTTTGTGACCATCAATCCCATTAATTTTCATCCGCTTTACCCACCGACCTCCAAACCAGGTAGGTAAATATCTTTGAAAATATTACTTGAACAAAAATCTCTGTGTTTTCTTGTTGTTGTAGATAGCCAGTGTTAGTACACATTATTACAATTATTATTTATTACGTAAGTTTCACCGTTCCCTCTCCTACCGCGGCAATCATCCCTCGCTCTATCTCTCATCCACTCAACTCTCGCTGAACAAATAAAGCCGCAGGAGATGAATCCGCCCTCAGACAGAACAGAGCAAATACTCTTCATCTCTATGGATGAAAATAATAATACATTGGTACGTCTATATGATATTATATCTATGATGCAAAACAGAAGTCCTCAAACTATTTTTAAAATGTTTTTGGAAACAATTTTATAAACTAAAATGAAGTCATTCATACCATCACAGAATTTCCTATAAGCGGGGTAGCCAGTGGACTAACAGCATGTAAACATAATATAAAAATTGTCCTCTTTTTACCGAAAAAAAGGTAAACAGGATGGGTGAGATACGTCATAGTCGAATTAAAGATATAAAATGTCTTACAATGTATCGATACTTATTTATTTTATTCTTCACTGTACATTGGTTACACTATTTCAAATCAATACATAGTATCATAAAAATATCAGTTATACGATTCAATGTAAACAGGGCGAGTTTATCACTAGAATGCGATGTCTTCCAAATAACCTGGATATCGTTTAGGGTCTTTGACTTTCTCAAGACTATTTGTAAAAAGAACCCAGATTCTTCAGTTTATCTTCAAATCTGGACACACGAGTACATTTCGAAATCTAAAACCTGCAGGGTTACTTTTGATATAATTTAAATACGATCTTAATCTTGTCTTGTTCTTAGTCATACGACGCATGAAGTAACCATAGTAAAAAAATGCGTGCCTACCAATCTCGTAGTTGCAGTAGCGCGGTATTTTTAGCTTTAGTCCCCTCGCAACTTGTGTGTTTAAGATCAAGACTAGATTAAGATTGTATTTATATTGGGTTGCAATTATTATTATTCGTAATATTAAATTCCCGCGTTTTCAATTCTTTCTAATATCTAATTATTATTTTCATTGTTATTATTATTATTATTGTTATTCTTATATTTAATTCCTTGTTTGAATCTATTTTTTGAATTTATTTGATATTTAATTATTATTATTATGTATTCCTAATTTATTGTTATGTTAATTTTTTATTACCCTGAATTAAATTCTTCCATTTTCTATAATTTTTTTTTTATTAATTTTCTAATTAAATTTTATTAAATTCTTCCATTTTCCATTTTATATTATTTAATGTCTACATGTGTATTTGTGTGTCTGTGTATGTATGTACTTATATATATTATGTATGTGTTATGTCTGTTTGCTGTTTGGTCATTTGTTTTTCTTAAATTGAATGTAATATTGTTTTGTTAAAATTTGTCAGTATTATATTTGTAAATTTTATGTTTAATTATGTATTTAGACATGTAATAGGCTTATGCCGTGAATTTTTGTAAAATTAAATAAAAATAGAGTGTAACCCTGCTGTACACAATATTATTTGTTATGCTGTAGCATCCCAGTTTGGAAAGCGCTGTAATCCACAACGTAGGTAGGTACAAAACATGGCGTGATGCGCTTTTGCACAAAACGCTTCACCTCTGGATGAATTAAAACAAAAATTATGATATTACTTTCAACATGAAAGTAGTAAAATAATAATAATATTTAATGTCGGATACTTTCTATCTATCTCATTCTACCTGCACCTGGATATAATGACTGGGAATGAAAAGGAGATACCTACCTACTAAATCCAGAGCTGGACATCGTTAATCAACAATTTAACTCAGTTAATTATTAACCAATCAGATAGCTTCGTTAATCAAAAAAATGTCATTACATTTTAAATACTAAGCAAGCTACAGTTAATTTCGGAAATAAAATAAATAACAAAGGTCCCCAGCGCAAAAAACTCAGGAGTTAAAAAATAAAATAAAATGGTCTTTCGGCGTTTTTATAAAAACCACTTCCTGCAATAGGTATCATCTTTTGAATGGACTAAATTTGATGGAAGCTAAAATTGAACAAATTTTTTTAGATTAATTTCAAAGTTAATAATCAACAACAATTTTAACGGAAAATAATTAACTCGTTACTTGTTAATGTATGTCTGCATCAAACTAATAGTAGTAGGTAGGTACCACTACGTTGATGAACAAAAGAAATTCAATCGCACTAGCGGGGTATCTACTAGCTATTGTTTTTGACAAGCCAATAGGGAACTAGTAGAGAACAGAATTTTGAATTTAAATCAGGAACATTTTATTATTTTTATTCTTTCACCGTCTAGTTTATTATTAAAACACAAAAGCGTAGGTAGATATTATTTTTTCAATTATTATCTTTTATCCGAAGGCTATCTCTTTGCTTGATTGTAAAACAAAGTTTATGTTAACTTTCAACAATGTTTTCAGGCAAATTGTACAAGGATAGTTGGCTATACCGATTTTTTATATTAATTATTGGAATTCAAATAACGTTAAGATTGCTTAACGCAAGTATTCTAATGTTTGTGATGAAATATTGAGTTCGTCGGTAGCCTGGAGATAGAGTCTCGGCCTCGGGCACATGACTGTGGTGTTTGGTTCGATTCAAAGTGCCGGCAATCTCTCCTTTCACGAAACAAGCTTTTAGCTCACTGTGAAAGGTGTTTAAGGTTGTATTTGGGTTTATAACAAAAAACTCAGATATATCCTTTTTTTAAAATATAGTATTTGAGATCCATCCTGAAAAACAGGGTTGACGCAAGAAGGCAAGTTTTTGAAAAGATAAGCCAAAAACGAGCAAATTGAATTAGCCAGAACATCCAGCACCCAGGCCTGATTATTCCCATCGCGGAAGGCATGGGCGAAAACAGAAATAATAGAGGCCCGCTAAGAGATGCCGACATGGATCTAGTGAGGAAGGACGTGCACTGTGACACATACGTAGAATTGAAGAGACTGGTAGAAGGTAAGAAGGTTGGAAAAGAAAAAACCAAGCTTGTTGCAGACCAATTCAATGGATTGTAACTCACTATAAATACAATTCTATCTACTTTCATAGATTTTCTTTTTATATTAAGTAAAAACCATACATGGCAAATTGGCACTCTACCTTGAAGTACCTGAACATTAAACGATGAACACAGAAAGTTTGTTAAATGCCAGCAAATGAATGATACCTATATGTACCTACAATAGAGAATATAAATATAGTTCCAAAAAATAATGAAAACAAAATAATAAGATTAAAATATTGTTACTATTTATATTGAAAACGAAACTTAAAAGAGAAAAGACAAATTTGAATTTAAACTAGAACTGGACGAATATTTATTCTATTTTTCATAACGTCATCCACTCAATTAGAACACTTAATATGAATGCATGAACATGATATCAATTAATATTAAACTGTGTAAGCACAAAAAATAATTAATATTAATCTACATTTGCGTATAATAATCCTTCAAGACTTCATAGGTATATCGTAGTACTGTTATGTAATATTTTGTGTATAATAATATTTCGTATGTATCCAGCACACATCATGGTTTAAGGGTGTTTAATAATTTATACTTAAACAACAAAATAAACATACACTCACACACAACATACACACACTCAACACAACAAAACTTGTTGTCGAGTTTATGCGAGTTCAGGTAACAACAAACCATTTTGAATTTATGTCAACTACTAGGAATGTTCCTACTTCTGCTAAATACTGAATTTAGAGATGATAAGATTATCCGGTAGATATCCGATTTATTCAAGTGGATATTGGTAGATGGGTGGTGCGAATGGGACGGGCTAATATTTTTTTTTGTTATCGTCTGAATGAAGCTACGTTTGCAATTCGATCGTGTATGTATGACAGAACTCGACCACTTTTATCTAAATTATGTGGTACAAATTTAAAACAAGTTTGTTCAATAATTGTTTTAATAGATTTAAGAATTAAATGTTGTTTGATAATTGTTTGTTTGTATGAGAAAAATCATTCTGAAACTGTTTTGTGTGTTGTTAACTTTTAGTGACGCAAAGATAATAACTGTCATGTCACTCATTGTTGGTTATACAAATAAATAAGTACCTAAATATCAGCTCAATATTCGGTTAGATATCGAATAGATATTACAAACTAATTATAATTGTAATGAATTGTTCAATAGAAGAAAACAACGTAAGTATTGTACACTAAATCATTGTGTTAAGTTTATGGCAAGAAAAATCACAGAGGGTGTGAATGTCCATTCACCGGATATCAAATTTAGATTTTCACAAGATATCGTTTAACCAGTATCCGTTCAAATTGTTATCCCTTTCATCACTACTACGAATGCTTCTACGTACGTAATGTTAAATAAACAAACAGAGTAATGATGATAATAATAATAATAAAGCTAAAGTAAACTGAAGAAAGCAACATTTTAACGTAAACAGTCGGTACACATACTTCTACAAGAGAAGAGAATAGAAAATGCAAATGGCGGGATTTGAAATAATGTTTCACTGCTGACAGTCTGTTTGAAAAAGGAAAATGGCAACACTGCCATTTTCTGATTTTGATTTTCACCTTCAAAACATATGCAACATTATCATGTTTCTCTTTTTCTGGCATTGCACCCAATATTATGAGTGATGCTGTAACATTATCATGTTTCGATACGATAAATGTTGAATTCCCTTACTACAATATAATATTGCTAACTATGAATGCATTTAGTGATAATTAGAGTTTTTTTGCTAATCCAGATTTATATTTATTTATAAAAATAAGTACTAAACTAACTTATTTAATCTAGTTAGGTTATCGACTACGTAACAGCATTTTTCTTTTGCATATGAAATCTACAGGCAAAAAGAAGATTTTGTTAATAAAAACTTAGACAGCGTCATAAAAAAATATAAAATATAAACTTAGTAAATGCTGTAGTGTAGACTGATTGTACTGAGCAGATATTTATATAGACTTTAAAGTAGAACAATATTTCATCAGTTATCAGTTGCCTTTCAAGTGCTTGACTTCTCATCATCAGACTTAGGTAAAATTTTATTTTACTTAGATACAAATTATATAATTAATACAATATCAAGAATTTGAATACGAACGAAGAAACGCGATAGTAAACCATCACAGCCGACTTGATCGTGTAAAGGGTTTTCAATATGTAAATTCAACAAGAGTATATAATATTATAGACAGGTACAGAAAGTAAAAGTAGGTACTTAGCCACTACACGTACCCACACACACGCGTACCTAATAATAATATTCAGAGAAGTTTCCTTGAAAACACACTCACAAAGTTTTATACTAATTATATTTAACTTAAGTTAACATCTAATCTTAATTACTTTTTAAAGGTTTCATCCTCTCGAAACATATCAGTTAACAACAACTATGTGTACAAAGTACTTTCTGTCTACCCCCGAGAAAGTTAATCTGTAAACACGCGAAGAATTTACACAAAAAATAAATAATACTCGTTGAAATAATTTATATCGGTACTTAAAATACTTACTCGCACAAGAACCTGATACTCATACTCGTTCTAAATATTTATATCCAGCACTAATAATAATAATATATTTAGTATACTGGCAACATTGCTTTATTTGTTGAGTGTTTTCGAGAAATTTAGAACGCGAGACAAATTTAAATTTGAAACTGATGATAATACATATTATTCTAGATTGTAAAATTTAAAGTGGCTAAGTGAATATTATGATTTAAAACAGTAGTAATTACCATACAGAGGAACTTGGGGTGCGTAGAGTACTCGTACTGGTAACATTATTATTACTCGAATTTGAAATTTAGAAAGTTCGATTAATATTTGAATTTGAAACCGATAATAATTGCAAAAGGCGTAGAATTAAAGTAGGTATAGGGGTAAGGATTTATTATAAGCATTTTGAATCTGCATTTTATTTTTTCTATCACTAGATAGGTACCTACCAGCATAATAAGACTGCGGAATTCTTGTAAAACCTAAAGTAAGAACTCGAATTTAGGACTGTGGATGACAAAACGGTAAACATTTGCTAGATCGCTTGATACAAATATGTTTGACATTTTCGAAAAGACATGAACGTATTAGGTTATACTTGAAACGATTTTATTTCGATATTATATGTGAAAAGTAAATATAAAATAATTATGTTTGCTGTACAAAAGAAACAGCAATTTCATTTTTATATAAGAATATCGTACATAAATAAATAAATAATAATGAACAATAAAATGTTACAAAATCCTTGATCTGTTGGCTATTTACCTATTGGCTAATTTCTGTGAAATAATTGTGTTAACATTGTTTTTGAATTGTATTTTATAACATGTTTTAGTTTTATGTAGGTACCTATGTGTACCTGCAGTGTTTCATTTGTAAAATGAATGTTATATGAAAGTCTATCTCCTTATTAACTTTTAAAGGCAAACGCAATAATTATGTTGTTAAAAATAAAAAATATAAAAATAGAAAAAAAAATGAAATGAAACGGTTATAAAACATTTGCTTATCCAAGCGCAATCCTTCGTTCAGAAGAAACTCAGTGATTTTTGAATAAATAATTATTTATCAGACAAAAAAATAATTATTTACCTCTTTGATCACACACGATTAATGCATGAGCGGATTCCTTTGCACAAGTCTTTCTAATTTCATCAAAAACGTTATAAAATTATCCCTTTCCTAATTCTAGATATGTTATTCTACTATCTAATTAACCCGGCGTTATTATAGGAATAATAAAATATACCACAAAAATACTTCAATGTCAAATCATTCTTTATCTTTTATTTTTTATTGTATAAACATTATAAATAAATTATTTGTGATACCGAATGAAAATATACCAAACTGTTAGTCGAGCTATTATTTGGAGAGTTTTGCCTTTCCCTCAAACATCTTTAGGTAAATACGTAATCTGCTTGTTTTATGAAGGTGGCTTTTTTTAAATTTTACGAGCATTTACAGTAAACACTCATTGCTCTTCGTCTGTCAGTAAAAAATATATTTTAAATAATAAAAATTATGTGAAATTTTATAAAAATTATGTGTCATTATACAACTTGACATAACGGGCTAGTTGAAAGAAATTGCATTCTAGCGATAAACTCGCCCTCTGTTAATTGAATTGTATATCTTATATTTTTATAATACTTTGTATTATTTTGAAATATTCTAACCAATGTACAGTGAAGAATAAAATAAATAAACAAATAAATTTAGAATATTTACTAATTATTTTATTGATTAACCGGATTTGGGTGCAGATGACAAAACCAATCAGAAACCTCGATTGGAGAACCATGTCTACACAATGCAGCATCGTGTAAAATCTAATCGGAAGAAGTGTCCCAACGCTTACGAATTGGCTCTAAGCTGGCTTAAGTGCTTTCGGTGTCCATGGACAACGTTCACCAATTCCACCATTCTCACTGTCACGATTTAAGGTCCACCAATCGAGAGACGCTTTATGCTTATTAACTCTCGGGCGATTAATATAACCAGGGAAGTAATTTTATTATTTGGTATTGACTCAAGACTTGAGAGTTCGCTTAGAGGGTAATTTTGTCTCACCGAGTGCTACAGTTTAAGCTTCTACATACTAAGGAAATTATTTTACTACAAACAAACCATATAAAGGAACGAATTTTAATATACGCACAGGAATGATTCGTAGTAGTAATAATAATAATACTTAGGTAGAAATGTAAGATAATTCCGTGAAAATTCGTCAACCTGAAAACGTGATAATCTGAATTTATCTTTTGGGTAAGAATTCATGTTTACTTAGGGGCATATTACATTAAAATGTTTCAGTATATTGTGTATTAAGGCCTTTGTGCGAATGTAGGTGGGTACAAATAGGTACATTATTTCCCTAGAAATTTCGGTGAGAGAATTTCTATTCTGTTTAAATAGGACATATTGTTTAAGACTACTAAACCTTTTATTGTATTTTTAATGCGTTCGATACATGTATTTTTTTGCGTAAGGGCATCTCAATTTGCCGAGAAAATATCTAGGCGTTCATTTTCTTTGTTTTTGTAGGCCATTTATTCAAGCCGAGGGCTATTCTAGACGCTGTTATAATCTAGTATCTTGAAACGTTGAATTTAAAACTTCGTTTTTGAAATATTTGACAATGGGGAACTTTCAGAAAAAAAAATTCAGCTTAAAAAATAGTGCAGAAAATTAGAAAAATTATGGTGCTTTTCATAATTTTAAATGTGCACTTTTAAGGCTTTTATCACTTTTCATCACCAAAACGGATTTTTAAAATGAAAATAATGAATGAAGAATTTTATTTTATCGATTCTTATTAGGATATTCGGTAAAAGGGTATAATATGAATTGATAACATTTTATTCATATTCCTAACACATGCATGTTCCCCATTAATATTAACTGTGGATCTTCAAAATCGTCAACTACGCTTTTTGCACGATGATCTCATGACAATACAGCACATCGGTCGGTCGGTGGATGGCGCTGGTAGTAGCTGCCTGAAACCTCTGACGTCTCATTTTTCAAAATTAAATATTATTATCTTATAATTGTTCAAGTTAACAAAATTTAAATACATTTTTTTTAGTTTCAATAGTTATAAACATAATTTTTTTTGGGCGTTATTATTTTAAAAAAAGTTAAAAATTTCAAATTTAAAAATGTGAATTAGCGAATAATATTTGTGACAATTAATATTTGGAACTCACATAAAATTCTCGCATTTTAATCAAATTTGTGACAATCACAATTGTGTTTTCAAAATTTTATAATAGTTAAATAAAAATAATAGGCGCCCTTGAGACGGTCTAGGGACTGTTAAACGACGTCAAAACAAAATCATCCATACTCATCATCATCATCATCATCATCATCATCATTATCTCTTCAATATCCACTTTGAGTCTCATTACCTGTCACAAGCGATTTAGCTTCTCAAGATGAGTTTATAAAATTTTTCTGTTTATTATTGAGTAATTTTTGTATTTAATGGCTTGGGATGCAAAAGAGAGCGGTGCACTTTAACCCATTATCAGCAATGGTAATGTGTCGATCATGGCAAAAAAGCTAATGCACAATTTTTGTACTGACATTTATGTATGCGAGCGAAACTTGGACGTGATTGAAGAAGAATGAAAGTGGAATAAATTCTGAGGAAAATGGTTGGAAAAACTTTGCATTATAGAGCAAGGAATGAGGATATTAGGAGAACGACACATGGCCGTGTGTTGAGTATGAGAAATCGGAGTGGATGTTTGGGAAATTGTATAAATGTAGAGGAAGCGAAAGTACATAGGGGTAAATCTACGCGGCGTTCCGTCCATTCTGCCTACCACACTTGAAGGTATATTATTATACTGTAGTAATTGTTCAGTATAGAATAAAGAACTTGTTGAGATACAAAGTTTTTCAAAAACATTAATCGATGGCTAACCGGACAAATATTGTAAGTCCACTTTTGGTAAAATTGAGTTATGATACACATTTTGTAAAACGTGACATTATCTTTGATATTTAAAAATATAGTTAATCCACAGGCAATACAAACCGAGATATGATCAATTAAAAAATGCATATTAGGCTCAAATACTGCTCTATTCAAACTTTCTTGTCGAGTTTTCTCAAAACTATAAAAAGTGGATATACAATATTTGTCCAGTTAGCCCTCGAATTTTGGCCCTTTACCATCTTCCACCGTCTATGTATATACGAGTATTACACAGAGTTTTCAAAATGCAAGTGCAGTTATAAGCAAAACTGTAAAAATGTAAGGAGAATTAAAAAATAGAGTAGCGTGTATATTTGCGATTGTCAATGTAAAGGTTCTCTTTAGAAACTTTAGAGGAAGGGGGGGGGGGGGTAGTGATGTAATAAGGAGAGACAAAGGTAAGTTAGGATTGTAATAGATAGTTTAGTTAGTAGAGAAAGGGTATCCGTATGCAAATATATAAATGCTCTGAGCAAACTTAATAGTCAGATCGCAGAAATATCTTACTAATATTTTAAATTAACGTTTCGTTTGTGCGTAAATCAGAAACGTTGAATTCATTTTCTCTATTTACTGACTACTGCATCTGATACTTAAATAAATCAGTTTTTTTCCGAAAAAACAACACTTTTTGGTTGAAGGAACCGTTCATCCTAAAATATGATAATTATGAATGACTTCTTCACGCCATGGAGCCCCCGGTATAGAATTAGCCTCACACTCATTGCCGTAAGTTTTCGGTTGTCCCGTAAAGGGCAGGTGTTCGTCAAACCTCACGTATAAGACAATTAACATCTTTAATTCAAAAAAAAAAAAAATCTTTAATTCAGGGATGAGACATGCCACCCATTCTGAATGTCTTATTTCTTTGTTGGCGTGTAGAAGACAATCTGAGTATATATGGACATTTTGTAAAACATGATTTTGCATACCATATTCTGTATCTATTATCCGAAACTCCCAGCAAAATGGCGTGTCTTCGGCTTCCTTCTGAAGTCCTCTATATCGCCTCCTCTTGAAGACTTAGAGGCAGCTTGATCCAGCATCTACTCTCTGGATTTTGTATATTAATATGCTTTTTACGGCGTCTGCTGGTCATGAAAGCAGTTTTAGGAATGCAACTGAAGCTGACATATTCTAATGATTTCAAAATGTCAACGTTAGATGATTTCAGATAACAGTGATTACTCTAAAGACAATGTCTTCGGAATAAATAAATGAAATATTTACGCATCTCACAATTGTGAAAATAATTTAAAATTTATCTTCTATCGAGTACATAATTCTAGTAGGTATGTAATAACATTGTATTTTGAAATGTTAGAGCAGATAGTATAATAATATAATGTGTTAGTATGTATGTATGTATGTCTGGTGGTGGATATTAGTATTGTCGGCGGTGGTGTATAGAGGAGAGAAATTAGACTATCACCTACGTGTAAATTAAATTTAGTACGCCATGTCTAATCCTAAATATTAAACCCTGGGACGGAACCTGAAACCAACCCTGATCTTGATCAAATGAGATGAAAATACAGGGCCGACAACTAATATTAGAAAACATAAAATTCATCAGTAGAATTTTTGAACAATCGCTACATTATTTACTTGTGTCGAAATCTAATGATGCTTTAAATATTTTGAACTGATTCAAATTTCCAATCTAGACTTATTATAATTTATAGTTGTAACAATTTTGCCTGGCGAATGATTTCAATTATATCTTAAACTATACGAAATTAATAATTTATTATAAATAATAACAAAAACAACTAAAAGAAGACGAGTTGTAAGATGAATCAAAGTACTAATGCTGTTAAATATTATTTCCATTTGAACAATCTTATCATCGCTCCGAAACACCAAAGCGACCGCACGAGAGCGTTTGTATTTACACCACCCCTGGTTTGTACAAGTTATTAGAACCCGCAGTATGCCCATCTCCCTCTCTCTTATAATACTAATAATAATAATAATAACAGCTTACCTCTTCACTCCTCCCACTTCAATCCTTCACTCAAAATATTGTCCCGAGATCATGGATTACATTTACATAAAGATTGAGTATCATATATCGCCAATTTAATAACAGGGAACAACTATTAGCTTCAGAATTTATCTATAATGGATTTCCCGTAAGAATGAGGTAAAGTTAATGCAAAGTAGGTAGGTATATTGTAGGTAATATTGAAAAAAGTAAGATTTTTGAAATCAAAATTAACTGCTAAAGAAAATAACACTTTTTCAAGAAGATGAATCTCAGGTTATCCCCATTGGAGTCTCTCGTAAAGAATAGGTCTCCCACTCTTTTGTGTAAGTTTTCGAGTGTTCTGTAAAAGGCAGGTGTTTGTCCTCACGTATAAGTTTAAAAGTAACATCTTCATTTCAGCGATGAAGCATGCCATAATCCTGAATGTCAATTTTTTTTAACCTAGTGAGCAATTTGTTTGTGTCGTGAAAGTGGAATAGGTCGGCAGTAGGAGAAATCGAATCCGGGATCCCTCTATACCAGTGGTTCCCAAAGTTGACTGGGCTCCGACCCATCTAACAAAAATTTCCAATCTTGGGCTGTCTTAGAGAAAAAAGGTCATAAATATTGGTAATGCTCAGATTCTCTAGTAGTGTGTCGTGGAACTACTTAATGCTCAGGGCCCACTCAATATTAGCTCGCGATCCATAGTTTGGGAAACACTGCTCTATACAATATCCAAGACTCTAACCATCAGGCTACTGGCCTCTTAAAAAACTCGCAAATAAAAAAAAACGTACAAACATAATTTGCTATCAACCCAAAGGCTGATATTGTTATACGAGAAATGAAAATATAGAAGTTTCAAAAAAGATTTTTTATATAAAATGTGAGATTTCTTGTTGTGTGTCTTGTCAGGTATTGAGAAATCTTTATGGTGTAAATTCGTTCAGTTTGATATGAAATTTCAGATGAACAATTTGCAGGGAGAAATGATCAAAGATTATGACATCATATTATACAACATCGGTGATACCGTCTGTGGTTTTCGTTACATAGAAAGCCTGTAACGAACGTTGCGGTTTCCAGGCTTTGCTCTTTCTCACATCTCACTCTTACAATATAACCCAGCAAACAATCCCCGTCTCCCTCTTTCATAAAATTGCAAGTAATATTATGTATAATTCATTATATTTCGTCTCTTTCTGCTGGCAGTAGTCTTAATAGTTTGCTTTCTCTGTCAGATATGAAGAGGCTGCCTACACTCCAGTGGTTCTAAACGTAGCAAATTTATCAGTAGCGTGTCTTCCATACAAGCCAAAAAGTCAAGCTTTGTCCGAGTTTTTATTAAGCTTTTATTTCAAGCAAAAATACGATAAAAGTATACAAACGCATTATCAATCCGAGAATTTAAAATTTCGCGTCCGCTTGTTGCTTACGTGGCTATTTCTGTTATCTTTTTGTGTCACTCATCGCGCACTATACGTACCATATTTGGCATAATGTTTAAAAAGTATTGATAGACGATTTTAATATAAGCAAATAATTAGGAATTTTGATCATAGTGAAATGCATCTGTTCGCGTCCCACCACCAAAGTGAAGGAATATCGAGCGCGGTCACTTTTGGATGGGTTCACTTTTGATTATAGTTTTTCTTCATTTTCTACCATTTTTTAATTGAATTAGGCTTTTGCATTATTAATACCAATACCAATAAAAAATCAGCCAACAACGAGCTAACTGGATTGGCCACAACATTTGACACCCGGAACCGTTTATCACCATCGCGGAGGGTAAGGACCGAAGGCAGAAATGATAGAGGCCGACCAAGAGACTGAAGAAGGACATGAAATGTGGCACATACGTAGAACTAAAGAGACAAGCTGAAAAAAGGGAGGAATGGAGAAGAAAATTCAAATTCGTTGCAAACCAATCCAATGGATTGTAACACACTATATAATTATTATTACATCAAAGTTTTTTCGTATGCATTATACTTTCACATACTTTTTAAAAATTCGTTGTTTTTTTTATAATTTTATATTGAGGGTGGTTTTTCCAATATAAAAACTTTAGGCACGCCACTGATTTTTATATCCGTACTTCAGACCCTCAACTCATCAGCTTCGCCAACAAAGAAAGCGGTTACAAGTTAAATTATTTAACATTTAACGAAGATATTATAATACGTAGACATGTACTTCTTCGTTTACACATGTCGATGTGTTTAACGAACAAAATACATAGCGATAATTATTGCTACTACTCATATAGATATAATATGAAAAGTATGGAAGCATACGAAGGAATCGAATTTCAAAATTTGATATGTTTTTCCATTTTAACGAACCGTTCATTGTTCACCGTAATGAAAATATCATATCTCAACAAGCACCTATGCGAATAATAATATCAATATACATGATTCGGATAAAATTTCAAAAAAAAGAAAAGCAAATAATAAAATGTGTTATATACACACAAGGAACTGTAAAACCTGAGACCTCCAAAGCATGTATGGAAGTTAGCTGGAATAGATCGCACCATTGCGATAAACTCGCCCTCTGTATATTGATTGTGTCTAACTTAAACGTTTACCTTTGATTTTGTTATCAATGTACATACAGTAAAAAATGAATAAATAAATAAATAATAATTAGAAATGAGGAGATCCTGCCTGTTTGGCATTGTTTCAGCCCTATCTTCGTAATAGAAAAATCACACTTGGCCGAGGAATGCATTAATCCTTAATAAATTCACCAATGATTTGTTTGCGAAAAGTTAATATTATAGATTCGTACTAATGAATCGTTTGTACTATGTATCTCTGGTCCTAATCTGATAGTACGTTCCAATGATTCGTTGTGGTATTTTTCTCAGTGTGGGTGATATTTTAAGCTGTTGAATAAGCGTAGTTTTGCTGTGACAAAAAGCTCACATAAACATTACTCATGGATATCATAAAATATAACCTAATGATTTTCGAACACATGTGAATTAATATGGCACCAGAAAGGACATGAAGAAGATTAGGTTCATTTATGTGAATTTGGGCCAAAAACGACGCGGTATCAATCATTCTCATTCCGTGTTCCGACTTAGTCAGTTTTCTTCCCAAGTCCCGACCTCCATCCCAAAGGCTTTGGAGTTACTATATTACTTAGGTACTATTATTATTATTTCCATTGTAGGCTTCAAAGGAACCAAATGTTGTAGTATGTAAAGTCTAACATAAAGGGATCCGTCATACATAAATTATGCAGCAACGAAGCCTTCCTTCTAACATAGTAGGGGAGGTGACGATAGTTGAAAATTATTATTGTTGTTTTGAATTTTTATTTCTAAAGATATCATTTTATCTATAAAAAATATTAAACAAGCAAGTGTTTTGGTTAACAAACGCTCTTTCACAGTTCACTGTTACACTATTTCAAGGTTCAAATGAACGTAGAAAGAAATTTAATTGACTTTAATTTACAAGACTGGTGAAACAGGCTTCGAAGTCGATCGCTGTGTGTATTTTATATCACTATAGAGAAAAATATATCAAAAACGTGGACAATCCATACGTCGAATTTTAATGTATTTTTTTGTCTCAGAAAGATATTTTAAGTAATTTAATGGCTTGTTAATATATTATACAATATGTTTAGAAATAAAACAAAAACAAATTAATTCAGGATCAAATAGACTTCTATAATCTGTTTTCTGAATCCACATTAAAGCTTTACGTAACATCATACATCCTTTATAAATGATCTTTGGTGCCTTTGAATGAAGTGATTTAGAATTAATATTTTTCACAAACATTTCAGTACCGGCAGTATTAAGCATAATTTATTTATTTATCAAAGTTCTAGAATAGTAGCACGTGTAGTAGTAATCCTCAGTATCCTGACAGATAGGAAAGATAAATATATAATTATGTACGATCCTTTTATGGTTAACATAATATTATTCATAATTCAGGCTGAAATGCTGGGAGCAAATACTTTGTGAATTTTAACTTTCAGTCTGCCTACAGTATTACGCAAGTTGCTCAATATTTTAGTTCAAATGTTCAAAGAAAATCGTTTGATGGAAGGAAAATTGTTAAACTATTTATATTAACACTAACAATAATAAAATTCTTTAGTCATGGCGATTGAATGTTTTACTTAACTTTGAAATAATTTAAATTGATACTGCGTGCTTTTAAAACTTAAAGAGAAATGTATAAAAATAAAAAATCTTATTTAGATAACTACACAGTAATGATAATAACAATATAAAACACAATCGCCTACATTAAAATAAACACAAACCAATTATCTTTATTCCGATTTAGTTTGTTTTAAAAGGGAGAAATAATAATTTAGGTTTTTTAAGTTCGTTTAAAGGAAATGTTTGTTTTTAAATTTCCTTTAATTACAAACTTTTTGAATAGTTTAAATTGAAACAGGATTTCAATCTAATTGTAATACATATAAATATTTAAATTTCCAAACGTTTTTTTCTAAGGATATCGGTCAAGGATACGAGCATTACTGAAGAAAGTATACGTTGATTTAGTATTGTGTATTGAGCCAAGTGCAAAACAGTTGGAGAAGTGTCTGGATGTGACTGGACATCAAGGGTTCTCCCATATGTGTGACAACATGGTTTGCTAAGTCCCACAGACACACACACACACACACACACACACACACACACTGCACATGGTCTGCAGAAAACACCGTTTAATTCCGTTTTCTTTAAGATTTACAACTCTGCATCCGAGACAGTTTAATATTTTTTGGGTCTGATAATCGAAACTAAAAAAAAGATGTACTTACGTAATGTGCAGTGTTTCCCGTTCCATCCTTGTGAGCAAACGCAGGTACCATTCTTGCATTGACCGTGTTCAGCGCATCTTGTATCGCAGGCCTTCTGATCGCATTTAGCACCAGCCCATCCAGGGTCACAGCGGCATCTTCCAGTAGCGCAAACTCCGTGAGAGCCACAGTTCAAACCACAAGCAGCTACGAGAAAAGAATAACAATTTAATTAAAAATTGACAAACCTACGTATTTTTCGATTCAATAAGATTATGCATGCATTTGGCAAATCGTAACTCGATATTTAATAACCAAAATGGTTGGAACTTTTAAACGTAGATTTAATTAATCTTTTCTTCGTTCTCATACCCAGTGAAAACAATTCCTAGAAGAACTTTGATTATAGTTTTTGAAAACAAACTAAGCAAACAATCTACCCAATTCAAATATGTTTGGTTGAAATCGGTTTCCCTGTTAGTACCATTTGGATTCATACTGTACAGAAACTAAGACAGAACTAAATGGTGATGAAATATTTAACTACAATTTTTGGAACAACTTACCTTGAGAGCAATCGCTGCCAGTCCAATGCTTGTCACAAATGCATTTCCCGCTATCCAGATCATAGGTACCATGTTGAGAACAACCGGGAAGACACTGATAAACTTGACGATCCACATCAGCACAGGACTCTCCTCTCCAGCCAGCTTTGCAATAACATTTTCCAGTTACACAAGTTCCATGACCAGAGCATTCAGGGTCGGGACAGTCCTCTGTAAACGAACAAAACAATAATAAAATTAGTGTAAGTTAGTTATTTTAAGAATTATTTAAAATTACGGATACTTTAAGACAGATGCCTAACAAGAACCTCTTTTTCTCAATATTGTAAAATTAATTTCGAAGTCATAAATAAATTCACAATTATGCTATAGCAACAAAAAATGTGGAAAAATTAATTAAAATCATAAATAAAACAAAAAAAAAAAAGTTTTCTTTTTGCATTGTAATAATAAGAAACCTAATACCTACCGCTATCTGTAAAGTTGCAACCCTTAGTACTATTAACATTCACTCAACACAAAGCATCGTTAATTTCAGTTTGAGGTTGATGTGGCATGAAACACTGTTGAATCATTCGATTATAATCACGTGAAATAAAATTGTTTGAAATTGAACACGTGAAATAATATTGTCATAGATTGAACATGGAGGCGCACAAAATCTTATGAATAATTTTGAATAAATTTTTCCCGTGATAAAAAGTTTATTTCATAAAAATTACAAAAGAAAGAGTTAAAATGGTATTCATTAATACTCAATATTATTATAATATAAATAACATCACCGTGAAAATCTGAGAAAAGACAATGAAGCGGAAAAACGGAGAAAATATAAAGAAAATAACAAAGTTTAAAAATTGAAAAGCAGAGAAATAAAAATGCTAATTAAGGAGGCAAAGGGTAAAACTCGTTAAGGCTTTTGTGGGAGAGAGTGTTTTTTGGACTCTTTAAAAAAAAATAAGAAGAAATAACAATATTTTACGTCTTCTACTGAAAAAGAGTATTGATTACTTCATTAGATACGAAAAAGGAAGATAATATCCATCTAAATAGAAAATATTAACCACAGAGAGGAAGAAAAAAGGAGTTTAGAGGGTTTTTCGATTAACCTAGAACTTGGGTATATTTTTTTCTTCATTCCGATTAACCTCATCGGTAGTACCTACTCACAAAGAAAACGCATATTTAGTTCTGTCTGACTAGACACGTCTAATGTTATACCAGAATAAGCGAAAAGTCTTATTCAGAAATCATCTTTCTTATTCCTGGTTCAATAAAAACATGACATAAAAACGATCTCGGATTGAAAATGTCCTTGAAAGACGAATACGTCTCTCTCAATAAGAGTCAATATAATAGGGGAAAACATTTGTTTTTTATTTTAACTAAATTCTTCTACACCTAAACCAAATGTAAATTGTGAATTGCTCTCAACAAACTTTATACTGAATATTCAAAATTTTCACCAGTACGTAGGATGTTTATAACAAAATATTAATATGTTTCAAAGTTTTACTAGATACTTTACAGTCAGCTAGTTTTCGACAAACGATGTCTTTTTCGAACTGAACCCAAATTCAGAGGTATAGTTTGAAAAACACTGCGTGTCTACACAAATTCCAAAAAAAAAATTCAATATGAATCTTGTTCCATAATGTTATTTTTAATTTTTTTTAAATACTTCAAAACATTTGGCATTTATTAAGAACGATATTAGTCAGCCATAAACTAAGATAAATGCCAATAATTGTTTCGGATTGCGGTGTCACATCGATATTTCTAACAGTGTTAGTAGGTAGTTTATTTATTTTAATAGACACCACAGCTTTGACAATGAATAAAATAATAATACGGTTAATTAATTACTTCGCCAATTAAAGTATCTATTCTAAACTATGAACAATTTAACAGCACAATATTTTAAAAATAACCATTGAAAGAGGAAGGGAGAAGGGAAGACAACTTAGACTAACTAATTTATTCCGTATATATGAGTACGGGTAAAAAGTAGTAGTTATGCTCCACTATTTCTACAATTCACTGGATGCATCCTTAAATCCTAATTAGAAAACTGACGACGGCTTCGGAATAAATCAGGGTGATGGTGATTTCCAGGGAGAACAGGGGGAGACTTAATGGAATTGAAAGCATTTACTATGAAATGGATAGTGGGATTTGTAGTAATAGTATAATACTCTAAGGTCTTAGGCGTGAACAATGTTTGGTTAGAAACATACATAGTTATTCGATACTAAATACACAGATTTCAAGGCGATTTTGATGCTCTATTGTAAATTGATTTTCGGTATGAAAAGAAACGAATGGAAAAATACAGGATTTTGGTATGGATAGGGAGTTAAATTTTATTAAATAGTTTAAATAATTACGTCTAAAAGTAACCGAGACACTATGATAATTGGCAGACTATTCTTAGCTTACCATTTTTTATGAAAAATGTACCACTGAGGCATTTAAATTGTCATTAATTTATTATTAGAGTGAAACAAAAATAAAATTGTCAACATTAAAGAGACATACAAATAATAAAAAGTGAACTCTCGTACGCGTTTGAAATATTGATTTGTACGTATTTTGTGTAGATTTGCTTGTAATTGATGTACAGTAAAAAAATAAATAAATGAAATTGATGAACAAACAAAAGTTTGCATTCACTGCCTTCCAAGAAGTAGGTTTTACGAATACGTCTCTAATTACTTTCTCACGTGACTAAGTTTATATTAAAGAATCTATTATACCAAAACATATAATATAATACATGCGACTACTAACTACCCATCACCAGTAATAATAAAATTCTCTTCTCTTCTTAATATTATTGTGTACTTTTATTATTATCTACAACTATGAGAAAGACGGAAGGCTGTAATTACTGCAATTAACAAACACAACGACGACATGTCGTGAAGAATATGAGAAAATGAAATAATGACAGAGAAAGGAGCAACTGAGATTGGATTGAGGAGAAGATACGGTGTTCGTTTGAGAACTTAATAACAAATTGAGTATTACATAATATAACAACGAAAGTTCAAATCAAACTGCGAAATGAAAAGGTGATGGAAATATTACACTGAGAATTGGAAATGCGTTGAATTTGCGTTGCAAATCATTAGTAAAAAAATATATTTCATATCGATTGTGACTTCTTAAGAATAGGAGAGGTTTTAAAATGAGGTCGTGTTGACAATAATTCACAAGAATATCCTTTTAAGTCTGTCTTTCCTTGCGGGTGATTAAGTCTCAATGGTTTTGAAATAAATTTGGCTAATTAGTCCTAATCTACTAACGGTTCAAAATTGCTCAATAATCGCATCAATCATCCAAGTTTATTCAAATTTTGAGAAAATGCATCAACTGGGAATAATAGAACAAAACAAAAGTTTAAAATTTAATGTAAAATGCAATTTGACTATTGTGTCTGCAGATTTAGAGAGCGAGAAAATCAATTTATAAGTTTCCAATATTATCAATTTAATAGAAATTGAATAATAATTTTGAAAACGAAAGAAGTTTTACATTGTCTTTTTGGTGCATTGGTTTCAAACCTCATTTCTCTTCGTCAACTTCCAACATTTGTAGGTACCTGTTTGTTGTTCCTACTCGCAAACTTCTCCAATTTCTTCGATATAATTACCCGTTTTATTAATAAATATAATAAGAGTTTGATAAAAGACACATCAATCAAAATGGCGTCAAATAAATTGGGAAGTTGGATAAATCGATCAGAGAGGAAGGAAGGCGGTTATCAAGAAAGTCAATTCTCATTATGATTAAAGAGAAAAAGAAGAAAAGTTTTTCGTAGAAGTTGCCTACTTTGATATCCACCCCGTTGTACTTATGAAACAACTTTCCAGGTATTCGCTCTACGGAATAATATTTCATTGAATGGAATTTCAGACGAGAAATTTGAGATTTTATTTAAATTGCTCTCAGTTTTTGAGATAACTTTTGAAGATTTTATAACTGAAATAATAATGAAGATACGGATAATGTGAATAAATGTTTCGAGAAATTTTCAGATCAAATGATCACTTCAACGTTGTATTTTGCGAAGGTTTTTGTTACTAAGTAAATAAGTCACGATTTTGAAAAAAAATATTCTCAATCTTGTATTGACGATTTAAAAGTCAAGAATTAGGATATTTGCCAAGATATTTCAAACGAATCAAATCTTTCATTGTTAATTACAGTATTCTACCTTGAATCGTGATTTTTCAAAATAATTCATCCCGAAATCGGACTTGAGAGATCAGTTATTAAAGCAAAATTATGAGTAATTCAAAGAGTGTCTGAAGAGTGTTTTACGACTGGTATGTAATTCTATTACCTCCTATGAGAGTTTTCTTTAAAGAATGTCTTACTTTAATTGGTTAAGTGATTAGGATAGTGTACCAAAATCCTACAATGACAAAAAGCAAAGTGATTTTAATTTCTTTACTTACGTTGATCACAAGCTTCTCCCTTCCATCCTCTGTTACAGACGCACTGTCCAGAAACACAGCGTCCTTTCCCTCCGCAATCAGCCGGCAGACAGTCGCCTTGGGGCACATCGCACTCGGGACCCTTCCAGCCATCGGAGCAATGACAGATTCCTCCGCCATATTGGCCGTGACCGGAGCACAGCACTGGACAAACACCTAAACAGAAGAATAACAAGATTTATAAAATGTTAATATGATTTGTAAATGAGACCTTGTAATTAACCATTTTGATGCATTTAATATTTTGAAATAAATAATTTTAGTTCAGTAAATCTGTTAAACCCTATTTTTACTCACTTCCATACCATTAGATTCAAGTTTGTGTGTTGGTATTTATTCAACTCAGCAAGAGTACCTAATTTTGACAAAAAGTACCTACGTATAAAAAACAATTTAAACGGTTTTGTTAATATAAGGCGGCGATTATTTTTATTTTATGCAGGTGTTCGAATTTTAAATTCAGCGATTAGGTTGCGACCTATCCTGAATGGCTATTTTTTTGTTGACACTTGTGGGATATACCGTGATGATACAGTGTTAGTATTATTTCTTTTTTATCTTTGTGACAAAGTATCCATTTCAAGTAAAGTATGAGTTAACTGACGATCGATATTTTACCATAAAAATTATCTACTATATAAAATTAAGGTCGATTTTACTCGCATCTGAACGAGTAAACTCCTTTATTCGTATTGCATGATTTTTATGTCAAAATGATTCGTCAGAATAAGAATAAAAGTATGTAATATGCTTTCAATTTCTTTCATTCCAACAACAGTGTCTTTTATCAAACACATTATTATGTTCGCATAATTAATTATCTTCTGTGATGAAATCGTGAACACGATCTGCACACAAATCAAATGTATTTTTAGTCTATTATCATTTTTTTTTATTTGTCACGTTCATCACGATTTTGTTGAACATGTATAGGTACATATTGTTTGTAATTTTTTTCCTTTAATATGTTTTGGCTTCCACCATTTTCGGTGATTTCGCCATTGTATTAAGGTTTGGATTTAATATAGAAATTGTAATTGAAACCAGTTTTGGAGTAGTTATGTAGGTGATAGCGATAGAAAAAAAAGAAACGTAATGAAAGAAGGAAAAAACAAATTATTGCCAAATAAAAATGTGCCGTTGGTTGAATTAATTTGTCGTCAGCATATATTTCAACATAATTATATAATTATATTTCAACATAATTATATAATTAAAAAAAAATCCAAAAGATTGGAATCCCCTAATATTGATTTAAGCGTGAGGAAGAATCTCACTAAAGCCTTTGTGTGGAGCATTTTGCTATATGGGTGCGAGACGTGGACCATCAGCAAGAGTGAAAGCGGACGGTTAGCGGCATTTGAAATGTGGTGCTATAGACGCATGCTGAAGATTCATTGGTCGGAACACGTCGAAAACGAAGAAGTGTTAACCAGGGTTGGCGAAAAAAGGCAACTCCTCAAAAGAATCTGCCAACAACGAGCTAACTGGATTGGCCACAACCAGGCACCCAGGACTGCTCATCGCAATCGCAGAGGGTAGGACCGAAGGCACAAATGGCAGAGGCCGACCGAGAGACGCCTATATGGACCAACTGAAGAGGGACATGAGCTGTGGCTCATACGTAGAGCTGAAGAGACTGGCTGAGAATAGCGAGGAGTGGAGAAGAAAGTCCAAACTCGTTGCAGACCAATCCAATGGATTGTAACTCATTATATATATAATTATATAATTTTGCTAATATAAAATGATAAAATACTAGTGTAGAATTTATTTGGCAAATAATATTCAAATTTACACATATTTTAAGGTAGGTACCTATTCAATGAAGAAATATTTATAATATATAATATCTAAATTATTGAATCATAAAAAAAAACTATTCAGATTAAAAGATTGATAAATCAAATGAAATAGGTAGTAAAAAAAATCTGACAAGTCATGCGCACTGACAATAGGATTACCCATTCATAAACATTATAGTTTTACGATTACGCCTGACGTTTAAATGGAGTGTTTACATAATAAATAGAATCGTAATAATGCGACATATGAATGAATGAATATTTGTAGTACCTACATAACGTTAATATTTATGTTAATTCCGACAGACAATGTGAACAGTCGTTTACACACGTCAAAAACACAATAGACTTAAAGATTTTATCACCTAAAGGTTCAAAAGTAAAATGTGTTTATTGTCCCGTGTCCTATCCCGCAAGTATATACTCAATATTAATGTATGTTTATATTATTATTATTTTTATGTACATCACAACACTCCCTAAAACATGTGTTTAACAATGTAAAAAACATTGTGTTTTGTTGCACTAAAGTGTTTATTGATTATTTTGTTGATTTTGAGTTGATGTTAAAGTAATTTGTCTAGGTACACTGTATAAGTAGTTTACTAGCTACCGTACTTGTATAAATAGTCTTTGATATATGTTTATAAACAAAAAAGAGAAATTGTTATGAATAATATATGATAGTATTAGTAAGAAATTATGAAATGTTAAAATGACATGGAAAATAAAATAGTGTTTGTATTGTATTGTAGTGTATCGTCGTGTTAGTACCTACCCATAATACAAGATTTTTTTTTGATCCCAACTCCACCCCCTACCCCACCCTTCACTCCCTCACCATAACATACCAATTTTATTGTCCTTGAAGATTTTAGGTTTAGTTAAGTTCTGAAGATGAAGCAGTAAGCTTTGAAAACGTTTAACCCATTAAAAATAAAAGTGGAAAATGCAGTGTTTTAATTATTTTAATTTGTATAAATATTTCAAGATATATTTCTTAAATTGTGACTAGCTCGGTCTGTGTGAATTGTCTATACATGTTATGTCATGTAATAATAAGGTCAACAATCTCCTTCTGTTATTTCAAGAGTAGGGGGACCTATATATCTACATCGAAAAAATAAAACAGGTGTTTTATTCTACTAAAGATTTTATTTTGTGAGAGAGACGTCTTTCACCATCAAGTCAGATTGACAATGTCCTCATAAGACGAAAGAC
The DNA here is from genome assembly GCA_947579605.1 of Athripsodes cinereus. NCBI lineage: Eukaryota > Metazoa > Arthropoda > Insecta > Trichoptera > Leptoceridae > Athripsodes > Athripsodes cinereus. The sequence goes on along the minus strand of OX388310.1, from coordinate 27,989,071 downwards.
GTCTCTCTCACAAAATAAAATCTATAGTAGAATAAAACACCTGTTTTATTTTTTCGATATGGAATTCTACTACCTAAACACCGACACAGTGAATATATATCTACACTTATTTGCAAATATTATGTTTGATCAGGTTAAGAGATTGCTTCAAAGATGTACCTTTTTGCATTAAAAATAATATTATGTCAGTTGCAGCACATTAATAGACTAAAACCTGTCAGCCCATTAGGTTCTTGTTGATGATGGTTTCAATTATTTTCTTTTACAATATACCGTTTCTTTGATGATGATATAATTATTAGAGCATAAAGACATCGACAATCACTCAAAAAATTACCTGATTTTGTGTCAAGAATTTCATTTTATATTTGTTTTTTTGAATATGAAAAATAATATGGCTAATACATAAAATAAAGAAGCTTTGAGTCTCAGTGGTGCGCGAGGTTAGGGTTAGGTTGAAAAAGGTTTCTTTTAGATTTTCAAAATATTTTTAAAACAAATATAAATAACACGCTTTGAGGACTTTCCATTACTACAACACCACGCGCTCAAGGGTTAAAAAAGGTTTCTTTAGGTTATTAAAAATATTTACAAAATAAGAGAGGCTTTTGGGTCACATTGACTTCACGCGAGAATTAAAGGGTCAGAATTTTTCAAATGACATAAAGTGTTTGAAATTCTTTGCACATTGTACATAACGACTTTGTTGAATTTTTGTGCTGCTGTGCAAAGGGCCCGATTAAATGTTGCTAATTATATAAATTAAAATACTTTAAGGGCTCGTTCCTGTGTACTGATCTAGTTTATGTAATTCACTATGTATAATAAATACTTGACTGAATTTGCGGTAACACAATTTGCGCCAAATTCTTCTGCCTATCACTACAACATGTTTGATGAGTATCCAAAGTAATGACTCTGCTAAAAATAAAATCAAACAAAATAAATAAAAGATATCGATCGATAAATCAACATGACTTTTGATTGTCATTGACATTAATGTATTGTTATTAAAAAATTACTTTTTTTGGTTTTTCTCCTTGTGTGTAAAGTGAATATCAAGAGATGGTTTTATTGAATGGGATATTATACATTAAAAACGAGGAAAGTAAATGATTAAAATAAGCTATGAGTATGCCAACTGTCTAAATTTTATCAGTTTGCTGGTTACCTCACTTGGGATGCTGTAATGTGACAGATATTTAGAAATAGAAGAAATATAGAATATATGCAGTGATATTCTGGACAAAAATTTTCATCATTCCAGTAGAGAAATGGCATGAAGGTATCGACTGAAAAAGCACGTTGAATGTGACGCAAGTTGTCTTAATTAGTTTACTTTAAACAGAAAGGAGCAGTAGAACGGGTCAGGTAGAAGAAGTGAGACGAGCTAACACCGCAACTAATTGTACCTACACAGGAAGGGTGTTCAAACGAAAAAGGGGTTGATTAAATTTGAATACGCTAAATTGACCATTGTATGTTGTTGTTATTGGATGCGGTTACAACAGAAGCACTTCTGCACTCAGCAAATTTTATAATAATCTCTCCCTTAATTTAAATAATAATAATACACAATACACCCTGTTTTTAATCCATTTTCCTGCTTCGGATTAAATGCTATCAAATGTAGATAACTTTGGTAAATCGACCCATACATATTTGTGTCGGTTTGTGTATCGATATGCACTACATAGACACCGCAATCAGACAAGACGGAGGAAAAAATAATACACTATAGGTACAAAGTCCTATACTTGTGCAGATATTAGATTGAAAATATTACAAATATCTTCTATTTTGAAAGAAATATTATAGATTACAATATGATACCATGATTTGTATGGGAATAGAATAATTACATTGTTTCGCATATTGGGTCAAGATACATAATTTTTATATCAACTTATTGAATATATGTACTTGTAAATCAAGGTGCAGATAAAACATTATGTTTTTATTACATAAATAATGTTTAGAATTGATTTTTACATAGAAATATTCCATTATCTGATAATTACAACTAGACTAATATAAATAAATCACATTTTTTTTTGCATAAGATCATTTAATTTTAATAAAATGTAAAAGAACACCGCCACTGCCTGGATATTTGGTTGGACATACATAATGACACCACTACCACCTAGACTCTCTTCTAGAACATGTTTGTGGAGAGAGCTAGGATTATCCCTGCACCATCCAAATATGAAAGAGGACTGGATATCCCAATGGACTGAGACGAGGGTTATGTACGGTCATCCAGTCACCGATTCATTTGAACGAATATCGGGATTCAACCAGCCATGTAAACAATGGTCCACACCAAATGGACTTTGAATAGAACATGCCAGATGTACAGACCATATGCGCCGATGGGGTTTGTCCTCTAGTCCTGAGTGTTGATGCTGCTCAAAATGACAGACAATAATTATACTATATTGTACAGTGGCTTTGAGTTTGGTTGGAGGGACTTACATGAGTTGACCACCGATACAGTCAACTGGCTGAGAAATTAACTACGTTGAATCTATAGAACCAGAATGCCAAATGCATTAAAAAATTGGATCATGATGGAACATGGATCGAATTTTCGAAAGTATTTAAATCATGGTGTTGCCAGGTTAAGATAAAAAAAAACATTTTTTTTTCATTTCTCAACGAAGTATTTAATATGTTGTCTGCAAGTGTTAATTTGTCAATATTATTTATATCCTGATCCGAGCCGGGTATTAACAAACTAGTTTATAATATTATTACTAACTACTCTTTGAACAATGTAATATTGATTAACCATTTAATACTATCAATACAGTCAAATACGTATCTCCTACAGTGTTTTATGTAATAAATAATTATTAATAGTACATAATTATATTTACACTGTACATAACCACTGCCAACAAAACAAAACAACGCTCCTCTTCTGTTTACTCCCCCAAATAACATGTACTACTGAATTCATTTTATATCAGTCCATTTATTGTAGACTAAAATTAATACGATAAAATTTAAAAAAAAAAAAAATATCTACTAGTATCCAGGTACTTATTTCTCTCTCAATTTCATTATATTATGTGTTTACACTTTTTTCAAAATAATTCACCTCAACGAGTGTTTTTTTCCGCATCCATAAATCTTGTAAATTTCGCTATTAGTCTGAATATTAAATTCATTCTTCATATTATTGTAATAAAAAAAATGTTGTACTTACTTTTTGAACAATCGGTACCCTGAAAACCGTCGATGCAGTCGCATTTTCCTAAATAGCAAGACCCCCTTCCAGAGCAATCGTTGGGGCACGAATTGCTGACACCTTCCGCTTCCGAGACAATCAATTCAATGCTATGGGGTTGCAGTTCGTCATTGTAAACAGAGAGAAACCAGCGTCCTGTATCCAAGTATTGTAATAAGCTCACATTTACCATCATACTCTCGGGAATGGCAGAACGCTTTTCGATCATATGTTTATCGATAGTAAACTGCCAATCGAGTGTTGGTCTTGGTTCTGAAATACCAATCGGTCCAAAATGTCTTTCTTCGTCTTCCTTATCTTTTGAAAAGTCTATGTTTTCTGGTTTCGGACTAAATGGACCTCTACGATCACCATCAGATAATATTCTATCCGTACCGTCGTAACTTTCAATTATACTCCGGAGAATATCGGCTTTGCTTGATTTGCTAGTTGAATAATTTGATGCTCTATTGACGCTGTGCGTCTCACTTGTCCTATAATTCTCCTCCGCATCTCTCTTCTTCCTCAATCTGTGATCTACCCTGCCTCCTCTTACGAATTCTACAAAATCATACTGCGTGACACTTGGTGCCACGTTTCTTCTGCCGTAAACGGCGAAGTTCGCTCCCCACGGGAGGGTGAAATTCAACCTCACATAAGCGGGTTGTTTATTTCTGAATTCGGAATTCCAAAATTGGAAAGGTGGAATTGTCGCCACGTGAACGACGTCAAATTCTCTAAGTTCCAACGTTGGAGGCCAATGTTGTGCTTGGGTTTGCTGCTGTGGTAGATGCGGCACTGATAATGTTGTTGCTATTCTCTCTGATGCTAATGTCGCAGAAGATTCTGAAAAAGCGAAATATTATTTTTTAGTCATACACCATCATGTCTACATCAGCATAAAATATCTTATTGTTAAATGATGGGGCGATGATGGTGTAGATAATAAACACGAAAACATTTTCGCAAAAACCTTAAAGACATTTTCAGCATGAGATTAATAATTTTCCTCGTTATGGCAGGCTAGCGTTTTCATGTTTATTTATTATTACGGTGGCGTGAAAAGTGAAAAATATGTAGATGAGTAACTGAACACACATTGAGTGCTATAATAAATATAAAAAATGTTCATCGATGTTATTTTTAAAATTAACCATTGTATGAGGTTATACATATATGTAAGTTTAACACACGAAACTGCCATATAAGGCTTTGAAAAGTCAACGTTAATTTATTCGATAGTACCCCGGACGGGAATCGAACTCGCAACTCTACCTTTTCGCGAGAAGTGCTTTGTTCAATTAAACTACCAGACGACATGCCGAAGGCTCCTATAAACCTCGACGACAGCTGGCCTACACGTGAAGCGAAAGTTACCGAATAAGGTGACGTTGTCTTTTCTAAGCCTTATATGATAGTTTCATTTGTGTTAAATTTAAATACAAAATAATATTATTGCAGATATTCACATACCTTCCGTCGGCGATTGCGTCGACTGCGAGTCTTGTGTCATTTGGTCATGTGTCACAGCCTTAACATCTTGTACTAAGATGCAATTTGTTGAGTCTACATTTGGTTTCATTGATGACAAAGCTGAAACAAAAAGAGAAAATATTGGTTAGATTCTTAATTCAAAAGTATTGATATAAATAAAAACATACATTAATGTAATAGCGACATAATATCTCTCTTTACATCTCAAACAAAGAAGGCAGTAAGTGAATTCAATGGATGTCAAACTTTTTGTGCCATAAAAATATATTCATGGGTACGACTGAATTGAAAATTGTAAATGCTTTTCACGTTATATAATTATGTTACAGAGACCTGTGTTTTATAGAGTATAAAATAGAGTAGAAAATCCATTCCGTTCTTTATTTAATTATTATAATCAAGTACAACAAAGTCTTCTGGAGCAGAAGTGCATATTATTTTTTTAATATTATTTTTAATATTACACAATTAATTTTTTAATATTATCCAAATTTATTATTACATTATCCTTCTGGGAATTGAATCCTGCAAGTATGGATACCTTCATCCAGACAGAATTTGCATTTCCAAAACCTAACAAGGATTCGCACTACTATTTGATAACATACTTTTATCAAAAAGGATTTCAAAATTAACCTACGTGGCTTGTTCGAGAGCGCGTAAAAATGAAATAAATAATTAGGGTTTACGAAGATGAGGTGTTGAGTATTGCCTTACCGGTTGTTAGGGGTGAGGATCATATTAAATTTTTATTTATACAAAGAAAAAGTGTCGGTACGGGGGCGAGTTTTTATTTTTGTTTTTTTTTTGTCGCGCGATATATCCGTCCTTACAACACTTTTTTGTCTCAGTTGCAAAAAAGGAAATCATAATAAATTGTACATTTTTTTAGACCAACTGTTTGTAAACCTTTGCATTTATTTGTGGATATTTATAAATAGGTACTTAAAAAAATATTACGTTTTGTTTAATAAGACTTTCCTTTACCTCGTAGAGTCTTCGGTAAAGAACAGGCCCTCCATTCTTTTCTGGAAGACTTTGAGTATTTCATTAAAGGCAAGAGTTCGTAAAACCTCACGTATAAGACGTAATATTTTCAATTCAGCGATAAGGCATGCTATCCACCCTGAATGTCTTGTTGTTTGGTGATAAGCAGAGGACAAACTGCTTTTGTTGTTGTTAATAGCTATTTCACTTGTGGGAATGCCGCGATGGTATGAATAATAGGGAATTTCGAGGGGTTTCTATGTTCTCGAAAGGAACATGAGCATACGAATTCACAAAATATGGAACTCGTTAGAAATTATTATCATAAAACAACTGTTTAAACGTACTTATAATAATTATGATTCAAAGTTAGTTAGTAATATACAGAATGTGAAGAGATATAATATGTAAATTCATTAGGAGATAAATCTGAAATTAGTTTGCGAAACATAACATTACAACGCTAACTAACAAGACCGATATTATGATGAAGGAAGGCGTCAAGAAGAAACTCCACGTCTTGTGTAGGTATTACACGAAGACATAGGTACAGTAAAATTAGGTACGTGATGCAAGAAAGTAGAAATACCTATCATAATAATAATACGAATTCATAACATATCGCAAAATACATAGCGGCATTTTGTAGCGTTTCATTTTTAGACACTTTTCACCGTAATGGCTATAGAAAAAAGTATCCAACGGATTTGAGCTGATATCCCTGGATCAAGGTTTCATTATAATGAGTAGTAATTCGCATAATTTATCATTTAAAAATAAAAATAAAGGTAAAAAAAATATTTCATGTTTGATTCAATTGAGTATATTAATAAATTGGATTTGTTAGCCATAGCCGCTCAATTTTTAGATACCAATTTGTAGTGAATTAAAAAAATTGCGAACTAATGCAAAACAAGACTATCAATTTAAGGTTTGATTTTGACAGTTGATTCTTTATTTAATTAAAAAATTCATAGCTTGTAATATTTTTGTATAATAGCATGTGATTTGTGTAACTAGTGCATGCCACGATATATCGACGCAATTGGAGCATTGTGCCATATTTTGTGAAGGCGTTTGTATAAAATTTGTGATTTTTTAGTGAAATTTCGAGAATATACGTTTATTCTCAATGTGAAATACGCCCTTTTCAGTATCTTTAAATATTTCACATTTACATTTCGTGGTTTTGAATGAGGTGGAATCGCATTATTAGAAAGAGAGAGAGAAGAACAAAATTATGCAAACAGTTGAATTTAAATTTTAGAAATAGACGTCTCGTGTTCTATAATATCATACGGAGTGACTGAGATAGAAGGTGTTATCTATTTTTTTAATAGTTCCACTAGAAGAGTGTCTACTCTTTTGTTTCATATTAGTTAAACAGAGGCGGGTGAATATTTGAATGCTCATCTACATAGAACGTTTCTGGCATTGTATTTCAAAATGATAATAAGTTTTCGGCTATTTCGAATGAAAGTAATGAGTGTGAACTTGGTTTATTTTGTTTAACCGCAATAAATTCCTTGTCTCTTTTGTCGCAGTAAATATTTTTTAATTAAGAACACCTTCGCGAACATTATTTTGAATTTTATATTCTCTTCAACTTTCTATAAAAGTGATAATTATGCAGTGAGAAGTAATTTTTGAATTATTTAGAGCACTTTTTGAAAAACGTGTTTGATAGTCAGCAACTAGCAAGTGTCGCAGTAAAAGTGTAAAATAACAATGTGGAATGTTTTATCTAACAAATATTGGCCCTTTTTGCATAAACATATTATGTTTGTATATTCGCGTAATCAATACTTACGTTTTAACCAAATTTGCAGTATTGAGCGTTTTATGAATAATCAAATTGTATGTAAGTATCTCATTTATTAGCAATGATATTATTGAAGACAATGATGGTAGAATTCGCAATAGAAATTTGAATTAAATTTCTCTTCCAAAATGCTCATCATGAATAGATTCGAAAATTTGAAAAAAAAAATATCACAGCTTCTTCGATAGATGGTGATAGCGTCTACACCGTAAGCAAAACCAGTAAAGATTTCATGAAAAAAAGTTGCGCAGTAAATTTCACGTGTTTATTCAAATACCTATTACACACTTTCTTAATTTATGGCAGAGTAAAATCATGTCCAAATTGTATTTATTGAAAAGCATTTTGGAAAACATAGAAATTCAAACGTGAGTAGAGGTACCACCCGTATTTACTGTTGCATAGATTCGTAATTTCAAACGAAAAATACCTTCAGGGTATGAAATTTAATATGAATAAGTAAATAGCATTTCCTTTACACTGTGGTTTGTAGGCAGGGAACATCCTGTATAAATACATAGGCTCTTTTCACATCGCGATATTTATAGAATACCATTTGTATACTGAAATATCCTCGCAACTTTGTTCTTCAGAGTCGAAATAGATCATAGCATAGGATCAATATCTGATGTGAATATAGCCGATGATAATTTTACTGATACATTATATTCAGTGGTAAGCCCTACATTTAACAGTTCAATAGTGCACAGAAATATCCTGATTCAAATATTTGTTAATAAAAGGATTTCCGCATTTCTGAGGAGGCAACGGAAAAGCAAAAATCTGTCAATAGACTAAACTTGTGATGCCGCGTAGGGGGGGTCTGGCTAACTATGATGACCTTGCTTTCTGTGTGGCTGGTCCGTTGCTGTGGAATAAAATTCCTTATGATTTGCGAATTCTGAAGAGTGTGGAGGTGTTCAAGACGAGGTTAAAACCCCATTGTTCAGGAGGTGTTATGATTCTTGAATGGGCTCTTGCGGTAGTTTTCCCACAAAACGGCGCATCTTAAAAAGTTGTCTAGTTGTTATTATTATAAACAGTAGAGTTTTTTGATCAAAATTAATACCGTTTAGTTACTTATGTACCTATTATTTTGTAACACAATGTATCTATTACTTTTATAATACGATTTTTGTTCCACAGCATGAAAGTAATGAAAAAGGTTTCCGACTAGCGAGAATTTGATTTTCATAAATGTGAAAAAAGACCTTACTTTCGTATACAGGGGGAAATTTTGGATTTTAATGAAGTTATAAAAAATCTAAGGGAGGCGAGTGGGTATCAAAAAAATAATAAATTATATGGTATTCCCTGTGGAAATGCATACCTGAAACGGCGGAAATATTTAGCGGTGTGTAAAACGAGAACAAACTTATTGGCTGACATGGTTTTTTCATGATCTCCGCCTACCCCCACAACAAACGAAGCAGCGTTATTAGGTAAAGAATAATGAGGAACAAGTTCTTTTAATCATATACAGAATTGGTCTGCCGCTTTTTTCTTGTTAGAGTAAACACAGGTAGGTATTTGATAAAGATCATCCAAATTATATTCAACATCTTAAAGTCGTAAAAAAAAGGTGCCGTATAGAACATTATTTTAACATGGTACAATGAAGATTATCATATTATTTATGTATATTTTTTATTATCATACTATTTTATTTTCTATGGCACGGGGAGGACGGTCTGCGTGTTCATAGTCATTTTTATATTTAAAGTATTTATTTCATTTGAAACACTGGCCAAATACATAAAAACAAAACATAAATAATATTTAAACATATGCGCCATATTTATAAATAAGTTAAAATAATAACTTCTATTTTGTGTTTCATTCAATTGATAATATTTAATTAAAAATATGAAACAAAGTTCAAATTTTGAAAATAGCTTTTGAAACAGCAATCAAATTTACACTGTCCTTATTATAAAAATCATTCAAATAATATGATTCTCTTATATTTCAAAGCGAACAAAAACAGACGATTGATTTCTAGGAATTTGAAAATTCAAAATCAATTAAAATATTTTCGAAATAAAAACAGCAACAAACATTTTATTTTATATTATAAAAGACTTAATACAAAATATTTGGCAATAATTATATTTGTAATATTAAAACAAAAACAGGCCTTTCATAAAGTTTATCATAATAGGTATATAGATAACACGTTTCTTTTACAAAGAGCCTTAGTATTAGAAAACCGACTCTCCAAATAACCGAAACCGAGTCGGTTTTCTATATCTATTTTACCTAAGCCACCATAACAATTACACTAATAATAGCCATTAAATTCGCTACTTTGTAACAAGTATGCATATAGCAGTATAGTGCATAAATTAATATTTAGGATACATGTGAAATTTAATAAGTGATTTTAGATTTGAACATCTTATGGATGTTGAAGTTTTGACTATTTTTATTGACCAATATTTTTCGCAGTATGCAAAGGCTATTTATTTGCGAGAGTGGGTTTTTTACAAAGCAATCAAAAATTTTAAAAGTATAATTTTTAATCATATATATGTTTGGCACAAAAAAAGATTTTTAATGAAGTTAAATAGAATTAAACAATATTCAACTTCCCCATTGCTAGGTACCAAAACACCCTCACCTAACACATCTTAATAATTTTATATGTTTACATTGTTGGTTCTTTCTTAGTTTTATACGCAGCCCAGAGGCCTGAGTCAATAACACACTTTCGCGTCACGTTCCCGCTCCGTTAGCGTTCGGGTGCAGACGATGTTGCGCCAAAGTGTTAATTTTCGTAACTATTGTGTATCATAGCAACGAAATTGACACTTGCTTGCAACTTCGTCTATACTCGAACGTTAACGGAGCGGGAACGTGACGTGAAAGTGTGTTATTGACTCAGGCCTCTGATGATGCCACTCCGTTGGTGAAAGCGTTAGGAGCGTTTGCGAATCTTAAAGCAGTGTTTTTAAAACTCTTATATATTATAAATCAAGTACGAGGCGATCACCCGGTCTGCAGTGAAAAAAATAAGGATCTAGCATTTGCCAATAACCAAAATTAATGATATAATTTTAATTGTTATCCTTAGATAAATTGTACTTACTACATATATCTACATTAACATATATACGCGGCAGATAATAATAATAATATGAAATATTATGTACCTAGGTACTTCATTTATATATAATATTATACGGGTTTGTTCTAGAACGAAAAATACGTATATTTAAGTAGTAGGTACCTACCTACGTAGTATGTACGTTAGGTACAGTACAGTACACAAACATACACGCCTTGTACAAAACGTTCAAATGATATCTCTGTATTTACTTTGAGAATTTCAATTTTAAATGAGAAATAATACGGTGAGTAGGAACCAAAGGGAAAGGATTCTCTCTGTACACACAGCGAATCATCTAGTGGGTGTTGCATACATATTATGTGCATACATACTTATCACAATTTTGATTGTCTTTTCTTTATTTAGGCAAAACACTCGAATGATTATAATATATTTTAGTCTCTATATACGTATTTGATTATTTTTATACATTATCAAATTATAAAAAAAACCACTCTGAAATTTTCAATTAACATCTATTAAACCCTTGACGTTTTCGGCCATGAGTCTGAAAAATATGTTATGAAAATTAATCGGTGCTTTTTCTAAAATCATTATTAATTTTCACAGTGTGAACACAAATCCCATCCAACAAATGATTACCTACTTTTCTTCTTTTTTAATTACCTTTACTAATTTCATGTTCCTTTATTTTAAACGTACATGTGAGTTCTATGTCAGATATTAATATGAGTATTTTAGGAATCTGGAGTCAAGACATGAAAGCTTCCTTTTGTAATACAACAACAAATTTGTGAATGAATTGATTATTGTAAAAAAAATATATGAATGAACCTTACTGATGTAAAAGGCTTGGGCATTAGGATGAGAGAAGTAAATAAATAAACAATGCATACAATACAAAATAGTAGTGGAAATAATACGAGAGAGTCAGGAATTTCGTAAAGGAATGTGAATCAGTAAAGATTAAAGACAAAAAATAAATATATGCATAATATGGCAGTTACTAGAGTCAGTGCTTAGTTCGTTACCACATAATTATATTTTAAAATAATTATTAATATAAGTGGCATTTTACAATATGATAATTTCGCGACATGATTAATAGAAGCGAGCATTCTTATTATGTTTTTAAATTATCATTATTAATTTTAATTTAACGACCGGTTTCGTCACGTTGTTGTCATTGACAAGCATTTTGAAAATCCTTTTTTAAACTTAAATAACTTGGTAATTTTATTTTTTCTACATTTGATTTTCTCTTAGTAGTCGTCAATTGTCGAAATAAAATCTAAGGGGTTTCACATTTAGGGTATATGGTGGATTCTAACATATCTTGGAACTGGGTGCACATAAAGTAGTAAGTAGACAGGATAAAATGTATTGTACTTGAGAACATACTAAATATGTATGCATTTAGTACATATCCCAAAGCACACAGGACTATATAGTACAGTACGTTACCGCCATACTTGTACTTTGTAGTATAGTTACTATTGTAAGCGTGTAATCTATATATTTGCAGAGGGTTAGTGAAATTTATAGTAAAAGTTTACGCAAATGCTGGCAACTACAGTTGCACATCGTATTTACGACGGTTCGTTTATGTATCGCTTATTTATCTTTCTGTGTCTGGTCAAAATCAACCTACTCTAGAAGGCTACGACATATTCGTAATTTCAGGTATTCAAGACTACATCAGTGGGTTTATTAGAACGTCAATGTCGTCTTACATTGCTTTCTAAATCATTATTTTTATACGTATTGCGTGATTTTTTAAATTCTTCTGTCATTTTTGAATACATACGTAGGTTTTCGAGGTGGTCGGTAGCTTTATGGTAGATTTTCAATCAAGAGATCCGGGTTCGTTTCCACTCACTGCCGACTTACTACACCTTCACGACACAAGCATAGTGAGAACATATCTGAGATGTAAAGGGGTTTATTGTAAGCCCAGATTCATCTTTATTTATAAAAATAGTATTTTTACACCATATTGAAGTTATAGAGCACATGTGTTTACATATATCTAATTTGACTGTGATAAGTTGTCTTATTCCGCACGACATAATATTATTATAACCATTGAAACACACGTAGATATGTTTTAGCGAATTTCCGTAAAACAAGGATGTAATGTAGTACTTCATATTGTGTTCGTTATTACTTTTCAATCCTATTCTAAACACAGCAAGGAAATTAGGGTAAATATTATTTTGTTTACACAGTGTGTGTGTGGGTGGATGTGAGTGTTGGCCTTTTTGGGAGCCGTGAATACGTCCCTCGAAACTTAACTTGTTTGATGGACTAACTACGAATTGCCTTGTTTTGTAGTCACATAATAATATATGCCCTTAAAGTTTCTAAAATCCATTTATTTCCTCACATCGGGTCACTTGTAGGGTAGACAAGGAATTATAGCATACAATTAGCTATCTGAACAACTAAGAATTTTACAGACTTTGAATTTTATTTCACAATTTTACTTACCTATTTGTTTTTGTTATATTTTGCTTCATAGATAATGTGCTTTGTAATTGTTTCTATTATTTATTTATTATTTATTGCATATTTGATTTAATTCAAATTATATACAGAACTAAAAAATTGTATTAAAAATATGATCTATATACAGAGGGCGAGGTTATCACAAAGTTTCCATTATTCTAACTAACCAAAATATGAAATCCCACAAGTGAAGTAGCCAGCACGGACAAACTGCATGTAATAAATGTACAAGTTACCCTCTCCGTACTATCAAGTTTATCTGTGTTAAACAAAAATATTGGATAGGTACTAAGTCTTATTAAAAAAAAGTTTTGATATAATATTATGTACCTGCAGATGAAACAAAACAACAACATCGAAAAAAATGCGTCGAGTACTGAATATTAATAACATCAACTCAATTAATATGCATGGACACTGTCGTTTTTCCATTTCTCTCCTTCACTTGAGTAAAAAAATGAGCAGAAAAAGGACGACACTATGAGAAGTACGTACGTATGTAAAAAATCGATTCCTATTATTAAAATTACATATTTGTATTGGGATTATTAGCAGTACAGTTTGTTGTATAGGGGAAAATTCACGTGTTTCAAAAGAAGGGGAAACACTGTTATTATTTGTACAACGACGCAGCACAGCGCGGCGGTGGTGGACATACGTAAGCAAATACGAATATTAATCATTGTTTGACGAAGTGGGAGTGAGAGATTTCGGTGAAGTGCCATCGGAAATGATAAATTGAATACAAATAATCCTAACAGAGCCCTTGTACGTAGGTGTACTTACTCAGTTTTCTATGTATTTTTTTTCTTTTTCATATTATAAAATATCGAATACGTTGTTATATTATAGGGACGACGAACGTTCGAATTTTCGTTTAAATATCGAACGTCCCAGTACACATCGTCTAAACTATTGTAAAATAAAAAAATAATGGAGACATATTTATTAATTGGATGCAAAAATAATTAAATATTTTTATATAGATATAAGAGACTGAACGCCGCATACAACATTATTATTTTTGCGATTGTATGATAAATATATATTTTTGAATAACATTTTTTAAAAATAACATTATCTTATAGGTACCTATCTTAAAAAATTATTCGGGGATTAATTTGTTTTGGAATATTGACTTTAAAACCATTTTTAAATTACAAGTTTTAGAATCAGAACAAAGTGTTCAGTCCAGAATGTTATTTGGGAAATCCTTGGTTCGAATCCCGCTGTTTATCTCGAAACATATGTACATATTGTGCTTATTGTAAGAGTGTTCAGGGATATAATTGGCTCTATCACAAATAATATTTTTTTGTAATATTTTTCTTAAATATAAATTATGCGGCAAAAAGATATGATATGAGTTCAAGGTAAACTAATTTGAAATATTATTTTTTCACATAACACCGACCATATTATGCTTCTTATTTGAACTTTAATGGAAAATAAAGTCACACTTTGCTACTTATGATAATATACGCAGGAGCGGCAGGCAGCATATATATTATTATTATACAAGACTAGGAAATGCGAGAATTTGTCGTTGCGCGGGAAAAATAAATTTAAATGAATGCGACAGAACCATTTTCATATTTGAATATGGAATTATATATGTCGAATGTTGTCGGCCTGTCAAATTGGTATATTTGAGTAGAATCGTTTTTATTCTTAATTTGAATCTTGTTTGAGGGAATAATCTATTGCAAAAATGTAACAAATATTCGAACATCGCACAGCCTGAAAATTCAAAATAACAAGAACAAAATCTATCTATATCACCATAGACATTTTGGTTGGAATCTTCGTGAAGTAATAAAAAAATAACGACATTCAGAAAGGATGACATATTTCCAAACTGTTGAACAAAATGAAGAAGATTAATGTTTAATAATAATTGATCATTTAACTTATTCAATTCAGCGATGGGGCACAACACCCATCATTATGAATACACGACTTGCACGTTTAAAACACGCAGTAAGACAGCTGGCTATCCCACATGTTAAAGATGTTATAGATAGATACAATTAATATATTTTAAGTGCCATTTTCCGAATAACTGCATATTAGGAGACACTGAAAAATATTCATAAAAGAGTGAAAGATATAATATTAACTATATGTTGACTATACGGGGGTGGAAACCATAATACGTAAAACATAAGGGTAAACTTTCTAATTTTATGTGAGTTACACTGTGGAAATTCATTTTATAAAATAAAAATAACAAACTTTGAATACCTAGTGGAGATTAAACAGTGCTCAATAATATATTTTTATATTTTATTTATTAAAATTAAAAATGGATTTCCACAGCGTAAACACAAAAACTCTTGAATTATTAATAACAAACTTTGTTTAATTCCACTTTAGTCAATACAAGAAATAACTAAAACGTTTTCGGGCTTACACCCATCTTCAGTAGTTACGTGCTTTTTGTAGACTGAATACAAAATAAAACAGTGTCACTATGGTAAGCTAGCGGGGGATGGTGAGGGGGTGGGTGAAGGTGAGGGGGTGGGTTTAGACAATATTTTCATAAGAGGATAGGAACATATGAATGGGATTAAAGATTAAAATTTTTTCTATAAACTCTGATATTGCGGATCATAGTAGGGACACAGGTCATAAATTTAGTTTAGTCAATGTAGAAGTTTTAAATATTTGTGATAAAAGTAGGAGATTAGACATATTAGAAACAATCCATATAAATAGTAACAAAGATAACAACATTTTAAATGTACAAGTCCCGCCCTTAACATCCCCTCTTATGAAAATATTGTCTAAACCCACCCCCTCACCTTCACCCACCCCCTCACCATCCCCCGCTAGCTTACCATAGTGACACTGTTTTATTTTGTATTCAGTCTACAAAAAGCACGTAACTACTGAAGTTGGGTGTAAGCCCGAAAACGTTTTAGTTATTTCTTGTATTGACTAAAGTGGAATTAAACAAAGTTTGTTATTTTTATTTTACATAAGGGTAGTTACGCAGTTATAATAATAATAACATTGTAAATGAACGTTGTACAAAGTAAAGGAGAAGGCCATACAAAGTATACAGAAGCCTTCCTTATTTGTATTGTATGAAGTTTGTACAAACAAACATTGAATGTTATATAATTATTATTTGGATAAACACTATGATAAAGCATAGCGATGACTTAAACAATTGTGTCGCAGTATTTAAAATGTGATGTTCTTTACAGAATTGTGACAAACTGCACTGAATTAGTTGTAAGAATCGCATTTTTAATTGATCATCGTACAATAATAAATAATTATTCATATTCGTATTAAAATTTTCATGTGTGCTTATAACTTATTTATTTTGAGGAAGGCAAAAAGATTAGAAAATAATATTATACATATAACACGAGATTTGCGATTCGCCCTCTGTAGGTATATTGATTTTATGATTGTATTTGATTTTTATATATTTTATGTAAATATGCTTGTAATCGATGTACAGTAAAGAATAAATAAATAAATAATCTTATTTCAATAATTCACCATTAATGCATAGGCATTATTTGTTAATTGTGTCGGTACACACGTAGTAGAATTCCATAATAATGCAATTTGAAACAAGTGTTCCATTCTACTATTGTTTGTTAATTCGCAGAGAGACGTCTTTCGACTTATAAGGTCATTATCAATCCAGATTGACTTTCGACTTATAAGGTCATTATCAATCCAGATTGATAATGACCTTATAAGTCGAAAGACGTCTCTCTGCGAATTAACAAACAATAGTAGAAAGGAACACTTGTTTTAAATTGCATTATTGGCATTATTTGTCTTGATGGTATGTATTGATACCCTAAACAATCCTGGTATATCATAATTGGATTATGTACCAGATTTTTCTCCATTTTCTAGTGTCATGTAAAAGTAGACATTTACAGCACATCTAAAATCTTCATAATTTAATTAATTTGATCCATCTTGAATGAACTTCATTAATTTGCACAGAAATACCTATTTAGTGTACGTATTTGATTTTCTGGTACCTACACTCGTTGGAAACTCCACAATAATTGGAAACTCTAAAATAAGTGTGAAATGTCATTATAATGAAAAAAATCCTCGCACATACTTGATAAATCTTAATGAAAATTTATAAAGCAATGATTTTCTTATATACACCAGCCACTGTGCTTCTTAAGTTTTATTGTTTAGTTTTGTACGTAACAATAGTTACTATATCATATGTACTGCAGAAGGAAACCCTGTCGTAGTGTCACATTGTGTATAGTGTAGTGTAGTGTTCTGTTTGCTTTGGTGTGTTATTATTGTTCTATAATAAATCAACATTTGACACTACTACTGTGGCTATATTACAAGAAACACGACAACTACATACGTAATACAAAATAATATATTATTCAATCGCTTTAACTCCACTAAGGATGAAAATGAGGAGCGATCAATCCGCATTGACAATCAATATCGAAGAGAATATAGTAGATTTCCATTTGATTTAAAAAAAATTATAATAAACCTAGCTGACCCGGCAAACGTTGTTTTGCCATATATACCTACTATTTATTTGCCATATATGTACATTATAATATATCGACCGGAGATGAAAATTATTGAATTACTAATATCGCTATTAAAAAATAGATGTTGATGGTAGAAGGGTGAAATTTTAGGGCTGTATGTATTTTTAATGCCTCACCATAAAAATAAAAAAAAAAATGTCCAAAAAAAAATCGGGGTGGACCACCCTTAACTTTTAGGGGTATGGCAAATAGATGTTGGCCGATTCTCAGACCTACCCGATGAGCACTCAAAATCGGTCCGGCCGTTTCGGAGGAGTATGATAACAAACATCGTGACATGAGAATTTTATATATTAGATACGATTTTAATTTCAAATGAAATTTTTTGCTAATTTGTGGTTAGTAAAGTCGTGAATATTGGAACTAATTAAAACTATAAAAGAAATAGTAATCTTTTTATCATTACTGTATCTCTCACAAGTAGGGTAATCATTGAATTGATTGCGTGTAATGAGCACATAAGTCATCATCAACGTGTAATAACACATTTAAAATGAGGAGCATACATCGACACTTACGAATTGAAAGATGTTAAATGGTATAAAATATGTGATATTTTACGAACTCCTTTCATTAACAGCACAACACTTTAAAATTTACGGAAATAGACAAAACGACAAAGGTGCAGATTAAAAACCCGATAAAAAATTACTGTCGATCATTGTTCGTTTCACTTCGACTTTATTTCAGAGTTCAATAAACTAAATCATGATACAAATACAAAATATATACATACACATCTTTATGGGGATCAGGATAGTGTAGGTACTATAATATTATGCATGGTAGAAAAGAAATGACATTAGTATTGGGACTAGTGTTGTAGAATTCTCAAGAAATAATTTTTCGAGAAATTTACCGAGAAATTTCACGGTAAATTTCTCGAAGTAGAGAATTTTCGGAGAATTTTTATTATTTTTTATTTAACAGTATAATAATAATAAATACTTTATTCAATCGAGTTCGTAGGTAGCCTGGAGGTAGAGTCTCAGCCTCGTGAACAAGGGGTCCGGGGTTCGATTCCAGGTGCCGGCAAACTCCCCTTTCACGACACAAGCTTTTAGCTTACTGTGAAAGGTGTATAAGCTTGTATTTGGGTTTATAACAAAACCCAGATATATCTTTAAAAAAAAAAATCGATAACAATGTACAAATGTTGAGACAATTTTTCACCAATATGGCTACAATTAATTATGGAAACAAAAAAATGTTAGGTACCAACATAGAAAAAAGTGCTAATAACTGATGAAAAATCTTGATGTTGGACACCCCACATGCCCATATTTAAGTTAAAAAAAAATTGCAGGTACGTAGGTACATGGAAAAAAGTGTAAATAACCTCTGATTTGGGCCTTAATCAGCCCCACAAATTTTTGGATCAATCAGGTAGGCTGCGAAATGTACAGGGCGAAAGGTCATAATACCACTCAGAAAAATTATGGAGAGAAATTTCTCTTCCATCAGAGGAGAAATTCTCGGAAAAATTTCTCGTTCTCGAGAAATTTCTTTGGAGAATTTTCTCTTCTCACATCAGTTATTGGGACAGAAGATTCTGATAATATAATGATGTGTACTTGAACAAACATTTACCTATTAAAAAATAATAAACTGCTATTCATTACTTTGATGTTTACGTACATAATTAAGTTTTTATAAAACACTGTAATTGGCTTTATTATCTTTGTCATTAGAATTTGAATATTTGACGTTTAAATGTTAGGGTAGATGGTGCTCTTGCAGCTGCCTGAACCCACAACTTCTCTTTCTTTTAAATTCAAAATAATAGGTAAACATCAATTATTTTTTTTTATTCCGACTAAAATACAGTGTAGTTTATTTAATAATGTTGTTTTTAGTGTTAACTGTGCAAAATTTAGATAATAAATTGTATAAATAGAAACATACAAACTAAATCTAATAAAAATTTATGACAATAATATTTAACCAAATTTGTATTATAAGAGTAGTAAAGAATAAATTATAATGTGAAATAATAGTGTAAATGCGCCCTTGAGATGATTTGAATCATGAAAACGGCGCAATATAAATTATCCAACAATAATAATAATTAAATGTTTTTTTTTTAAATAAATATTATCCGACATTTTAAATTGAAATAACATAGTAAATTAAATAGAAGTAATTCACATACAAATTTGTTATTTATAGCCCCGTGAAGAGTTCCTGAAATGTAATAACACTTATGTGTTCGAGTTTCGTGTTCTAGTAATAGACCAGCGATAGATACTGTTGTGATATGTTGTGTATTTGCTATCCAGGGGAAAACTGCTACTCATCCTAAATGTTATATTTTTCGTGGCACAGAAGCATATTACAAATGTCTCCTTAATGTATTTTATTGTTACATAAAATATGTTGCAAAAATCCCTTGTTATCAGTATTCGAGAAAAAATAAAGAAAATAACATTTTTCAACAATCGAATCACGAGTCAAAGATAAAATATTCCGACTCAAGTGGTGTTGCCAGTCGTTGTGTAAGTCTGAAAGTAGCTATTTATTTACCCACCTTACATAGAATGACGGTGGCAACTGGCTGAATACAACAGCAATTTCACGTGGAGACTTGTGCTGATGTTTCGTATCTACCATGGATTATCGGAAATACATTGAAGAGGAAACATTTTCAAATCATAAAGATCGAACGTGGAATTATTGTTTCGTATTTTGGGTGGAATTTTATCTATGGTTGTGTCATTTTTATGGCTTCCGTATACAAGTAGCTACTTATTCACACACAAAGTCAACTTTTCTACTAGGTATTCTTTTTTTTTGTTCTAGAAACCAAATTTGCAGAATTTATACGGTTAGCGTTATTGTCGATATTGTTTTTATAAGAATATTGTAGAAGTTATTTCAAACCAGCCTTCGTAATGCATCATCATTCGCCCTTCAACTCTTCTCCCGGGAGCACAGGGCAGAAATCAGCTTCCTCAATTCAGAGTTTTTTGTGAGTCAATTAATTACCTCTTCCCACGACACTTCTAGAGTTTTGAATTGTCACAGGAATGGTGTATTGCAAATAAAACAGTCCCAAGCTGCCTAAACCTACGTGAATGAAAAAAACAGTGATTTTGGCCAACTTTCAGCTCAGCCAGGACCATCATCTCTCTTGTATTACAGACACTACATATTTTTATCGAGTGCATATAATATTAGTATGTATATATTACACTTAGTTATATATACGTGTACATTATTATACTTTAACATTTTTAAAATAAACATTTCAAGGACCATAGATACATATGTAGATTCGATATGTTTACCCAATTAGAGCTATTTATGTGCCTTTCAAAAATAGAATCGAATCAAGTGCGTACAAAAGGTACAATTTGAATTTCAAAAGAGAATAATACTATTGACGTTTGATTGGCCATAGATAACAAACGGTATTGATAATAGTAATAATAATAATAGTAATAACAACATAACCGAAAAGCGCGGGATAATTTCAAATACATAATCCATCAATCATTCGATTATTATTATTATTCTTAGATACTAGCAGCTACACTCGGTGTAGTAAAGGATATCTATAATGTAATGTATTAATCACTACCATTATGCCATCTACAATAAGAAGGGTAGCCAGTGGACTAACTGTATGTTTTGAACATAGTTACCTACTAGTGATGTAACGAATGTGTGATTTTGGATATTCGCGAATGCGAATGCGAATATTTGTTGCCGACATTCGCGAATGCGAATAGCGAATATTGACTTGCTTAGATTTCGACAATATTGCTCAATAAATTGTGGTTGTGTTTCTTTCATACTAATTTACAATTTTATGTAATAAAAAAAAAATCTGCATGTGGCCCATTCAGCGATGATGTGTCATGCCACCCATCTTGAATGTATTATATTTTAGTGATACAGACATGACGATCTGCACTTTTAATAATTGCGGTTGGTCCGCTGGCTGCCCCATTCGTGGGTTGTGCCGTGATGGCATAGTATGGTATAAGAGTATTATTAATTTTTTTATGGGAAGGTTACTCCTAATATTTAAACTAATATTTACCGAACTAGTAGATATATAAAGAGTATTAATTTCACTTACATTTCTTTATAAACAAACATTTTTTAGTAATGTAATTCGGCACGTAAAATTTGAAATTAATTTATTTCATTGAAGAGTCATATACACGGATAGAATTTTTCCAATGCGGACGATTTTCATGCATATTAACAAATACACTCAAATAGAAACGGGCTTAAAATATTAATTAGATTTTGACTGTACATTGTACTATATGTGGTATTATTATAACAGGATTTATTGATTGAGTATTCGGACATTTCAAAATAGCCTACCGGTTGCGCAATTATTATTATTATTATTAGGTATGACGTATAATATTCAAAATGATTTATTATCGGGTAGGTACGGATCAAATAAAAAGAATCACACATACAGTAATTGTGTATTACCTTACGTGTAATAATAATAAGTAATCGGAACTGTTACATTCTAAGGCCGAAATTTCAATGTTCCCTAAGGGTGACGATTACCCTGAGTTAGCCCTTAATTCATAAACTACCCACCATGCCATTAATAGTAGAAAGTTCTCACTTAGATACATATAAATAGGTATAGGTTTATGGTTATGAATGCTTACATTTTCTTTTTTTTAGTATTTGTATTGGCATTCTTGTTTTATATTATACATGTTTATACATGTATAATTTGTTCATTAGATGATATTAGTTCATTAAGTATTTTTAAGTTATGAAATTTTTTTGTTTTTATAACTTTATTAACTAAATAAATAAATAAAATAAAATAAATAAAAATATTATAATTTTATTTATTTACAAATATTTACGGCCAAAGCGTTTTACATGTTAAACCTCTGTATACATACAAAACATGTAAACAAAGGAAAGATCAGTTACAAAAAAGACACAAAACAATTAGACTAAAGAGCGAGAGTTTAACAGACAGTTTAACATTAATCATGTTATAATTATGAAATTAGATACAAAATTGTTAAAAAATTGTTAAATTATATATTCCATTTTCTGTTTATATGTTCTGTTTACCTTTTGATCTAAACTCACTTTATAGTAAAACATAGTTATCAAACATTGTAGTAGGTTTATTGGAAGACATTGCCTCAAGGCAGTATGTACGCCTTTTGTAAAATTTATTTTTGACAATAAAGTGTTTATTATTATTTGGTTAAGTTTGCTTCTACATCCAATAAATCGCTACCTTAATGCAGAACTATTTTAAGTATCTAAAGGTGATTTTTCACAAGAGCTGTTTAAAGTTTAGTTTTTGTAATGAGTGGTGCTTGTAGAACTGAAACGGATAAACTGTTATTATCGATGTATGAACATACTAATGAATTTAAAAAAAAAAGTTTGGTTAACAGATAACATTAACGAAGTTACATTTTCGATTAACTGTGTCCAGCTCTTCCATAGATAATAATACAACAACAACAAAACCATAAAGCATAGATGCCACCTGTTATCGTCATAATTATGTACATAGAGAAAATATTATTATTCCATATTAAAATATATATTATTATGTAGTTATATTATATTTTTTATTTTATTTATTAGTCAAGCAAAACATAGTCTTTTGGTACAAATTACAAATTAATACATTAAATCAATATTTGACCAGTGAAGTTTGAGGATATTATTTATTTATTTATTTATTTTATTCTTCTTGCACATCATCATTCATATAACAAATAAAATAAAGCAATATACACAAGAAAAAATGTGATGATGTGCAGTGGCGAGATTATCACTATATAGTGATTTCTTCCATCTAACCATCTAACCAATTACAAATACGTTTGAAATTCATAAAAAGAAAAAGAAAAAAAAATGAAACGAGTCAGTCGTATTCGCTTTACATAACGTTCCAAAACAGAAAAGAACATGAACATACAGTAGCGGGCCATTGGCAAAAATATCGCTGGGTATTCTTTAATAATATGAGAAAATAAATTAATTTAAATTTTAAAACCTTGATCCGAAATGAGGTCAAGAAAAGGATACATTAATACATTTACATAATATTCAAAGTTGGTAAAATGCAAAGCAGCTTCTGTGGATTCTCAGAATGAATAATGAAAAAATGTACAAACTGTTAAATTGAAGCCATTAGTCAACGCCATGGTTTGTACAGAGAGCAAAGGGGTAGGTACCTTTTGGGTTTGGTACCGGCGACGCTGATACCACATCTAAAATTCTATTTAGACAAGAAAGAAATGAATCCCATTAAGTTTCCAACATTTTTGAAATAGAGTCATATTAAAAAGTTTTATCCGAACATTTATTTGTATTTACCATAAAGTTGCTTCCTTTGTGTCATAATAATATACCCTAACTTTATTTTTGTATCAATATTGATTTTTTCATATAAATGATTAATACTAGAGTGACATTTATTGGTTCTAAAGTTTGGAATCCTTCAGTATATTAGGTTTGCACTATGTAAACACGATTCAGTCTTTGAAAAATCACAATTTTGCAAAGTCTCTCGTTTGAAATTGAAAAGACAAGACAAACTTGAGTCATTACCAGCGTCTAAGCGCTTTAATTTTATGATTTAAAAGATTTTTTAATACGTTGATAAATATGTATTTTATATTATCTTAATTATAATGATATTTTATAATGATATTTTTTTTATTTTGTTTCTTTTGTTTATTATTTCAATTGTTATTATAGTATTCCCTGATTACTGTTTGATCTTCGACACTATAAATTATTTAATATATTGTTATGTCATTGTTGTGTCTACATATGTATTTTGTTAACATGTAAAAGGCTTATTGCCGTGTATGTTTAAATAAATAAATAAATAAATATTTGTTGATTTTGATTTACATTATTTTTAATGGTTTTAAGATTCTAACTTGCTTTTCATTATTTGAAAATAAATTTATATCTATAATAATTATTGTTAGCTTACAACGTGTGAGTCATGCACTCTGGTAATTAGCAGGATTTAAACTAGATAAATTAGCGATGAAATGTTATATCTATAATAATTATTGTTAGCTAACAACGTGTGAGTCATGCACTCTGGTAATTAGCAGGATTTAAACTAGATAAATTAGCGATGAAATGTTATATCTATAATAATTATTGTTAGCTAACAACGTGTGAGTCATGCACTCTGGTAATTAGCAGGATTTTAATTAGATAAATTAGCGATGAAATGTTATATCTATAATAATTATTGTTAGCTAACAACGTGTGAGTCATGCACTCTGGTAATTAGCAGGATTTAAACTAGATAAATTAGCGATGAAATGTTATATCTATAATAATTATTGTTAGCTAACAACGTGTGAGTCATGCACTCTGGTAATTAGCAGGATTTTAATTAGATAAATTAGCGATGAAATGTTATATCTATAATAATTATTGTTAGCTTACAACGTGTGAGTCATGCACTCTGGTAATTAGCAGGATTTAAACTAGATAAATTAGCGATGAAATGTTATATCTATAATAATAATTGTTAGCTAACAACGTGTGAGTCATGCACTCTGGTAATTAGCAGGATTTTAATTAGATAAATTAGCGATGAAATGTTATATCTATAATAATTATTGTTAGCTAACAACGTGTGAGTCATGCACTCTGGTAATTAGCAGGATTTAAACTAGATAAATTAGCGATGAAATGTTATATCTATAATAATTATTGTTAGCTAACAACGTGTGAGTCATGCACTCTGGTAATTAGCAGGATTTTAATTAGATTAATTATCGATGAAATGTTAATATTTATTCTTTAGAACTGTTTGTGTCCCTTACTGAATAAATAAATAAATAATACTTATAAGATTGATCGAGCATTGTTTCGAAAATTGGACTAAGACGTACACGGTTTTTTTTTAAATTTTTCATACTAATTTTATAACATGCTATGCAATTTTTATGTCATGTGTTTAAAATGAAAACCCAGATAGGTACATCTTTTATATAAAAAAAAGAAAAATTGGGACCTTACGGTGAGAGATGCTGTGATAGTGTACAGAAATAGAGATTTTCACAAAACAAAATAAACTACCTACTGAGTAAGATTTCAAATTTCAATATAATCTGTAGATTTATTTATGAAAATGAACTCACCTGCAAAATATGTCAGCATTGATGCTAGCACCACACAAACTAAGATCATGGCAACTGAGAAGCACTTCCAAGAGCACCTATGTTGGCATCTCTTGTCTATGTGGAACCTGGATGGCGAATATGGAGCACAGTTGTTTGGTGGGGCGGAGCCTCGTCCTCTGAGAGGGAAGCCTGGCATGCCGAGTGTTCCTCCAGTGCCCATTGTGTCCATGTTGCCATTGCCTCCCATGGTGACCATACCTCCCATGCCACCCATGCCGCCTTGGAATTGGGAAGGTGTTGATCTGGAATGAAAAGAAAAGGAAAATATTCGTAAGTAAAAAGTTATTAGAATAAAATCATCGATATATTATGTAAAAAAAGCATACGATTTTAAAGAGGTGCTTGCTCGCTCAAAAAAAACGGTTAATCTGGATTTAATTAAACCGTTCAAGTCTTAATTACATAATAAATAATATATTTATACAATGTACTATCTGTTACTTGACTTTTAAAAAATCGCGATCGATTTCGGCAACCCTATGTGTGTTATAACTGTTACAACTGAATCAATACTATTGATCGAATGATGAAGTCAAGTTTAACAGATAATACCTAGTTTGCACAAAAATACTATATTACAAAAATGTGATTCAAAGTAAATCGTACCAGAAAAAATAAGTCGATATCTCAAACTAAGCAAAATTATATCAATTGAAATTTAACTGGAATTATGAAATGAGATTGGAACAAAAGTAGGCAAATAAATGTTTATAGTATATAAGTAAGCAACACGTGTACATCATGCTATCTAACATGACATACCTAACATGTATAGACAATTCACACAGATCGAGCCAGTCCCAAACGAAGATATGAATCTTGTACTACGGGTACTAACTAATGCGACGATACACATATACATATACAATGCACTAAACACATATGCATGTAACACTCAGACCCAGGACAATTTGAAAAAGGTCATTCTTCAATCAACCCTGTCCGGGAATCGGAACCGGGACCTCGAGATTCAAAGGCAAAAGCGTTACTTCCGTGCCACACCGGTCGCATGAATGTTCATAACTTTTAGATATGGAGAGAATATCTTATCACGCCATGCTATAAGCATGCACATTGGCCTCTTATCGCCAATTGCGGCGTACAGACAGCTGGATGTGAACGTCAATCATCAAGCATCAAGCAAAAATCTATAATTCTTCGGCGACGTCTCATGGATGTGTAACGAAGGCATTCGTTCGAATATTTCTTCGGAGGATGCTCCAAATTGTCGCCGAAAGATTTTAGATTTTTGCTTGATGATTGATGTTCGCATCCAACTGTCTGTACGCCGCCATTCAGAATAGGTGGCATGCCTCATCGCTAAATTAAATATGTAGACTGTCTTATATGTATAGTTTTACAAACACCCGAATTTTCCAGGACACTAAAAAAAAGCGGGGTACCTGTTCTTGACCAGGGGCTCCATGGGGAGTGGATACCTTGTTGTATATATTATAGTACGTCCGAGGTCAGGTTACACATGGAACATTTTGTATTTCAATTGAAAGATAAAATTTATAAAATCTGTCTTAAAATAACTGCTTGTAAATACAAAATGAAAATTATTTGTAAACAATCGAGAAAACGGTTTCATCATACTTAAAAACCACAAACAATTGTGAGTGATACAACATAGAAAAAAATACATAAAAAGAACGAATTCAAAATAGAAGTAATAATAATAATTTCCTCACAATATCGACAGTTGCTGGCGTTCCGAGACAATGGAACGTCGAAACAAAAGAATATAAATAATGTTGAAAATAATATAAAAAAAACACCTCGTTCTTGTATTATTTTTATACAGGGTAGGTATGTACTAAGTAGGTAGCAGTGAACATAATAATTCCCTCTCGTATCACGGGCGAATAATTTGAATGCTTCGTCTGGTTAACGGCGATATCAAACTGCCCTACAGAGTTATGAGAAAGGTATTATGCAGGTTGTAATATTCACAGAAGCAAGACAGTGAAAAAGTGAGATGATAAATAAATGTAATTTGAAAAAATTTAAGTAATTATTATTAATATTTATGATGAGAAATGCTTTTATGTCAGAAAAATATTATTAAATTGAAATATTTTTAGCTGCATTATGCAGAACAATATTCTTAGAGAATTGGGAAACAAATTAAGAAACTCTTGCCCTGAAGATCCCGCAAGGCAAAAGCGCTCGGCAATTAAGATTTGTATTCAATCATTGTAAATTGATTAAATACTTAATTTAACGTGAGAATTAACAGTGTTTTTGACTATCATTCAGATCTTTTGAGGTTGTGGGAGAGGGTAAAAGACCGGTAGGACGCCTTAGAAGAAGCTGGCAAGGGCAGGTGTCGAACTTGTGTATTAAAAGGCTTGGTTTGGAGTGGCCAGAAGTCCTGAAAGCAGCGGTGGACAGGGATCTTTGGAGGATGTACCTACTCGCAATGGGCCCCCGACCCAACAAGGACAAGGGAAGAAGATGTATGTAGGTATGTAGTTGTTTGAATGAAGTTACATGACTACAAAAAAGTAGCAAACTGACATTCTTGTGTAGTAAAGCCAATAAATACCTATCATCCTGCTCATCGGTTAAAGAGAGCATCCACATTGATAGGTTTTCTTATTGCCTATAATCACACTCGAAAATAAAGATATAATATCTTTATGAGTGTATACCTACCGAACACTCTGTATAAACGTTGGATTCCTAAAATAATGATATTATTTTAACATTCAGTAGCTCTATACAAACAAAAGGGAAACAAAAACATTTCCAAATTCAAATTTGAAATTAAAACGTTCCTTTTCGACAGTAGATAGTACCTACCCAAATACTAAGCTTATATTATGAAATAACGTGTAGGTGTCTATGTAATACTTGGTATCTACTTTCCATAGAAATTCTCACTCATAATGTGTTAAAAATATTTTAATTTAAACCGTGTTTTTTTCTTTTGTTGTAATTTTGTAGAATAGTAGGTACTCTTACCTAAATAATGAAAAACACTGTTACTGAAGCCCTGAGAATAAAAATCTGACGTTTATTTTTTAGTATTAATATTACAGAGAATGTATCATGTACGCACTTTTTCCAATGATAATCTAGCAATTATTGCAGGGCTTAGGGATATAATTTACACATTACCTTTTTTACTTTCATGCCCACAAGAATCTTCTAAAGAATACGACAAAGAAATAGCATCTTCTACTCAAATAATTCTAATTTAAGTATGTTAAGCCTAAAAACCTCCTCATGTTTTTTAACTTCAACAGTAGAAATATAAAATCTATTCGACTTTTTAATTTAAAAGTACACGACCGCCTATTGCACAATAAAGCCATACCGTACCTACATTAATATTAGGTATATAAAATATTATAATCCATCAAATTTGTCCCCTACTTTTGTAGAAAACTGATCAGAGATGAGACAGAGATGCAGGGATCAAAACATCCGACACCCCGCGGCGGGCGTCGCTCATACACGTACGAATATAATGCGATATGTTATTATTATAACTGCGAATAACGACAATTCAAATGACTGCATTCGAAATTTGAAATCATTCGTTCACTGCCACCACTACCAACTTTAAAAAATAATATCATTATTATTTTAATACTTGTTATTGTTCATCAAATTAGTTGTATTATTTGACGATTCAAATACGTCATTGAGCACTGAAGGGTAAAATTTCGCCTTGAATCGAGTACCTATATTTTTTTAATGTAGGGATGATTATTTAATGTTAATATTATTTTATTAATATTATTTTATTAATTTAAATAAAATAAAACAAGAAAAAAAATACTCTTAGGCTATCGAGAAATACATACCTAATTAAAAATTTCATAGATGTGTTTTTTTTTTATTTGTTTTCGAAAAAAATAGCACAATACCTAATGTTTCTTATGCTCATCAAATTAAGTATATTCTTACGTAAAAAAATTGTAATAAAATATGATTAGAATATAAAAAAAATATGACAAAAAACACAACAAATATTGACATACGTACAATGTGTTTTGACACTGCAAACAGTATTCCCAAAATAAACAAAAAACTAATCGATGTTAAGTTTGTCATCCCTATTTTTTGACGTTTCACAAAAACACATTCTACAGATAGGGGGGTTGAAAAAAAATAGAAAATCACTTCAGAGATCATACGTTCATAATAGTCGGTTGGAAGTTGTGTATTTAACTGCGTGAACTGCGACGGAATCAAGAGTTCATTAACGAGATCTTTGTGAATAATAAAAATGTGATCCGCATTTGATTTAACACATCTATTGTCTAACGAACCGCATTGGAAAATACTTACGGATGCGTAGATTTAACAAACGCTGCAATCACATACTAAATACCTTTCTTATGAAAAAAAGAGAAGTAAGGATTGTAAGCATTTTCTAAAACTGAGTTTAAGGATTTGGTATTGATAGGTATTTCATAGACTTGATAATGATGATTTATAGAATTGGTATTGCTGAGTCATGTTTTTGGTATTGAAGATTCGTGGGTTTGGTGATTATTTTTAATCATAATATGTATTTTTGCGGAGGATTTCGAAATGGATTGCGTTAGTCTTTTAAACTCTTCTGAATAGTTACGAATGTTCTGTAAAAGGGAAGTATTTGTTAAAATATATGAAGTATAAATATACTACTACTATACTATACCATCACGGCATATCCCACAAGTGGGGTAGCCAGCAGACCAGCTGCATATAAAACATGCAAGCTGTCCTCTCCGTGCCAATATAAAAACAAGACATTCAGGATGGGTGGCAAACCTCATCGCTGAATTTAAGATGTAAAATGTCTTAATTTTTTCGAACACCTGCCTTTTACAGGACACTCGAAAACTTACAGAGAAGAGTGGGAGACCAATTCTTTACCGGGTGCTCCACGGGATAGTATAAATATAGTATAAATATACAGTATAAATAAGTAAATTAATAAATTGGAAACTCAGCATAACCAGGTGCGTAACCAACTTCATGTCTAAATTTTTTGACATGACGAGGACAGTATGCATGTTTATTTTATGCAGTGACTCTACTGGCTACCCTATTTGTAGAATATATCATAATGGTACAGATAGATGTATACAAAAACATGTTAATTTCATTCGATGTCGAATATTCTCTTAATACCTATCAGTTTATTTATTTAGTCAACATTTTAATATTTCTTCGCAAATAAAGGTACCTAACCAATTTTATGTTCAGTTTAAATCTACACCCAATATTAAAAATTATATAAATAATAAACTTCAATATTAAACCACATCCTAAATGCTAACAAAAAGAGATCAAACAAACTCCACAGTCTTTAGGTAGATACTAGCAGCAGGAGCAGCAAAAAAACGTGTAGCCCCCGGGGCAAAACAGGAATCGTTATTATTATTTTTATTATTAGCTATTCTAAAATTTAATAAGCAACAAAAAATATATATACACAACACTAAGTATGTTAGTACTAAAGTTCATAAACCTGTGAATGCCTATGAACACAATAGAAATGATAAAAATAAAATTGTATTAATGTGAAGGATGTTCAAGTATTAACAGGAGTTTGTAGCGATGATGAAATCAAATTTATCGAGACTTCAACATTAGGAGAGTATATTAATAAAGAGCAGAGAGGTTCTCAGCGAAAATATATCTTCCATTCATTTCTGTTTGTTTTTGAGTGTCATGTAAAATGCAGGAATTTGTTTTTTGTTAGCATCAGGCGTAGGAGAGTTATATAATTATAAATATGTTTACTAGAATCCGTAGCTAGTTACATTTCTTATCGAGGACACCAAATTGATATTATATACGACATATTGTGATTAAGGAGTATTCAGATAAAAAAACAAAAATAATAACAAAAATTTATTTCCCTAAATATTTTTTACATAACTAACTAAAACATTTTTCACAATTTAAATTCTCATTTATATGCTCAATACTAACTCGCTGGATTTGCCCCGTATCGAGGTAAATTTAAAATACTATCTATGTTTCATTTCACCGATATTTTACTGGTGAAATTATAAGATATTCGAAAATTATTGGCAATGTACATACATAATAATGTGCTAATTTTAATAAAAAGTTTAAAAAATAAGACAATTATAAGTATACTGGAGTCTGTCAAATACGATTAGTTAAAATTCCTGTTAGTATTTGAATGTACCTCGTAGTATTAAATACAAATTTTCCCTTTTCGTTCTCCCCCTTAGGATATATAGAGAGTCTGTCAATATAATTTGCGACATACGATGTTTAGCAATAATAAATAACAATAAACTTCTGTATTTGACAGTAGTGAAATATTAGATATCAAATGTTCATTAAACATTTTGAAAAAAAAAAATAATAACCATTTTAAAATTCATGACGACTCAAGTTCGGTTCCTCGATACTTCATAGATAAATTTTATTACATTATTTTTTGTCACCAACCAGAAGAAAAAGGTTGATTGGAAGAAATTTCATAAGTCAGTTATGACGAAAAGGTACTTTTAATACACTTTTGAAAGTTGGTACCTATGTTGAAAAAAAATGTGGAAAACTGGACGGACCTTAGAGTACCTAATTTCATTTGAGAAATATCTGTTTGAGAACACGCCGACAAATCTTTTAGATTTGGCGTGACTCATTACCCTAAGATGTATATATTTCTTATTCAATGTATTATTTTCATTAAATAAAAAAAAAAATCTAGCTGCTAATATCCTCCATGTTTAATTTACAAATAAATGGGTGTGTTTGTATTTACGAATAACCAATAAACTCATAAAAAATATTGATGGTGCATATTAAAAACGCGTAGAATAATCACTTCCAGTAGGGTTACGCTTGACAAAATCTAAATATGATCTTAATCTTAATTATAGGAAGCGCGAAGTGACTATTAGTCAAAAATAAGTGCATACCAATCTCGCGTTAGCGGTAGCGCGGTATTTTTGACCATAGTCCCTTCGTCCGTAGTATGATTAAGATCAAGACTAGATTAAGATCGTATTTAGATTGTGTCAATAGCCCAGCAGTTTCCAGTATAAAAATATAGAAAATGTATAAGGATCACCACGTTTCAGAAACGAGAATTGATAATTTAATTTTGCACTATCATTTATTCTATTTGTTATAAATCACTCAATTTTGGGTGTTTTGCCAAAAACAAATTCTACATACATCTCATCACGTCACTTCCCTTACGGGAGAGGCAAAAACATTGAGCGTCACATAGTGTTAACATTGCACACCTTCTTCTCATAGAATATCTCAATCTTTTTAATGGATTTAAATACCCAGTCAAGAAGTACATATTTATTGTCTTCCAACTCAGCATCTGTCCCCTAACCCCTTCTTATAGTTCCTATATACTTATCTTACTATTTACTATACTTATCTTGGAGTTGGACTGTATAACAATTTGAAGGGAGAATATAAGTTTAAAACAGCAGATAAGCTTTCAAATTTTAGATATAATCTGAAAAAGGTATTTAGGTGAAAATAACTGAGTGTATTCTCGTTTTATTGATTTTTTTTTACATGTAACTCTATTGTTATTAACTTTAGGTTGGATATTATATGCCTAGTTGTGTATGTTTTGTTGCTGAATTTAAGATATAAGAATTACCCTTTATCCTTCAAAGCACGAGCTCTGCTCAATTTTGAAGGAACAAATTAGAGAAAAATATATGTTTTTATTATTATTTTGTATTGATTGATTATTGTTTTAAGCAGTAGCGGCTCGTGGGAATGGGTGTGGGGGTGCGCGTAATAGGTAAACTAAAATACCAGAAGCCGTCCCGTGTGACCATACATATTTTTAGCTATCAAATGATGAATTTCATTCAATCGTTTCTATTTTTTTATGACATTAGGATCAGACCTTTAGGAAATATTAGGAATATCATAAAACATACACGCGAGATTAAAAAGATAACATTAATTAACAATAGATTATATTGCTAGAAAACTTCCCATTCCCATTGTACATTAATTAAAAAAATATGTGATACAAGTAAAAAATAATAGCTATAGTTTCCTACCTTATCACTTCTAGAGAAGATCGATCCTCCTATATTTACTATTATATACCTATTCACACACAATATTGTCAGTTTAACACAAGAGCAAAAAATATTGCACAAAGTTCAACAAGCCAGCTAAAAAAATATTCTTTAATTTAAATATCCTCATATAAACAACTAAACTATTTACATATTAATAAATTGTATTATCACTGCTTTGTTAACACTATGTTGAAAATAATTAGCCTGAATAGGTATATTAAACTTGTGTATAATTAAATATGCTATCAAAATAGTGCAATATAAACAGCCGTAAATACCAACGACACAATGTAAAAATCGGAACTAAAAGTGAAATATTATTTTGCACTTCACGCAAAATATGCGAGATGCATAATAATAATAATTAAACACTTCCGATCTATAACGAAGATGAATTATCGACAGACTTCGGTTGAAGGTTCAGGGTCACACTACTACTTAGACATACCTCTATAGTGTACGTGTACGAGTTGAACGATTTTGTAAGCAGTGCGGCGCACAAATCTCCCCATACAAACTATATGGGATGGACAAATTTGACGGTTTTCGCTTGCATCTCTCATTCGTATAGAAAATATCCTATTTGGGTAGTGCGATATCTGGGTCGCACATCGATCGTAAAAAGTATGGCGTACCGTTTTGATGTCAGTGCGTTTGCTAAATTAAGGCGCTGATTGGTTATTAGCATTTTTGTAAATACTTTCAGAAGCATTAGAAGATAAAATTATATTTTATTTGTGATTTTTAGCCAGAATTGTCGGGGGTGCGCTTGATCAGTTGAACCAATGAAGTGGCCGCCAATGGTTTTAAGTGTATATTTTTTACTGAATAAATATATTTGAATTTGAATTTATAGTTCCCGGTCCCTTTAGAGTGTTAGGTGTGTGGGTAGTAGTTTTTTTTTCTTTAATTTTGATTTATGTAGAGATTTTTCTTTCTTATTTGTGTTTTATTTGTGTTTAGTGTTAATGTAACGTGGTTAGATGGAAGAAATTACGATATAGTGATAATCTCGCCACTGCATATCATCACATTTTTTCTTATGTAAACTGATTTGTTGATTTTGTTATGTGAACGATGATGTGTAAGAAGAATGAAATAAATATTTTTTTCGTTTTCTGAACTATTAAACAGTTTTTTATGTATGTCTATTATGTAGGTAAATATTCAATATTGTACAAAATCATTGTTCTATGTTGTTGAATATCGTTTAAATAAGAAAAAAAAATGTAATAATATAATGTTTTATTTACAGTTATTTATTTACAATTTAACTTATAAATAAAAAATATCAGAAAATATAATTTCACTGTCCTCGTGTGTTCAATAAACCTAATATATTTAAAAATGAGCTACATTTATAAATAAAAAAAAACAGGTACCTACCTATGTATAATACATGTTGCTAGTAATATGAATAATTCAAATCGCAAATTTAATTTCGTTCCATGGATAAAGGTCCGTTCTCACTTTAATCCTTTGATTCATTTAAAAATAATAGCACTACATAATAACAAATTCTCTATGGATGGATGGGGAAAGTTTATAGTACCTACTTGCACCGATATAGCACATAATAACAGAGCGAAACTTGACTGTGTCAAAAAGCGTCATTTTTCACTTCGACCGCAGAAAGTACTTAAAAAAAATACATTTTCTTCTCACATGTTATTTAACACGAAATAACTCTCAACAATGATTAACTAGAGCATTCACTTTTCTTAAACTAAAACGATATCAGATTTTACATTTTTTTATCTACGAATATCACAAAACATAGCGTTTTCAGGATAGGTGAATATGTCATTATCCCGTGGAGCACCCGGTAAAGAATTGGTCTCCCACTCTTATTCGTAAGTTTTCGAGTGTCCTGTAAAAGGCAGGTGTTCGAAAAAATATGACATTTTACATCTTAAATTCAGCGATGAGGCTTGCCACCCATCCTGAATGTCTTGATTTTATATTGGCACGGAGAGGACAGCTTGCATGTTTATTATATGCAGCTGGTCTGCTGGCTACCCCACTTGTGGGATATGCCGTGATGGTATAGTAGTAGTAGTAGTAGTAGAATATGTCATCAAAAAGAGTATAACGAGGACTACAAAACAAGTCATTTTGCCTAAAATTGGACTAAGTGTCGTTTCGTTCCGACATTCAAATAAATATTGCAATCTGCTAGCCGAGTTTTAAAGCAACGTTAATTTTTATAAGGTACCTACATTTCAAACTAAGATACAAAATGCAAAAAGGGGGTGTACCTACCTAAATGTAGTGTAATATAAAGTGACTTAAATTTAAATCCACCCCGGTACGTACCTATTGGGGATATTATAATATTTTGTTAATCTCTTTCTCGTATGCAACGGGCGACATTTTTAATGCATAACATTATTATTGAACCAACGAATATTGTGATAGCGTTTCGTACATGTGAATGGAGCTTAATATTATTTAGCTGGTATTATATTTTTCACTCATGGCAATCATGTTCGGTTCGAAATTTAAAATTATTCAATGAGAATAAAAATGGAAGCGTAGGTATTGTAAAATGGTGGCATTGCATGATTTTCTCTCTTTCTACACCATCACGCTTCTTCTCACAACTAATTTTCAATTTGTTCTCTCTGGGCTATTAAAAAATAAAACATACAGGATTGGTGGCGGTTCTCATCGCTTAGTTGAACATACTTTATGTCCTATATGAGATATTAAACGAATATATTATGATGTTTACAGGACACTCACAAACTTACAGTAAAGAGTGGGATACAATTTTTGTTTTTGGCATAAATAAAACTGTTTACAAAATGCAAATTTATACCTACTGTAAAAATACGGATTTCTAATAAAATGGTTATAAAAACCGGGTTAGTTGAAAAACATCACATTTTAGCGATAAACTCGCCCTCTGTACATTGAATTGTATAACTGATATTTATATGACACTGTTTTATTTTGTAATATTGTAACCAATGTACAGTGAAGAATAAAATAAATAAAT
The DNA here is from genome assembly GCA_947579605.1 of Athripsodes cinereus. Lineage (NCBI taxonomy): Eukaryota > Metazoa > Arthropoda > Insecta > Trichoptera > Leptoceridae > Athripsodes > Athripsodes cinereus. The sequence continues at coordinate 27,952,152 of OX388310.1, read as the reverse complement.
AAATAAAAACGAGTACATTCTAAAAAAACACTAACCTACTGATTAATTTGCAATTAAAGACAGTCACTGAAAAGGAAAAAGTGCATTAAAAAATTCACTTTCACATCAATGTGTTCATTTGACATGTAAAAAATGTTTATAATAAAATTAAGTGGTTTCGTTTGATTGAAAAATATATAAGTTGTAGTAGTATAACGTGCGCAATCAACAAGAATGTATGTAACTAAAAATAATGCGAAGCGATTTAATCCTTATCGTTATAGTAATTGATATAAATTGTAGATCGTAAATCCCTTGTCGGCGGCGAATCCTTATATCTTATTAAGGAAGGACTCGGTGATGATACAATAATAATATTATAATATCTACAGCTGTTATGGGTTCACACAGATAATAATATATGTCAGTTCTACGCTGAATGAATGGAAAGAGGACAACTTTAAAGTGGGCATCAAATCAAATTACCATAAATCAATAAAGACCTTTCTTCTACGTGGTGTTCCCTGTGAACGTGAGCTCTAAATTACATTATGTACAGTAATAGTACTAGTAGTAATAATAAAATGGATAATCATTGTATCAAAACATTTCAAATCACAGATTGAGAACATTTTCAAAAACGTTCCAAAATTGAATGTGTGGTAGATATCACAAATTGCTTTTAACATTTTTTATTCGAATGTCTTTATTCACGTTAGGCCCAGAAATTTAGAAATATGTGAAAAACAATTTTCAAATTATTCATGTGTTCCAATTTTTGAAAATCGAATAGGTACACTTAAAACATAGAGCATAAAAACAAACAATTCATTAATTTCTGAGTACTTTGCAATTATACAATAAGTCATAGAACACAATACAGAGCAATAATCAAAAATTTAACTCCAACCAGTAGTTTTGTATGAATGACAAGTACTTAGATAATCCCATGGATATAAAATATTATAGATAGGAAGTCGTAGTCTGTCGATAGATGTGTATATTGAAAGAGCACAGCAGTAGACGTTTGAAGTGGTTCTGATGAGATGAGAGCTGGTGATGATAATATTCTGTTGACAAGCGTCCGACCAATCAGCGGCTATTGTAAAACTTGTGGAGGTTATTATGGAAATTAGCCTCACACTCCTCGCACGATAGGGTAAACACTACGATAAATGATCTGTTAAGCTAACGGGTTAACAAAATTGCAAAATATGTATCTATAAAAGACAATGAAATGGCTAGACTACATGATTATATAGGAGAGTGGAATTAAAATTTGACTGTTTTGTATAAAAATTCACAAACTTATTAGACATGAAATCTCCATGTATATAAATTTGTCACTTTTTATATAATTTACAAATTAAAAAAAAGTGAAATTATTATACACGAAATGAACCATCAGACAGCTTTTTCCTTAAGTAGTATTCACATTGCTTCACTTTGGATGATCATCCAGAGTGTCAGGGTCAAACCTGTTCATCGAAAGTGAACACGTCTGTTCACATTTGTTCATCCTATGCTTTCACTGCCATGTCAACACTCTCACTCATGTTGTATGTAGTTTGACGTATTTTCGTATAAAAATAATTAAACAAATTCTAAAATGAAAAATAACAATTAAAATAAATTAATATAGCTCTCGACTGCATAATAATTTTGTACATGATTCTAACATCAATACAAATTCATAGAGAATTAAACAAATAATAAGATAAAACTTGTTTATGGTCGTTTCAGTGAAAGGATCTTTCATCAAAATTATGACGAGTGGAAATCTCTTTCCTCCGTCATCGCTAGTGATCACTAGCGATGAAACGCCTGTTCACACCTGTTCATCTTGGAGGATCATCCGGAGTGATCACTGAAAGTGAACAAATGTGAACGCCCCTTTAGATGTATATAATATCTAATAGAGACAAACGATTTATTAAAATATACATTTCATACATAAAAACGCACATTTTTATACTTTATTCACATTATTGATTTATTATGTCCGAATAAGACTGAGCGGTCTCTCGTAAAAAAAAACCATTGTAGATTAAACGAGTATTTTATGACAATAATCAATACCACTCAAAATACAGTGAACAAAAAAGATCATAGACAATTTTTATTTCAGACACAACATTTAAAAAATATATTTAGAATAGTAAAGACACTATTATTTTCCGCTTTACCCTACGTACAGTAAATCGGGAGCGAATGAGAAAATATAGATGGATATTATGTACCTACCTACATTAGTCTATTACCTATAAATATTACAAGTAATTTGGCATAATAATAACATTGCTAGGCCTAGTGTAAATTATGATTATCTCTGGTTGCGATATACCTAGTAGAGTATGTTATAATAATATATGAAGCTATCAGTTCATACCTACATAGACCAATATTCTTTACGGGTTGTCTGATGTGATTTGAACTTGGAACGTTCGCGAAATTTGAATATTTGATTATTCGAATAAGTTTCTTATTATCATGAATAGAACGCGTAAATAATCGAGGGAAATTATTATATTATAACGAACATATTTGAATATTGCGTTCTCGGAAGGAGGGAGGGTTATATTGAAATAATGGTGAATATATGAGTACCTACCTACAGGTAATACCTACATATCGGATATATAATATTTTTAACTAATATAACACACATATACCATCATGGCATTTCTTACAAATGGGGTAGGCAGCGGATCAACTGCATGTAATAAGTATGCAAGTTATCCTCTTCGGGCCAATAAAAGTCAAGACAAACAGGATGAGTGTCATTTGTTAAATGTATTGAAATGATGTCTCACGAATAGGTACATTTTACAGGACACTCGAAAACTTACAGAAAAGAATGAGATATCTACCTTTTCTTTAACGAGGACTTCTTGAGATACCTCCTTATTTACTGCATATGCAGGCACGATCTTGGGATTCTGTCTTGAAGGGAAAGGAGATAATTTGATCATTTATTCATACCATCACACCACTTCCCACCAGTGGGGTAGCCAGCGGACTGTTAGGATGTAAAAAAATGCAAGCCGTTATCTTCATAATGAGTACCATACTTCATCGTTTAATTAAGGATGTTAAATGTCCCATAAAGTATGGTTCACTTTTTTTTCAACTTGACTTTTACAAAGCACTATAGAAAATTTACAGGAAAGAGTGGGAGACCTATACACACCATAGAGTAGATAATTAGTTTAGAATTCGTACTAAAATAAGAGAAGTCTTAATGCCTCATATTTTAAAAGTGACTCAATGTTTCGTTATGTACTGTCACTTTTTTCAAATCACAAACAGATTAGTACCTACCTGTAGGTATATTACGAAAATTCAGTTTTCGAACAGAATGTCACAACTAATAATAATAATAATAAAACTACCAGTAGATACGAATAATATTTCAGTGTTGCCACATTGCGTCCACTGTCTGTCACACACATTGAGTGTGTAACGTATAATATAGGTATGACCAGAGGCGGCTGGTGGACTGCACTTGTAGGTGTACGATGGAATTATAAAAAAAATCATCGATTTCTTCATTGTCATCCATGATAACGAATAACGATGCACAATATTGTTTAATATATGGTAGGTTTCACCTAGGTATATAATATTTTTGAAGGTTTTCATTGGAGTGAGTAAAAAATATAAACTTATTGAATTTATAAAAAGGGTGCGCCAAATCAACCGCTGGTTAAGTAGGAACCGTCGCTGCTTTGTTAGTACCAACCTATCGTCAAACAGATAGACATCAGCAGCTAGCCATGATGTACTTAGTATGTATGTATGAATGTATCTCAATTACTTTCAATAATGGAACAATGGAAGTTTAATCAAATGAATTGTCGACGCAGACGACGGCTGGCGATAGCAGCGCCCTCACAAATCCCTACAATAGTAGGTAGGTAGCTACCTATCAAGGTAAGTGTATTAGTACTAATCCGATAGGTGGTTTACTACTGGCAATACTGGGCTCTATTCATTGCAAATTGATTTAATATTTTGGGATAAAAAATAGATATTGGTTTTCATGTTTTACTTTGTGAGCTCTGATTATTTTTGAACTAATTATTAACGAAGAAAGACTACATGTATCTATTTGTTTACAGATTAAGAATTTTTATGACAGTTCCAGTTTTTGAATATTAATAATGAAGTAAGTTTGTAGATAATTTAACAAGCTGTCGTCTAATAGTAGAAATCAATTTGTCTCTCACATTTACTTGGAAATCTTCATTGTCCTATAATTTTTTTTTACTATTTGGGTTAACAAAAATTCTAATTTTTTTGTCAATCAAGTAGATAAATATCTACTTATATATATTTTCTTTTGCTGCATCCTTTGTAGGGTAGACAGAGAGGACGTTACACCAATTCCCACACAAACTTAAACAAAAGGTTTACAAGACAATAAATTATATTCTATTGATGGAGACCCAACATGTACGCGTAGGTCAGCTCACCATAAAAAGGGTAACATATAAAATCAAAAACCTATAAAATTTAATGTTTTCAAAGACTGTATTAAAAACATACAACAATCACATTACCTAATATCCATCTAAGAGAGGTTATGTACATTAAGTAGTAACAATAATAAGAGGGTTCACAGAATAAATATATATTTAATAGTAATACTATGAAAAAATCATGAAAAAGATTGTAAAATACATATTTGGAATATTAAATGGGATTATTATCGGAGACCGTTGTAATATTTTGAAAATTTTACAACCAGTTTAGATGCCTTTTTTCATCAAATAACTATATAGTACCTACTATGAAATAACCATACCTTCTCAATATTGCGAACACAAAACGCCTTATAAGAATAATAATAATAATCACACACATTATGTACACAATATGATAATAATATGCTCTGTGTGTTTAATAAATGCTATGATTCAAAAGTATGTAAATATGCTGAGGTGTTCGTAAATAAATTGGCCTCTACAACAGCAATAATTTTTTTAAATATTGATTACACTGTTAAGGCAATGTCTCGATTCGATTTTTGATTGGGTAATCGGAATCTTAGGCGGCAGCTGATGTCTTGGCTAAGAAACATCAATCAGAGAGTGGACCGAAATCCAGAGGGTGGAAGTACTGCTTCGGCTAACACAGGACAAGGAAGCCTACGACAGGGTGATAGCCGACGTCAGGAGGACCTGACATGGCACTTTAAGAAGATGAATCGGAATTTTTGCATCTTTATGACAGTACTCCATTTCTTTGACAAGAATATAAAAACGTTAGGTTTACCTGCATTTTTTCCTTTTTGTGATCTTCCATATTTTTCTACTATCAAGGTTATAGGTTTTTTTTTTTATTTTTTTTATATGCATTCGCGTCATTCTTATGGTTTATCTTACGAGAATCTAGCCTGAGTTTTCCAAAATTTGTTTTCCATGTTGACAAGATACCATGATTCTTTACGCTCACCGTCAGTGTGTGCACCTGGTAGATAGATACTCTTCTTGTTATTCTTCTTTACAGCCTATTCCCGTCCACTCCTGGATGAACGCCTTCTCTATTTTATCCATGTTTTCCAATCCCGACCCTTCTGTTTTCTATTTATACCAATACATACAATCAAGTCATTCCACCATCGAAATAGTGGCTTTCCACATTTCGTGTGCAACTTCTGGTTGATTATGCAGGGTTTAAAATCTAGTGAGTATATAACAATAATAATAAAATAATACTCGTTACAGTGGACCGAATAGATTGTTATGTGTGTGCTCGAGTCAAAGGTTTTGATATCATTTCATTATTACAAAGCGATGTAAGGAGGCTGTAGGTTAGGTAAGGTTAGGTTAGGACATTCCTAGCACGTACGATATTAAAGCGATATTATCTTCATAAATATTTATTAGCTACCGAAGTAACAATAATAATAATACTAGTAGTTGTATTACAGACCTACCGCCACCTATAGAAAATTATTATTGTGTATTGTTGCTGTTATTTATATTATTCACTATGCGACCCACAGTTTGATATTCTCTGACACTGAAAGGTGAGCCCACAGAGAAACTATTTACTCTATGGGTGAGCTTTATGAAGTAAACAGTCTAACTTCTATCTGCCAAAAGTGGGGTAGCCACATTAGAGTAAATATACTACCACATCATATTCCACAAATGGGGGAGTTATGCTTACCGAGTGCACGTAATAAACATGCAACTTTTCCTTTTGATGTCAATAAAAAAATGAGACATTCAGAATGGGTTAGCTAGATTTTATTTTATTTTATTTTGTTTAATAAAGTCATAAAATAACACATTTTTATAACTTTAAAACTAGGTTTAAGTGATACATACACTACTTAATTACAAATTAAACTAGACAAATTCATACTATACTAAGTATACATACTACGATAATCAACATTACAATATACTGTATCATGGGAATCTCTCTTTGACAAAGCGCACACACAGTCTCCTAAAAGATGAGATGTTTTCAGCCCCCCTGATTCGGCCAGGAATTTCATTAAACAGCCTCATGCCTTTAAACATGAGACTATTTCCTGTTGCTGCCAGTCTTATTCTCGGAAGTCTAAATTCATCTCGCCTTCTAGTTGGATAACTGTGTCTGTCTAAGTTTCTCACTAGATTTACCGCATGTAATAAATATTAGGGTCATCATCTCAGTGCCAATAAAAAATAAAATATTCAGGATGGGTTTCATACTTCTATACTGAATTTCATTCATTCATTCATCGCCCTCAACGCTCCTCTCGGGAGCACAGGGCAGAAACCAGCCTCCTCCATTCAGAGCGTCTCTGCGCCATTTGCGTCCCCTCTTTCCACGACATTCTCTGCGCTCTGATGTTGTTGTCATAAGAACGGTGCATTGTGAAAGAGGGACGCCCAAGCCGACGGAACCATTGCGGATGGAACTCTTTACTGAATAGGAGATGTTTAATGTCTTATTCGTGATGTTCACAATGCTGCCTCTTACAGGATACTAAAAAAACTACGAAAAAGAACATACCAGCTACCTTATTTGTGGGAGATTTCGTAATAAACTATTATCCCACACATTAAATTGGGTTGTTTATTTTTGCAAGAATACAAAGTTTTTGTTTTATCGACTCACTTTCATGTTTATCCCAAAAAATGGGTAAAATTCTCAGAATATAAAAATAAGCTATTATCATACGTTTCAAGTTTTCAGAAATGTAACAAAAGATTTTAAATTGATTCGGAAGATTTTGATCTTTACCAGATACAAAATGAACTAAAGTTTACATCATCGGAGGTGGAATAGAGGGCAAAATTGTTTATTCAGGCGAACGTTTGAATTTGTAATTCGACTGAAATTTTCAGAGCTCTTTTCACAAAAAACCATCTTACTTATTTCATAAGAAATATGCAAATTAAGATAAATTCTATAATATGCTGAAAGAACCCAACTATAATCTAAGCACTGTACAAGTTTTAGTTGTGATGTGTAATAGAGAAAGTTTCCAAGTGTAAAAAGCATAATGATCTCTGAGCAGTTTAATGGAGTACAAACAAATCTTGTGCATTATCCATTTAAGAATAAAAATGGTTCTCAAAGACGGCAAATAGATCAGCGCTCGAGATTGAGAATTTGCAAGAGCCATATACAACAGGTGAAGTGAAATTGGGAGAGGGAATAGAATATAAATCGCTATCAAATGTTGGATAATAAAAAGACATTCGAGGTGGGATATTTCAATTGAAGAACCATATTTACACAATGTGAAATTGTGCAAAATCTAATCGGAAAACCTGAGAAGGGTATTCCAGCGTTTAGAACTGGCTTTAAACTCACATGTGAGCACTTTCGGTATCCCTGGACAACGTTTGCCAATTCCGCCATTCTCACTGTCAGGATATAGGTATTATCTGTGAACACTTTTCGACAAGTTTTTAAGTATTCTGTAAGAAGTTGATTTTTGTTCAATTTTACGTATGAGATGAATGAATGAATGAATGAATGAATGAATGAATGAATTTATTTTCCAGGAAAAAATAACAATAAAATAATGAAGTTCATACTACGTTATAAAATAAAGTATAAGTAATCTGTATGGATATTATAAATCAATTAAATACACAATATACCTACATACATTAGAAGAATAAAAAATATATGAAAAGAGTGATGTGAAGAAAAAACTACATAAAATATTTAAACTGCAAAGGTAGATATTATATAAGTTATAAGTACCACAATCAAAAAAGAAACAGGCCCATCAGATGCCCACCTTCCCAGCGAAGACACGCGGTTCTCAGCCGGGCCACATGTGGCCCGACCGAGCCCCGCATGTCCCCGACCCTCGAGCGTGCATCCTCTGAGTCTGCCGTCCTGGAAAATTATACCACCTCACTAGACGTAGTCTGTTCTGAGGTGGTAGACACCAAGGCAGCTTATCATATTTGAAAAAATTAGAAATTTAAAAAATTAATAAATAAAAAGGAAGATCCAATAACAATTAATAACAACAATAAAAGACCACGTGGTGATCATGACGAGGTGCTCCTTCAGTCTTTTAATATTGAACTACTGGAATTCAGTCATCTATCCACATTCAATAGCATGGAAGTGGATGTTATTCTGCCCGTCTTCTTCAACCATTCAACCATAAGTCTACTCAAGTTCTTTCAATTTCGTGAAATAGACTGCTGTATGCTTATCATGACTTTATTGTATAGTCTAGGCGCCAAGAAACAGTAATGCCTCTGGGCAAAGGTAGTCAGAAGATGCGGTGGTCTAAGCTGTTGTCGATTTCTTGTGCTGTGAACAAGTATGTAATCTGGTTGGAACGGTGAAGTGTTTCTGTGCAAGTACGTGATAATAATTTTCATGTAGAGCTGTCTGACATCCAACACTTCAGCCAAGTTATACAACTCTTCGGTTTTGATATTAAGATTAAGATATATTAGCATCTTAAATTTAGCGATGATGTTTGACACCCATCTTGAAAAATTTATTTTATATGGAGATGGTGATTTGTATATTCATACTATTAAGTTAGTTTACTAGCTACCTTGATAGATAAAAATAACATAAATAGAATATATCGTGTAAAAACGGTTTTCACTGAATTTGAAATACTAAATTATTTAAGGGTTAGGTCGGAATAAAACGTTTTCAGTTTAAAAGTTTTTAAACGAAATTTAAACCCTAAGCAATAAGGTTTATTTTATAGTTCCTAGAAGCGTATCTGAGATGAGTACAGTGGGGTAAGATGGGACGGACGAACAGGGTAATAAATTTGATTTACGTGGTACACAAACATCCAAACAAAACTGAGAATCTAATAGTATTAATAATTCACGATCCACCCCTGCGTCTGTCAACCATGAATATAGTAATGATTAAAAAAGAAACTCTTTTCGATTTTCAAAAGGTTTGAATTTAAAATTCGAAATAGGATTAAACATTCTTTCTTTGAATTTGGGGGACCATTAGGACGTACATAATATATTACTTCGTTTAAGACGAGAAGAAAGAAATTGTGGACATAGTCTAATATTTCAGAAGACGTCCCGAAAACAAATTATTTTACCTGTGAAATTAAGTTTAACGAAATGGGGTTGATATATTTTCGAGATAAAAATAGCTACTATCTAATCGTACATAATGTAATACTTGAATTTACGCTGAACAGTATTCACATGCTTAAATAAAAAACTTTTACACTTTTTTAATGAAAACATCATTAATCATATGAAAAAAATACACGAGTACTCGAGTTTAATAAATCAATAGTGAAAAGTAAACAGTATATTTGTTAGAAAAAAAATGTTTATATGTAAACAGTTATTATTTAGATTTGTTTCCCGATTTCGGTAAAGACTTGGTACTACATGAAAAAAATATGCGCTTTATATTGCAAACTTTGCTCAACGAAACTGTTGTTTATAAGCTATCAATTTTAAAGAATTTGTTTCATTCTTTATCATTTCATCGAACTATTGTCTATTATGTTGTTTAGCATTATGATTATCGGGAAATTTGACAAACGTGATGTATTTTTTTGCTTATCCGTATATCTGATGGATTATTTGTACCAACTTATAAACACGATAATTACAAGTATAATTACATGTTTCAAATACTGGCTGTGCTACTTGTCTTTGATAATTTAATTGAGTTGATATCACCATAATAATAATTAACATGGATGTGAATAACTGAGAAGTAAAGATGCAAGTTTGTACAGTTCTGACATTTCACGACTACCAACATCCTCTAACTACTACTACTTCTATTATTCCTTCAGCCAGAACTGCTTCTATTATTATTTAGTTCATGTGCAAGTAGAAAAGTTTGAGTTTGGTCATAATAAATTTATTTGTTCACTAAACTTTGTGAGTTAAGACTCCTTCTGAATAATGAATTGGTTGCCTGCTTGAGAACGAAGAAAGGAGTTGAAGAAATAAGAGAGAGTGAGAGTACTATCGCTCCTAGAAGTAGAAGTATTAGTTGTAGTAAAGTAGAAAAAGAGAGAGATGAGATAATATTAAAAATTTGTATTTTGCTTAAGAGTAGCAAAAGTAGTATGTATACAGTATGGATGTTGAATCTTACTGTTAGTGTTTAACGAATCTCGTATAGTTTCTCTTTAATTATAAGTTATTTTCGTCAAAGTTTTGATGTTGACTAAAGTAAACATTAAGATTACTTATAATGATAAATAATAATCTCATTTATGGTAATTACTATTTTTCGAGTGTTTTAATAAGAATTAATTCTTTATTATAACTATGTATGTATAAGTAATGTAATCGTCTCAGGAATATAAGATAGTTGTTATGAAATCTCCACGTTTGGCGCCAATTCGCTTATTGTATTTTGAATGAAAATTCTCGTTGAGCGTTATACACCATATTATTACAAAACAGCACTTGTAGTTTAATAAAACCAATCCTTTCTATAATTTAGTTTTAAATGATTTGATCATCGTGAAATTGTTGAAATATATATCATCTGAATGTCAACAATAGCGAGATGAAATATGAAATAAATGAAACATCAGCATTTAAGATGATTCACATTAATAATACATAAGCATGTAAAGCTATTACTACTATGATCAAATAAGAAAGATTTCTACTAGTGTACAATAGTAATAATAATATAATATTATAAGAGAAAGATATTTCGGTATAAATGAATTATTTTCAGCAAATGTTGGAATACCGCGTATAACTTCGGTAAACTTTCGTATAATTTCGTTTGGATATTACAGAAACCCCAATAAAATGTACGCCGGTATTACTGTCGTATATCAGTAAGAAACATAAATATAAAATGTATGGATCTGGGTGTAGGTTTGAGGTATAACCAACCTACATTTTATTATTATTATTCAGTTTCAAGATCACCCGCAAGAAATTGTAGATGATTAGAATAATAGTGCCACTGCTATTCTCTTGTAAATACTATCATAATAAGTAGTTGGGACTTGGATATCGTGAAAGGACCGTACAATAAACTTGTGTTGAATTTAACAATGAATACCACAAAATAAGAATGGAAAAGTCAGCGACAATAAAATCTGATTTTATTACTTATCTAGGATTCTCTACAAGCAGTAATTTTTAATGTCTTTGCAATATGTATTTTAAAAGATTTTTGTGGTGGTGAGTTAATGATTGAAAAACTACACACGACGTCGAAAAATTCGTGATTTGTACAATTATAAAGGTATGATATGTGTGATGTTTTATAGTTACGTAAAAATTACCAAGTGAAAAGGGGAATAATTGAATTTTAAAATCGCAAAACATTTTATATACCTAACCCGACGACAAAAAAGTTAGCAGAAAAAAGTACATAATAAAAATACAAAGCCCAGAGCACGAATCTATCTGATCAATTATTGCCTTACATTAGATATTTTATCAAAGATATACATATACAAATGGACTTTTATATTTTCCGTAAAAATTATACCTGAAATATAAATAGTTACTGCCTATTTTATAAAAAAAAAAACTCAAAGGCTGAAAGAAGGAAAGAATAAACGTAGAATCCATACACGTACATACATCTGTTTAACTCTGCGTAGTAACAGATACCTACATCCTTTCACGTGTACGGATTTATCCAAGTAAGTCATACATAATAATATTGTACCTAGGTATGTTGTATTCAAAATATTATATGCTTACCTATCCTAGTAAGATTTTTAGCATTCATGTTTGCCGGATCGTAAACTTAAAAAGACGCTGGAGAATTATTATTGTTGTTGGTCGATATCAATTTCGTACTATCCCTGGGCTAATGATATTCTGTGCTCGTTTTACAAAAAAAGGTTTGATTGTTACGTACTTTAGTAGGAGATGTATTCAGAGGAGAAAAGGGAAGCATTATTTCTGTATGTAGTTTGGACGATGATATTTTTGCTACTAGAGAATAAGAAAGTTTAGAAGATCTGAAAATGTACGATGAAAAAATATTGTATGTTATGAAAGAAGACAGGGGTGGAAAAGTTTTTTTATTAGATCTCGTAGACGCAAGAAGCAAACGTGGGGGCTAGGGGTACAGCAACCAAAATCATGTCTTGATGTAAGGGAGCTGGGGGCTAAGCGTAACCTTTGTTATTTCAGTAAGTGATATTCCAGCTAATATTATAATACTGATTGGCGATATTACGTTGTTTTATCAATCTCATGTTATGCTATGAATTCTAAAAGTCTTACGACTTTTTAGAATCAATAGTCATTTATGCAAAAAAAAGCTTTAGGTATATAGTCAGTTATAGGTTTAAAAAAGGGTGACTTTATTCAGAATAAAAATTAATTTGAAACGTTAAAAATATTTGGCAAAAGAATATAATAATAATAGTATGGATACATTTCCAATTCAAAGTATTTAACCTAAGGCAATAAAAAAAGTTGAAAGAAAAGAAAAAGTAGGTAGATATTATAAGAAGTTGGCGACGGAAGGAAACATAATGATTTGATACAAATTACCCGGTGTAACATTATTCCGCATCTACCTCATCCCAGGTTCGTGTTTCATGGAAAGGTGAGAGGAGGGTGGTACAAAAGTAATGAGCTTGTTTTGAGGCATTTCAGCAGCGGTGGGATGGGAAATGTATTGGGGTTGTTTGCCGTCTTAATTCTGAATATAATATTAAGATCACTGAAGACCTTTTCAAACTAAATATATTTGCATTGGATATCAATGAATTATTTATATCGGTCGAAAAGGTGATGGTAGGTGGGTATAATTGATATTTTTGAAATTATATTGCAACCTTCACTAAGTTTCTATTCTAACTGAGAGGAAACAAAAACTCATTCTTAAGAGCACCAATTGACTGTTTTAAGATGCCAGATACAGATCCTTAGATGAAGGTTTCATGGCCTAAGAAAATACTTGATTGGTCTTAAAGCTCTCCTTATATACCAGTTAACACTTATTTATGGATTTAAATCACATTTATGGGATACAAATCATCAGTCGAGTTATGTGACGACGTTATGTCATGTATTAGTTTCTTTTATTTCAAGATAGCGTCAACTAAATATGACGTATACATTCTCATGTCACTTGTATAATTGGAAGTACGGATCGTGATTTGGTATCCGACTTATTGGTGGCGATGCGAAACTCGGGTAGTGAAAAGTGGAGAAGATGACTGACACAGAGAGTTGCAGTGATTTCACTTGGGGAGACTTGGACTTTACCACCACTATTACCTTGTTACAGGGATGTAAATTGATTTTGTAAGTGCTGTTAATGCCAAAGTTGTAAATAAATCATTAGGAAATGGGGAGTGTGGCTCATTATTTATTTATTTTTATTTATTAGCTACCACTTTAACGTAGAAAGTTGTCAGTAAATCAGGTAAGTTGTATAATTTATTCAAGTCAACCAGGTATTCCATTATTCGGCAAAGCATTCTGAGTATTAATTATGGACTTTCTCGCATTCTTAAAATACGATAATCAAAAACAATTACTTTTATTTCAAAGGCCTCTATGGTATGTTACCAGCGAGTTTCTATTGATCAATGTCCGAAATACGATTTCGAGGTGATAATAGTGCCGAAGATGGCTAGCAATCTACATACTCACCGAGATCGAAATGTTTTACAAACTATTGTCTTTGTGACAAAGGCTCTTCAAGGTATTTTTGTACATCGATAATAAGTAAAAATGTACTTTTTGCATATTATATTAAAGAAATATAAACATTCGTATTTGTACTATCATAATTTTCTCATTTATGCAGGATCAACTTTTTAGAACCCACACAGTTTTGTTGTCGGATGGATGTGGTGGATCTGAATTATGTTGTGTTCGAGTGAGAATTGTTAAAAAAAACATTTTTTAGAAGATTTTTGAAGGAAAGGGATAACCTCCCTACAGGACTGCCGAATTTTTTGTGTGATCCAATAGCTGAAATGGCGAGAATTTCGAATGGTCTTTTGTACATTAATGGAGCGCGTGTGAAGTTTTTTTATGATTATGAGGTTACGTTCGTTGAGAAAAAAAATAATGTTGCATTATGTGACAATAATTATAAAATATATACCTACCTGGGAGTGACCAAGAACACCATAATTGGTTAATGTTAAAAAAAAATCAAAGACTCATTATTTTCTCATCCCTGTTGTAATACGGCCACGGGAGTGACTCTGAAATATAATTTTATTTTATTATACTGCAAGATTAAAAATTACTTTTATATTATTATTACTTGACTGAAACTTGATACACAAGAATTTCCTCTTGCTGAATAAATTCTTAAGTGTTTTTAATATTTCAGAAATCTGAATGTTGTCGTCGTCTCGACTTATAACGAAACTCGTGTAAAGCGGAGACGATGAATCAGAAATTTAAGCACTCACTTACTTTATTGCACACTTTGAAATAAGTACTTCAAATACGAGAATTCCAGGATGGGTGGCATACTTCATCGCTGATTTTAATGCGTGATGTTTTAAGAATCTACCAAATAAGGTTTCGTTGTATTTTTTCGCCGTTCTAAGCCTTATATGAAGTGTTAGATTTTATTTATATTTACAATAAATTTATAAAAATATTTTTAAATGTTCTTTCTCTTTTATTTAACCCCTTCCATTACGGCGTCTTTTACAAGTAGAGTAATGCGTAGATTGGCGTGTGGTTAATTTTTAATAATATTATTAATACCTGTTTGATTATAATAAAATTACAGAGTTCAAGATATTAATCATCACTGCTTACCTCAGAAGAGACTTAGTATGCAACAATTGATCTTAATATTTATTTTGAAACGTTAGCAAATAATCATACCTTTATTTTGAATAATTCAAGAATTTCAAAAATCGTCTCGATATTTTTTTTTATTTTATTTATTTATTTATTTATACATCACTATTACAAAACGTCACAAAACACACATGGACAGAAACAATACACACAATCACAAATCAAAGACAATGCATTATCCTACTCAACCCGCACTCATCATCCAACCCCTTGCTATATAATACCAAGCCCACAAGTTTGTCATTTATTACAAAAGTTATACAAAAAATTAAAAAAAGAAAAAACAACAAGACACCAATCCAACATGCATAACAGGCAGCCAAAACAGATATGTGACTGAGCGTGCGCGCCGGAACAAGCAAGTCAATCAGGACTATGCAGTCATAATCCGCAGCAACCTCATTAGGCGAATGCCTGTATCGAGGCAAGCCGCTACAAAACATCAAGAAAGTACCGTATCTACCAATCCACCTTGAAATCGCACAAATAACGTAAAAAAGTTCATAATAAGTGTTTGAATATCATGAAAGTACTCTGATGTTGTTCATTGAAGTATTTTTAAATCTTATTTCTGTGTGTCTTTCTTTCAGCGGAAATGACTTGAAAACTTTCTGAATAAACAGAATATTAAAACGTGGATGACTATGAATTAAATACTTAGGCGTGTGAGACTTCAATATATAAATTAAGATTCCAGGATGTTTATTTACGCCATATATTTATTTATTACTGTACATTGATTTCAAACATTTTCATAAAGAAGTACATTCATATAAAACACAGTCAATGCATTCAAGCTACGTACACTTGCGTTTAACAAGAGGTCGAGAATATTTAAGCCTAATAATGAAGTTTGTCCTGAAACTACATACACAAGCTCCTTGTGAATAAAAATTAAATATATGCGTGGAATGTCTTGCTATACGGCTGCGAGATTGGAGGCTATTTGGAATAGATAAAAAAAGATTAGAGGCGTTTAAATTGTGGTTCTGTAGAAGGATTTTGCGAAACACCTGCCCTTTACAGGATAGTCGAAAACTTACAAAAAAGAGTGCAAGATCTATTACTTTGCAATGAAATGTGTACTGCGTAAGCAAAATAATCCATATTACAAATTTCTTTTATCGTCAATTTGCATAATATAATAAAACATTGAAAAATAAATAAATTTATATCGTCAATAATTGACATCTTTAAGATGTAAAAACTAAAATAGATTTAAGATGTACCTATACCAAAACTTCAATATGTAAAAATACACAGTTCAATGCCAAGTGTTAATATATTTGACACACGTAATCCAAGTTACCACCCCTATTTCTAAATTAGATAAAACGCATAGATAAATGAATTAATGGTATATTTTCCTTCCCTCACCGTGTCCAATTTGTCATATTTTAAATAAACATATGATTACATATTATAAAAATGCTTATGTCATTTTGATTCTAAAATTGATACAAGTGTCAAAACATGGGGACATTTCTACCCGCATGTGACATACGAATTTAATTTCTCACTAGTAGAATAAATAATTAAAATAATAAGTATTTCATAATTAAACGAGTTATAAATATTTGTCACGATTTGTTGATGATAATAACTTCGGATTATATGACTTTATTTTTTTTTCCTTTTTATGGCAGGCTTCTTATAGTCTGCTTATATTATAAGTTAATTATGAAAATATATTCGATCCCAGGTGCCGGCAAACTTCCTTTTCACGACACAAGTTTTTAGCTTACTGTAACAGGTGTATAAGGTTGTATTTAGGTTTTTAACAAACATATCTTTTTTTTTAAAAAAAAAGGCACTGAAATGATTCGTTAGTTAAAATAAACATAGTTAACTAATTGAAATACTTAATTTTATTAAGATTAAATTAAAAACTATCTACAAAAATATCTTAATAATAAAAGTAATATTTTCACTGCGTCATAAAGTTATGAAAAAAAGATTGAATGTTTCACTACTACTGTACCATTACGCCACACAATATAGCCAGCAGATCAGCTGCATTTAATAAACATGCAAACTGTCCTTTCCATGCCAACAAAAAATAAGACATTCAGGATAGGTGGAAAACCTCATCACTGAATTTAAGATGTAAAATGTCTTTAATTTTTCAATCACCCTCCTTTTACAGGACACTTGAATAACTACGAAAAGGAAAGGGAGGTCCATTCTTTGCTGGGTGCTCTCAAAATAGCGTTTGAGTGTCATAAATAGAATGACTCTGAATGCAGAAGGTTATTTCTTTCACTTATGTCCATGAGAGGGGCATTGAGGGGTAAATTACTTAATTAATAAACGAAGCAATGTGTTTTGTGTCGGATGGGGATGTAAGATCGACTTACGAATTGAACCATAATTTTTACAATTATTTTTAAGACATTAACACTAGGCAACACTTTCACTAACAGTGATATGCATGTATGTGGTTTCGCTTTGGCATCCTATTTTGTGATACGGTTACGAATGGGTGAAGAAATCTTTATTCACTTACATTATAACAATATTTTGTCGGCAACATGAAAACAATTTAATAATTCTGATAAATAAATAATTCTTTACGTCGTCATTCTATAGGGTTCCGGAATTTTAACAGGCGTAAAATTACATTGCGAGAGTCATGTAGACTACTTAAATACAATATAGGGAGAATAGATAAAATAAAAAATAATACATAACAATATTCATAATCATGGTTTGCATCTTTTTACAAAGTCATCATACCTATGCATAATTACATTGTGAAAAGGTCCGAGTACGTCAGTAGTAACTACATTTTATCCTTAATAAACAAGATGACATCATTGTACTGGACAGTAATAATGCCAACTCACAAAAAGGTATGAGGTAATTTAATTTACTTTAAGGGTACAATACAGAGTGAAACCCTTTTCTAGTACATTGTTCAATGAAATAATAATATATACCTACACCTACACGGATAGAAATAATCTTTTTTTAGTAGGTACCTATTGTCCAATTTGATAGCGTATGAAAATTGCTAAAAAAAGATATTGGTATAATATTATACAAAAAGTCGGGTTTTAAAAATATTTTTTTTTATATAAATTAAAAGACAGGCATTTCTAAAACATTGCGTAAAGAGAATTCAATAGGCATCTTCAATTCTGCGATAGTGTATGTCACATATTCTTGTTGTTTTGGTATGACACACAGAAGACGATTGTATTTTGATTACATCTATAAGTTGACTGACTACCTCATTTGTAAGAGCTACCGTGATGGGACAGAAAGAAAAAGGTATATCGACATACCTTTTATCAAATTTCTCGTGTTTGATAGGTGTTACCAAACACGTAAACCATACAAAAAATATTATGTTTTATATCAGAGTTATATTTATTTAATAATCGAAATGATAATTCCTTCACCACTCGCCAACTAGTAGATGGCTTTTAATTTTAAAAGATTATTATATATTCTATAATGCATTTCCATGAAGTAACACTAGAAAATATGTTATATATAATTTTAACGTTGAATGGGAAAGAAATTATAATTAGATTAAAATGTTCAACACGTTAAGTCGTCAGTCAAATTTGATAATTGGCGGGGTGTTTGAGAAGCGAAGCGTGACTGGAAGAAACAACACCTTAGAAAGACAACAATAATACCATTACCTAAATTGTCTTTTTTGTACTAAAAATATTGTATTAATATATGAGTGATGCGATGGGCGTCGGATGTGAGTCACGAAATTTGTAAAAATAATTACGTTCAAATTTATGATTCAAGAAAGAAAAAACAAATATAATTGAACACTTCCTGTTAGTTGTAAAGAATATCTGCAAACGACTCAATGTTCCATAGTTATTAATGATGTATTATTTGTTGCAAAGATAAATAATAATATGAAGAAGTACCTATAGATATTTAAAAAAAAGTTCCACGAATTTTCAAAAGATGTCGTTAGTGTACATGGTGAGGTTACATGCGGAATAATGTCACGTATCTTTTGATGGTGCGAATTAATCGGTAACAAAAATAATTAAAAATAAATATTGAATTATATTATTGTATTTATTTGATTCAAGCGTCACCTACAACCGATGAAATATCACAACTTTTAAATGCAACCGTGAATAACTGTATCGTGTTATGATTTTGTAATATTGTATTATTTTTCCCCATTATTAGAGAAAAAAAACGCATCGTCACTTCCATTACTTATTATGATTAAATAACTTACAAACACTAGGCGCTAATACTTAGCAGTCTGTGAATAAAAAAGTACATTTATACATTATTTATAAACTTAGAATATAGGTACTCGACTCCATAATAATTATGATACATAATAATTTCGGTGCATGGTAGGTATTCGGTATTGATGTTTTCTAACTCAACAAAGGATGTACCTGGTATTAGATAGACACCTACCGAATTAAAATAACAACATATAAGTCAACTACAAATAATTATACTAATACATTAACTTGTGTAACATGTTCACATAATCGGAGAAGGATGTTAGTAACATAAAAAACAAATATTTTTTTAATTATATATACCATCACTATACCATCACGGCATATCCCACAAGTGGGGTAGCCAGCAGATCAGCTGTATGTAAGAAACATACAAACTGTCCTCTTCGTGCCAATATAAAATCAAGACATTCAGGATGGGTGGCAAACCTCAACGCTGAATTTAAGATGTAAAATGTCTTATTTTTTCGAACACCTGCCTTTTACAGGACACTCGAAAACTTACGCAGAAGAGTGGGAGACCAATTCTTTACCGGGTGCTCCACGGGATAAATATCCTTTTTTTAATTAAATTAACACTTTTGATAATTACAAACATTAATTATAATTAGGTAGATACCTACATGATGATAGACGCAGAATACGGCGCCCTTGAGGTCATGGTATGAGTAAACGGCGCTTTACTAGTAAAGTATTATAAAGAAAACAACGTTATTTGACTGTTATCTTTAAAAAATCGCTTACAAAAGCAATCATCGCTTAAAACGCTATATGAGTATATTTGTAACATAAAATTGATATTTTCCACGATTTATTATAACATGCACACAGATCGAGCTAGTCCCAAACTAAGATATGAATCTTGTTTTACGGGTAGGTACGACTACAACGACACATATACACAATGTACAAAGCACATATACATGTAACACCCAGACCCAGGACAATTTGTCAAAGGTCATTCCTCAATCTGCCCTGGCCGGGAATCGAACCAGGGACCTCATTACCTTTATTGAGCAAGAGCATTCTTTATTACCTTTGCGCCACACCAGCCGTTAAATTATAATCTTTATATAGATTTTACAATTCATATCTTCAACGAACGCATTAGGCACAAAGATCCAGGGACTGTTACACCTAGAGTCACTTAATACAACAGAGGTTCATAATAGGGTTCGTGACCGCGCCGTGGAAATGACAAAATAATGAATAAATAATAATCTAACTATTATTTTTACTACTGTACTTTAATTTAATGGCAAATAATTGAGGAGGGCAAGTCCAAGAACAAGACAGACGGAAGGAATGCATTAATGAATAGGTAGCTACCTACTAGTTACATGCGAGTACATAACAATAATACATTATAGGATATAATGACTCGGATGATTTTTGTATTGTCCGATTACGAATGAGCATTGTTTTGGAGTCGACGTGAGTGTTTTGTTTAGAGTTCTAACTAGAATCGTTTGTTTTGACATGGGATTGTGTTTAAAAAAAACTATTTCAGTGCTGTGATATTTAGCGAGTTCGTCGGTAGCCTGGAGGTAGAGTCTCGGCCTCGTGATCAAGGGGTCCGTGGTTCGATCCCAGGTGCCGGCAAACTTCCCTTTCACGACACAAGCTTTTAGCTTAGTGTGAAAGGTGTATAAGGTTGTATTTGGGTTTATAACAAAACCCAGATACCTATATCTTTCTATAAAAAAATAAAAATAAAATTTTAATAACGTTAAATTGTAAAAGTGATCTCTGTAAAATGGTCTACCTTGTGACCAATAAAGTATAAATTATTATACAATTCCACACAAAATTACCATTAAAGTTTCAACAGGGTCTGCGTGTTACATGTATATGTGTGTGTAGTGCATTGTATATGTGTGCATCGTCGCGTTAGTACTCATAATACAAGATTCATCTTAGTTTGGGACTAGCTCGATCTTTGTGAATTGTTTATGTATGTTAAAAAAAAATCAAACGCGCGAATTTTAACTGAGAAAAATACCTGTTTTTTCATAAATATCTGCCTTTGCCTGAACATTAGAAAATAAAAAATTCCACGGCGGATTTTCCAATTTCATAATGGCTATCATTCGTGTTGGTTGGAAGACGTTGCAATAAAGTAATTAATTTCGTGCACTGAATTATACAAAATTATTTCATAATAACATACATGATAATGTATGTTATTATGAAATAATTTTGTGGTCAATGAACAGGAAATAATTAAAAATATTTACAGAGATATTATAAAATCTGGACAAGTAATATTTTTAAAATAAGTGATTGAATCATTACTGACTCAGTCACCGCTGCGTAATGTTTAAAGACTCGATTCATATCACGGCTCAATGCATTTCGTAATACAATTATTTATTTATTTATTTATTTATTCATTCAATTGCCTTTCCTTATACTGTCAGTTAGTTTGATAATGTTATAACTCTTTCCTTTAATTATTTTTACAATACATACAGTAATACAAAACTCAATTTTATGGTTCGAGAGACATATAGGTAGTCATTGTAATTATGTTCGGAAAGTTTAAATTTACGAATTAAAAATGAATATATTTACAATGTAAGCTTACCAATATAAATAACCTACTTTTCATGTTTTCTTTTTTTTTGTAGTATTTACGTATTCCTCATTGCTGAGGGTCGAGATGTCATATAGAATTATATTTTGTAAATATACGTAATAAATTAAAATATTTATGGATAAGTTTCGTGTTTCTTAGTGGAGACCCGATACTACTACTACTACTACTACTATACCATCACGGCATATCCCACAAGTGGGGTAGCCAGCAGACAAGCTGGATATAAAACATGCAAGCTGTCTTCTCCGTGCCAATACAAAATCAAGACATTCAGGATGGGTGGCAAACCTCATCGCCGAATTTAAGATGTAAAATGTCTTATTTTTTCGAACACCTGCCTTTTACAGGACACTCGAAAACTTATGGAGAAGAGTGGGAGACCAATTCTTTACCGGGTGCTCCACGGGATAACGGGAGACCCGATATCGGTCAACAATAATCTATCCTATAAAAGAGAGGTGTCTGTAAAATAATAATGTAAGAGATATTTAATCTGCGGAGGAGCACCAGGCAAAGAATTGGTCTCCTTACTCTTACCGTAAGTTTTCCAGTATCCAGTAAAAAGCTGGTGTAATTTTCAAAATCTCTTGAAAATGTCAAGCTAACTTGACGAAAGTGCTCGAGTATTAAATCAATAGTTAAAAGTAAACAGTATTTTTGTTGATATCAAATATGTTTAAAAATGTCTTTTCACAATGTGAACACACAAACTCTAGATCATTTGTTTTGTTTTCGATTACTCAATTTCAAAATAAATACCACGTTTGTGTGTGCGTGGATTATTATCTTCATTAACACCGAATGAAAACGCAAAAACTATAAATTCTAATTACGAACAAGTATAGATTAAGTTTTATGCATCATAAAATTAACTCATTATATTGTTGTAACGATAGGTTTGCCCTCAGTTGTAGGTGGTATAATAAATATGCCGACCGGAATAAAGGCGATATCAATCAAAAACGATTTCATAGTTAGTTGTTATAATAATGGGAGTATTAGCAGTACACTTAATGTGCGTTTCCTGTCTATATCCAATAATGACTTGTAGGCAAATTCGAAGACTGAAAAATTTTTCGTAATATATGATATGTTAAATGCTCCTTTTTGAATAAATATCAGGATAAGATTTGTGCACGAAAACCAATTTTTAGATATAAGAATGATTTAAAAATAAATCTCACAATACACATTATCATCCTCATCATCACCGCACTCAACGCTCCTCTCGGGAGCACAGGGCAGAAATCAGCCTCTCCCATTCAGAGCGATTCGACGACAATAGCGTCACCGCTTCTCATGACAATCCCTGCGTTCTGATGTCGTTGTTATAGCAACGGTGTATTGTAAAAGAGGGACGCCCGGGTCGATGGAACCCTTGCGGAAGGAAGAACAGTGCCCTTTTTGGCCAACTATCACTGGGCGTTCTCAGAACGTGACACAGCCAGGATCATATTATAGGTACTCATTAATGCTTTCATTGAAAATTTAAGAAAGAAACGAGCGTTAACTTTCGTCATTCGAGTTAAATCAATAACAGTTTAATCATGTTATTATTTTTCGCCGATAGTGATCTTTGACATTGAAAAAGTGTAGGTACTATGGATGTTTGTACCTTGCCGCACACACTTATGCGGCTGTTAAGACAAACGCACATTATTTCTTGCTGTTATGATGTTTGAACTCACAAAAGGCAATGTTTTTGGCCAGACATGTTTTGAGAACGCCAAATGACAGCTGGCCAAATAAAAAACTGTTCTTTCCTCCAAAAAATTCCTATGAACTGAAGGTCCTCTATCATAAAGCACCAATTCTGTTACAACGATTACACGGTGCTGGGAATGTAGTGAGAAGAGATAATTCAATTCGAGCAAGAGTTTGTTTTTTACTGTGTTCCTGAACGGAGCTTTGAAGGGTGACTGAGATATCGAGAATTCTACCACTATAATAAAACATAATAACGCGAAATGCTATAATTAATTATAATATCACTTTCATTGTCACCCCATTCGGACGAATAAACAGGTATTACATCATTAACCCCAACGACGCCGCAAAGTAATATATTGACTAATAATTTATTTTTATGGTCTTTGTTGATGGTATTTTTGCGGTATAACCTGAATTAATATTATAATCAAAGTATAACAATAATAATAACAATAACACCTCACCTAGTACCTGACCTGTCTCATTTATATTTATCGTTACTCGACGTTGGCTATACCTTTATAAATTATTTCGTCGGCTCTTTTTTACATGCTGAAAAAATCTTTATTCAGCTTGTAATTGTTTAGTGGGGCAATATATTTCATAGTGTTGTTCTTACTATACTAATACTACTATACCATCACGGCATATCCCACAAGTGGGGTAGCCAGCTGCATATAAAACATGCAAGCTGTCTTCTCCGTGCCAATATAAAATCAAGACATTCAGGATGGGTGGCAAACCTCATCGCCGAATTTAAGATGTAAAATGTCTTATCTTTTCGAACACCTGCCTTTTACAGGACACTCGAAAACTTATGGAGAAGAGTGGGAGACCAATTCTTTACCGGGTGCTCCACGGGATACACGGTTGTTCTTTCGATTATTTATATTTACTGTTTAGCAATAAATAAATAAAAAAAAATACAACGTGTAAAGCAAAGAATTTACGTGACAGCGATTTAATTTTTACTCATTATTAATTACAGAAATTGTGTTATTTGTAAAATTGATAAAACAATAAAATAATTAAAATTTGATTAGAAGTTCCATGGATCAACTGACGATATTCTTTTCAGTGATTACAGGCAATCCTGAATATATTATATAATAAGAAACATGATCATCTTCTCCATGTCAATAAAAAAAATGAAATTCAGGATGGGTTACAATGCCTCATCGCTGCATTGTAGATTTTGATTGTCTTTAATGTGACACCTGCCCTTTACAAGATACTTTCTCTTGATAGCTAAAGTTATAATACAACAAGGCATGTTTCATCTCCTCTCGTCCCACCCTTTAAGTAGGTACATACTTTTATGTTTTTAATATTAAAAATAATAATAATAATATTATCAACGAAAAATATGTTATATTTTATTTTTCCTCTTTGAGAGAAAGTTAAAATAATATTAAAAAATAACAAGTAAGTATACGTAAGAAAACATTACTAATAAAGATTAATGGAAGAAAAAAGTTTTATTTCGGATGAGTAACTTGCGTACCTTACTTACTTACTTACCTGAAAAATTACAACTTTTTTGTATTCGGTTTGTAAAGGAATCTTCGCATTGTAATTTTACGTGTTCAAAGAAATTTTTCGAATTATCTATGAACTTGACTTTTGTTTGTTTTCTTTTTATATATAATTTTTTTAATTTCGACATTGTTTCTTACAAAAACCCCGTGCAGTTCCCAAGTAAAGGGAGAGTTCCCACCCTTTTCTGTAAGTTTTCGAGTGTCTTGTAAAAGACACATACCTAATTGTAAAACAGATGTTTTACGAATTTAACATTATATGAAAAACATTTAACATCTTTGGTTCAGCAATGAGATATCTATTTATTTTATTCTTCACTGTACCTACATTGGTTACATTATTTCAAAACAATACAAAGTATCATAAAAATATTAGTTATTCAATGTACAGAGAGCGAGTCTATCGCTAGAATGCGATGTCTTCCAAACTAACCGAGTACTTAATAAGATATGCCAATTATCCAGAATTTTTTGGGACGGAAAGGATGATTTGCACGTTTATTACAAGCAGCTGGTCAACTGGCTGCACCACTTATGGGGATGCATTATTTTGGATGGATTGTTTATATATCTTATTCCTACAATAATAAGTTATAAAAAAAACATATCTTATTAAAAAATGTAAAATTATCATTCAAAGAGGCAAGAGATTTGTTTCAAAATTACTTAAAATTACTTAAATTCATTAGGAAAAATCTTTAAAAAAAATGTACGCCATTCGATGTCAATAGGTACTACATAGAAAATCGTTAAGAATAAAAATATTCAAATGATCCGTTCTTATCAAATTCAAAATTAGAACGATTCAAAATATAATATATTCAAATAAGTTTCCAAACGATTAGGACATATTTCCGCATGAAATAGCCAATCAGAGCAACGTAACACGTTTCAATATTTTTACATACCTACCTACAATATTTTCTCATAATAATACATATTAATTTTTCAGTACATGTACGAAAGGGAGTCGGTGTGAAAATAAAATATAAATTGCGATGGTTTTATATTATAACTCGACTACAACAATTTCAGTTGAAATACATATTTTTTTCTAGAGTTATATAACTTCACAATACGTGTACATATTCCAAAGATGTTTTTTTATGTGTGAATTTTTTTAATTTTTATATTCAAATAACATTATAATAGCTGTCCTCTCTGTGATATTATTATTATAACTGACAATAAGACGATTCTTACACGATTCATTACAGCTGAAGGCCAATGCGATCCCAGAAGATAACCTTAAACGATATCCAGACGACATCACAACTTTTATATTGTCTTCAATTTTCCTTATGAGAACTTTGCCAATATGTTTGTCCCACTTTGAGGTTGGATAAAAAATCGTGATGCCGAGAAAGTCATTAAATTATATATTCAGGATGATTGCTATGCATCGTCGCTGAATCGAAAATGGTAAATGCCTCAAACGCAATGTTCAACGAAAGTTTGTCTTTGATATAAGACGAGTAAGAGACCCATTCTATGTCGGAGACTTCAGGAGGAAAGAATTCAAAATCTATAGATATTCCTAAAAGAATTAAAATCAATTTAACTACCTGCAAAACTTTGATTGCTTGAGCTTACAAAAAAAAACATTAAATAGGTATATTTCTCAATCACACTTTTACTAGTTTAACTTTATGTTAGTTTTTCACGTTTAACTGTGGTTCATACGTAGAATTAAAGAGACTAGCAGAAAAAAGGGAGGAATGGAGAAGAAAATCCAAACTTGTTGCAGATCAATCAAATGGATTGTAACTCACTATATATAACTTTACATTGTAAAAGGAATGACAAAATGCCGATTTTTCTAGTATGTGGTTGTTATTTTACAAAATCGCTCTTGAAAAATCACAGTCAGATTGCTACTTTTATTATTATCAGCTGTATATATAAATGTTAGCTACTGTAATCAACTACTGATAGATCCTCTTATACCTCCTCCCATCCACGTCACATCCTATCTTCTCCCTTCACACTCCCTTCCTCCCCCACACAGTCCTCCTCCCCCGCCATTAGATCACACTCCCGCCCTTCATTATGAGTTATTGTTATCGTTATTTTGCCAGACGCAGCCAGTATGTTGCTAGTACTACAAACAGATACTACTAGGTAGTTATTTTCAGCAGAAGATAGATAGATAGCAGTAAATATTAATAATAATTACAGAACAAAGTAGCAATCACTGTGGTACCTGTTATATTTATGTGCATAATTTTAGGTGCTATTTGAACTGATTGCGATTCAAAAAACAACTCATCATTAATGAGGTGACATATTCACTTCAAAAGTATTAAAACAATGTACAACCTTAAATAAAAATGAAACCAAATCTATAATTTTGCACGAAAATCTAATTTATTTGAGAGGGTACATGGTGTTGCCGGAAGACTGTGGTGTTTACTAGCGCCTTTGAGATGGTCTTTGAAAAGAGACCCACCTCACACCCGGATATTTCAGGAGTCATAGACTCCTATTTATCCGCACATTCAAACCAAAATTGTCCTCACGGGCGGCCCATTGGGCAGGTCTGAAGGACCGACCGGCTAAAACCGCCGTCGTGGGAATCTTTTAAGCTACACTCTCTTCAATGCCCCTTTTGAAAGTATGTTTATTTTATAGAATAAAAAAAAAATACAAAATTATATAAAAAAGCATAAAACAGGACAAAATATAGTACAAATAATATAAGGTAGATAACATCGAGTAAATATGATATATAAAAATTGCTGTGTAACAAAAGCCGAAGTGAGGTGTCCAGAAACTTTGAGATGGTCTGTGAAATGACATCAAAAATCAAGTCAACCACATCATTTGAGACGAAAGATCACATATACCATGGCTACAGGTTTTAAAAGAAAAATTTCTCTGTTTTACGCGGAAAGACAAATGTTTTAGGGTTGATATTATCCATATTGAAAGAAATCTAATATAAATGTCAATGTAAATTTTGACATAAAATGGTGACAAATTTGGACATAAATTTTGACATAAAATGACATCTACAAGCAACGCATTGTATATTTGCAAACAATCCATGGCGGTATAGACAATCACGTTTTTTAATGTATTGTTACTCCTTACTGTCTGTGTCCTCTTAATATTTGTATAATTTTAACGAATGCTGGAGTTTTTATTTATAAATATGTATAAATAAATAAAAGCACGTAATTAAACCTTTATAAGATTTAATAGCAATTCATCGTACAAAATTAAAAAAATAATAAATAAACTAATTAATTGACAGTTTTGTATTCTCGCTAGGCCTGTATTGAGACAACCTTCAGACCAATAAGCTATGTTCCAGTTCAATATAATATATTTGATTGTTATAAAAAACATAAATTTTATATAGAATATGTTAATTTAAATAGTTCCTTACATGGTTTCAAATATATATGCAATCTGAATTTTTTTCAGTTTATCACGAATTTTTCGAAAGGAAGATTGAAGATTGCGATTTTTGATACTAGGTATAATATGACTCAATTGATTCGATAAAAATATGATTCTATACTTATCTTATGAAAATTCCTTTCAATTTTGAGTCACAATTAACCCAATGCTCCGTATTACAGTATTTCATAAATCCAATGAAACATACCTGCAACAAAGACATATAAACATTGATTAAAATCAGATATAAATTTACAAAAATGAACATTGATAAAATATTAAACAAAAGCACTCAAATATTATGTCCGGAGATACGAAATAAAAAAAAATCTAACTTATTGGACAGAGATAAAATTTGTATCAAATTAAAATGATAAACTTTATTTCGAAGCGCGCGGTAAATAAAAATAAAAATATTTGAAAAAAATCTCGCTACAATATTTTTAATCAGTGACATTTTCCACGAAGGGCGCGTACGGGAGTATCTGCATAGATAGGGATGTATGAATAAAATATATCTATGAAATAATATTGGCAGACATGAAAATCTTTACCTTTCAAAGCAATGCAATAATAACTACCACTATACCATCACGACATATCCTACATGCGGGGTAGCCAGCGGACTAACTGCATACATATAATAAAATATCATCAACACATAAAATATTGCACCCCGTGGAGTTCGCAGAAAGAATAAGTCTCTGGCTCTTTTCTAAAAGATTTTGTTTCCTCAAAAAGGCAAGTGTAAAATCTCACGTAAAAAACAATAAACAACTACAATTCAGCGACCCAACCCATCCTATTATTTTTAAGTGGCACAGACATTGAAGAAAGATCCACCACACACCCGGATACCTCAGGAGTCTTTAACTCCTACTTATCCGCACATTCAAACCAAAATTGTCCTCACGGGCGAGCCATTAGGGAGGCCTGAAGTGGCACAGACAGTACATTCTGCATGTTTAACGCTGCGATCGGTTCGTTGGCTACCCCACTAGTTGGATACGCCGTGATGGCATAGCAGAAGTCGTAGCAAAATATTTGAGTATATTTATTAATAACATTATGTTCGTATGTATATTAACGAGTACATGTCCTTTATGGACTCGCAAATCTGAAATTGATAGGAAAAATAATGAACAAAGTCTCATCTTTCATCTTAAATAAATAATTAAAAAAAAAAAAAACTTTTAAACTAGTAGAAGGTATATTTCCCAAGGGGTACCGGGTTTAAAACTAGGCATAATAGCAATAAAAATAATGAGTGACACCATAATGTTGTGTATATATACACGACGAAATGGCGGATATTGTTGTTGTCATTCCATCACTTTCAGACGACATTATGATAACGTTGGATGGAGCGAGATAGAGAGAGAGAGAGAGAGAGAGAAAGAGAGAGAGAGAGAGAGAGAGAGAGAGAGAGAGAGAGAGAGAGAGAGAGAGAGAGAGAGAGAGAGAGAGAGAGAGAGAGAGAGAGAGAGAGAGAGAGAGAGAGAGAGAGAGAGATGCGGTGGTGACGTAGGATAAAATATTCAATATGGCACAATCATGACGATCATAGATAAGAGAAAATAATGATCGATGATGAACAAACGAAGCAATATAGGTAAATTATTAGGGTATTCAATGTTTTTCATTTCATATCACGTAGAAAATTGAAAATTCTATCTATCTACACCTACACCATCACAGCGTTTCCCACAAGTAGGGTAGTCAGCGAACTAATAAACAGGTAAACTATTTTCTTCGAGTCAACAAAAAATTACTAATATAAAATCATTATAATCCGAAAATTCATTTAAATTGAAAAAGGTTGAATCGAGATTTCAGAATGTTCAGTGGTACCTAAAGTGACAATATTAGAAATTCCTCTACGCTACACGTTTTTAAGAATAACCTAAAATCCATAGACTTATCCTAAAAAGTTCCTCCCCGTGCCTTTATCCTTCATTTTATAGTACTGTATTTATTAGAGGAAACATGACATATATAATGTTCTACTTAGGACTAAGAATGTAACTAGTTATAATTAAATTTAGTATAAACTGTTCACATTAAGTATTAATTACACATTGTCAACATAGTATCACACATTACTTTGGTTAGCTGGAAGATATTGCCTCCAGGCAATAAGCTCGCCAATTGCTCATGATTGTTTTTTTCTGATCAATAAAGTGTTCTTATTATTATTACCTAATTGGTAAAAAAGCACTGTTGATTTGTTTCTAAAGTTCACAATGACCTGGAAGGCTCTAACATACAGTCTTTTTTTATACCAAAGAGTTAGAATATATAGGAAGAGAAGAGGTCTGTGCCGATAAAAAGATATTTTCTATGTTAATTTATATTTTGTAAACAATTTACAGTGAAGAATAAAATAAAATAATAGATATCAGTCAGTGTCAACGAAGGCACTGCAGTCCGGAAATGAAAGTTTTTTTCAAAAAAAGATTGCTTCATTTCCTATTCTAATAATAATACTTCTATATCATGGCATTCTTTAATAGTACGGAGAAGATGCCTTGTATGGTCTATAGGAAGGCATGATGGTGATGGATTAATATTACTTTTAGGCTCCATGCTAAGACCTTTTCTAGGGAACCGATGTATTCGGAAGTGCAGTTATCCACTGGTCATATGCAGTGATGTTATAATATAATAAACATAGATGAATATATAAAGATTGTCAATCTCCTTTAGCAAAGAGTTTCCTTTACTTACGAGAATATAACTACTAATATTGAATGGAAATTAGTAAATTCATATTGCTGCAATCAAGCATAGATAATTTATCCATGGATAATATCACTACATGAATCTGCTACATTTAATTATTATCAATCGAATTAATTATATGTATCTATGGTGTGATTTGATGTTGATTGTACGTATTGTGAATATTAATAATGATAGCAAAACCACCTATTTCCCATCACGGACCAATTATTTCATATTATTGATAGAATTGTAATTATTGTTAATTTTATACTTTGATTTCAATACACCAATTAATAAATGCATACGACACAAAATAACTACAGATCGTGAGTACATTTTAAACGTGTAGACATAATAATTTGTAATTGGGATGTTGAGTTGGATAATCAAACTTGAATCAATACATTATAATATATGAATAACATCGCGGTATATCCCACTATTTTTTTTTAAATATAATAAAAATATTTATTCAGTGTCAATATAGACAATAAATACAAATGTTAATATTAAGAATCTTACTCAACAGATACCTCATCCACACAATCAACAGACTGTGCAAACTCCCTTAAGTACAGGAAAGGTGTTCCGATGCTTACGAATTACGGGATTGATGAACGTACCATGGATAAAGCGCACTTAAACCAGCCTAAACCGATTCCTAAGCATCGATACACCTTTCCTGTTTTATACTTAAGGGAGTTTGCACAGTCTGTTGATTGTGCGGATGAGGTGTGTCTGTTGGGTAATATTCAAAATAAATACAAATATTTAAAACTTGCATGATATCACTTATAAGTATGTAAGTACCTAATTAAAAGCTTCAAAACTTCATCATGTCACTTGCTATGGAGTATTTAAATTCTATTCTATTCTATTTTCAAAGGCCATCCACTCGTTTACGAGTGATCAGGTGTTTGAATTCTCCGAATCAAAAAAAAATCGTGTTCTTTTAATATGACATATTTTTGCCATTTTTGGGATAAATCGTTACAAAATAATGTCACCAGCTGTTAGTCATTTATTGGTAGATATCGTTAAAAATAGAACAACATATGCGTGACAAAAATAGTTTAAAAATAAAAATTAATCAAACATTAAAAGAAAAAGTGATGACAGCGTTTTTAACCCTTATCCGACCGCAGAAAACAAAAAAGGTACACAATATTAGTAGTAGTAGTAGTAGTAAAAAAATCAATTACATACAATTACTATTATTGTGTAGAAAAATAATTAACAGTATAGGTAGTTCATACCGAACGAAACAAAAAAGTGTACAGCGCAATAAGTAGCAAGAGCAACATAGTGTTTTTGTTCCGTGTAAATTTAAAATCTATCAAAACTGGAAATCATCCCCCCATGTTAAAACATTAATATTTCGTCACCATCGACAATAATGACGAAAGTATTATACATGCATATAGTAAACTGCTTAGCTATTATGTCGGCTCACGAAAAGTGAAATAAAAAACGTTTTCAATTTATTTATAAATAACAAAAATAATAATAATAACAACGAGCAGACCAAAAAACCTGTGACGCAGCAGTTTATTTGTGTTTTAATGTATTAACGATGGTATTCATGAACGGACGTTAAACTTTAGAACGAAGTAATTCCGGTTTAAAAATGAACTGACCTTTCACTACCGTATTATATGATCAACATTCACTTATTTAATTTTTTACTTTACCAATATAACTTATTATATTCTTTATCTTACACAATAATATAAAACTAATTTAAAGCTAAGAATATTATTATGATTTCAAACTGTTTATGATCTTCAGAAGGGGAATAATAAAAAGATTTATGTCAAAAATTTATATTAAAAAATCACATGTCCGGCATGTTCGTATACTAAAAGAAAAAACATTGTAACCATTGTAACGAGTACAGACAGAAATACTTAAGTAAAAACAATATTGAACACATAGATAAACTTTTAATTTTGTATGAAAACCTTTTACAAAAATGATCAGCTATATAAAACATAATCTCGTTCATTTTAATCCACAGTTTTCATGATACGACCATGAATACGGTTGTGCTACGGTTTGTTATGAATGATTGCATTTTGGTACATACTTGTGGCTATATTCATTACGTACATAGTATTACTGTTGTGTATTGCACCTTTGAAACGACGTTTGTCTGTGTACCCTCCGCTTTATTCAGAGTGGTATGGTGACGATGACAGCGCCACTTATTGTATGAATGAACGGTGACGCACAACACCGCATATCCATTTTGTATAACATGTATGTAGGATGATGTAGGGTACTGTTATTATTGTTGTAATTGTAAAAAGGTAGGTTCTACTATATATATACATACAGCAGCAAGGCGGTTGTGTTAATGTGTCTTTTGTGTTTGAGGCACACTTAATTTTTCAATGGTGCCTTTAGGGGTTAAAACATCGTCAGTGAAGTAAATGTTGCCAGAAGCGATATTTTAATTTATATATTTTTCTATTTGAATATTTTTTTTTCATAAAAAATATTACATAGATTATCCTTATGTTAATATCTGAAAAAGCTGAATACAGGCTAGTGATCCCATTTACACAATATTTTCTATTTCTATAAATTTATCTGATTATATTTTGCGTTAGTTGAATAGACACGTCGCTCATCATTTCTATTAACGAGTGTCCTTAAAGTGTTGAGTGTCCTTTAAAAGGTAGATATGCGTAAAACATCACGTAATCGACAAACAACAACTTCAGTTAAACGACATACACATTTTTGTTTTTTTTTTTTTTTTTTTTTAAAGATATATCTGGGTTTTTGATATAAACCCAAATACAACCTTATACACCTTTCACAGTAAGCTACTAAAAGCTTGTGTCGTGAAAGGGGAGTTTGCCGGCACCTGGTATCGAACCACGGACCCCATGTTCACGAGGCCGAGACTCTACCTCCAGGCACAACTACCTACAACTTGAGTTGTAAGTGAGCACTGATGATGTTAATATAACGAAAGATCTTTGCTAAAATATTTAAAATAAATAACAAGTGAAAGTAAACAGTGTTTTTGATTTTATTTTTATAACAAAATTTATTAAAAATGAACTTTCACCAAGTGACTACCGAAAAAATTAATAGTTTAATACAACAACCTATCTGTCTATGAATATGCCATTTCGGTATGTCTTAGCAAATAATACGAATACCTACATCTCCTACTCTTTACTGTATGTTGAAAATAAATTGTCACCTAAACGGATAAATAGGAGTCCTTGGACTCTTGAAATATCCGACAAATAGTTATTTCAACTCTTTAATGTAGTCCTGTATATTTTTTTTCTATTTCTTCCATCTATCTATAATCTCACACCGCGACCCAAATGGGGTAGGCAGAGAAAACGGAACGCCATATTGATCTATCCAATTTCTCATACATGCAAGTCGATTTCCCTTGATCCTTCGTCATCCTTTCATCATCTCTTCGCTACAAATGTCTAAAGCATCGCAACTTACTTACACGCATTCTACCCACAACATTCCTCTCGCATCAACTCATTCACCTTTATCTATTTCTATAATTTATTCCTTCTAGTTTTCGAGTGTCCAATAAAGAGCAGATACTCGTAAAACAGCCTGTGTAAAATATTTAATATCATCATTTCAGTGGTGATGTATGCTGCCCATCATGAGTATCTTCAAATTTTGTGTCATGGAATCACAGTAAGACTATTGACTTCCCATGGGAGATGCCTTTTACATGCAGAAATTAATCAATGGATTATTTAATCACAAATGAATCAATTATTTAATGGATTCATCAAACAAAATGAACAAACGAGTCGTCCTCGTGTAAAAAAGCTCGACCATCGACTTTCAATTTACTTCTATTATTAGACGAAGCAGATAATATGTTTGCATCTGAAAAACGTGATACTATGAAATAAGTTAACGCGTAGATATTTTTGAAAAAATAAATAAATAATAGTGTACTACCTATTTTGAAAATTCCTCTTCGCGATAGATGACAAAGGGATGACAAAATAATAATGTAAAGGTAAATATTACATAATTCCGATGTACGAAATTTTGGGGTTTAAAAAGTGGCGCACTATCATACATCTAAAATACCTCCTACCTAGGAACAACTTATTATATTACTGTCAATATATATGCATGAGAAGGGGACTTTGTAGGGTACCGAATAAATAAATAAATATTTAAATGTAAACCTCAAAAACATGTCACTGCAAAATAATCGTTCAGTTCATTGTAATGATATCTTATCTGATGGAATCATTTTGCATGTTCATACAACATTTGTATTTTATCAATAATGCAAATGACAACTCTATACTTAGCAAACACATATTATTGTTAATATTATACAGGGGTGTTTTTATAAAATTATTATAGATTTATTTTAGTCTTTACTGTACATGTACGGTTACAACATTAATCATTAAAAAAAATCATAAACTTATCAGTGCCCAATTCAATGCACAGAGGGCGAGTTCCTCCTAAATTGTGATATTTTCCAAGTAACCCATTTATTTGAAAAAAATGATTCCTGTAAAGTAATAAAAAAGTGTTTGGAACTATTTTTGAATAAAGGTATCGTAAAAATATTAGTGATTCAAATAATATTAATTTATCGATTGAGCATTTCCATATTAAAATATTTGTTTTTATGACATTAAAAATATTGTGTACGAGGTTTTTACTCGGGCGGGGAGTTCATTGATCTCAATGCCCTTGAGATGTACTTGCCGCACGTGGCGACTGAAACGGCAGTTACTATGTAGCTATGTACTAATGAATACCCACTACGTTAAGACATTGTACTCACAGCAGTGAGTATATAGGCATAATTCACTCGATGTCGGGTGCCTTGCCGAAAAGAAAAAGAAGAAGAAAAGAAGAAGAGGTTTAATTGATTACTCCATGATTGTAAAATATCGTTACAAATAATGTAGGATCCATTTGATTTATTCGATTTTGAGAGTAGGTAGATGTAATTTTTATTCTTTTTTTTTAAAGATTTGAGCTATTTCAAATTAAAAAAAAAAACCTACGTAAATTGATTCCCTCCAACGAATAATTATTTGGTAATTGAATTACAGCTCAAACACAAGAAATTTCAACATTTTCAGGTTTTTAACTACAAGCATACCTGATAAAAAATGTTTTGGTTTCATATTTTCACTCCCTTCCGCTTGAAACCAAAACACATTAGCATAGTCTGTCTACATACATTGTTATCTACAAGTCTATACATTGTGACATTTGCATCTGACAATCTACTGCTATTATTACCATAGTATTATTACGTTCCCTTAGACTCAAAATGTCAATCTGAACAAATTTGTTTTGCATTTGAGCGATGACATCAAGAGGTAGGTATCGTTTTTCTATAATACCATAACAATGTGATTTATAATAACTGAATAGAATTTCTACATAGGTATTTATTTATTTACTTTATACTATAATGTTTCAAATTGAAATAAGGGTGGTTATATTCTATGCGACATTTAAGACTTGTGAACTTGGCTTGCAATTGAAAATACTACTATACTATACTATACTATACTATACTATACCCTCACGCCGTATCCCAAGTGGGGTAGGCAGAGAGAACGGAACGCCACACAGATCTATCTTTACACACTTCCTTCGCTTCCTCCACATTCATACAGTTTCTCATACACGCACGTCGATTCCTCTTACTCAACACGCGGCCGTCCTTGAGAATTTGATCCACGTGATCAAGCCACGTGGTTCTCGGACGTCCGCGCTTCCTCACACCTTTTCTTTCAGACAAGTATATCCTCTTTGTCATTCTTACTTCGTTCATTCGTTCAACGTGTCCAAACCACCGTAGTTTATTCACGCGCATTCTGTCCACAACACTCTTCTTGCATCCGCTCATTCTTCTAATATCCTCATTCTTCACTCTATCACGCAGCGTTTTACCAACCATTCTTCTTAACGATCGCATCTCCACTGCATTTATTCCACTTTCGTCCATTGAAAATGAGAGCATAAATTAATTTTTTTATAGTTTATGTTACTCAGCCATTGTCAGAGTCTCAGCCTCATGAATATGAGGTTCGCGGTTCGATCTCAGGTGCCGGCAAACTCCCCTTTCTCGACACAAGATTTTAGCTTACTGTGAAAGGTGTATAAGGTTGTATTTGAGTTTATAACAAAAACCCAGATACATCATTAAAAAAAAAAATTACAACAAAATAAGTTTTTTTCTAGCTTTAACTGTTGATTTTTCACGTTTTTTAAATGTACTTCACAATTAATAACCTAAATCATGACTCACGTCAATATCTTTTGTGAAAGGGCGCAAAATAAAAAACAGCTGAAAACTTAAAATGAAAATTGTTTACGTAGTAATTTGATAGCCATTATAGATTAAAGTTTCTATGGTTAAAATAAGCCTAATCACATACCAGTTTATTTATTTTTATTTTCATAAGAAAAAATCACATAAAATCGTTTGACAGTATTGGAATTTTTCCAGCTGTATGATTTCAATGTTAATTTTTCTGTAAAAATAAATTACTATTGAGATTCTGAAAGATCGAAAGTTTTTCTCTTCAATCGTTCATATTCAGCGGATAATTTTAATTTGTACTTACAATATGTTTCAAACTATGTATGTTTTTGTGCGTTAGCGATGGCTGCTTGTGCGATATGCTAGTGAGAACAGATGAATGAACGGAATGTGCGATACCTAGGATGACAGCTAAGTTATGAACGACTTAATTTTTATTTTGTAAACCTTATATTATATAGTTGTTGTCTGTTTTGTACTTTTTATCAATAAAAAAAATAAAATAAAAAAATAATGTAGGTATACTTAAGATTATGACGTCCTTTTAAATGGACGCAATAGCGTACCTACAATCTGTCCTCAATTTGAAAATGATGAAATGATAAAAATATCGTAAGGAATAACTAGTATC
Organism: Athripsodes cinereus; assembly: GCA_947579605.1. Lineage (NCBI taxonomy): Eukaryota > Metazoa > Arthropoda > Insecta > Trichoptera > Leptoceridae > Athripsodes > Athripsodes cinereus. The sequence goes on along the minus strand of OX388310.1, from coordinate 27,913,746 downwards.
TATATAAAGATGATAATAAAAGGATCTCTCTTAAACACGAATAATAATAATAATAAAACATAATAAAAAAGGAGTTCATGATATTACTTATAATATCATATCGTACAGTAGGTAGGTACCTACCTACAGCAAGCACTATGAAATAATGAAGGGTAGAATTTAATGGTCCGATTTAGAAATAGTCGGTATTAGTATTAGAAAGTAGGTAGGTACCTAGTAAAAGTAGTTTAGTTCGTAGTATCTACCTAGGCGGTATTGAAATGCAATGGTCGTATGTAATGGTCCATATAAAATAACTGGTTAAAGTACCCGTTACTGTACTACCCTTGAGACTATTATTATTGTTATTATTATGTGCATGTAACTGGTATTAATAACATGATTGTTATTTGAAATGCATGTATGTAAGTATCCGAAGAACAAATAAAACGGGTAATATTATAGGCTACTATGGGTTATTAAATACTCGATCGAATAATGATAATACTTATAAAGAATCCTTTTGAAAATCTATGGAGCTATGAATAATAATTCTAATAAATCCAGAAAAAGCATTAGAAGGTTTGGAAATTCGCTAGAATTTTACGGCAATGACAGGAGCGAAAAGTGCATGAAAGAATAGGAGAAATTGGAGCTCAAACCTTGTTTGCCTATCGTGCAAGTAAGGTTACGATGGTAAACTTACTGTATTTATTCAATGATTTTTCGATAGGTGACAAAAAAGCCACGGCGCTCTTGAGATGGTCACGGACCATGAAACAGCGCCAAATACAAATCATCTTTTTATTATTATTATTATTAATGGTTAATACTATCTGGCTGAAGTTGAGTTTATATTGAGTTACTAATAAGGAAATTTACCATGTAATTGAGATATATTATCAGAGGAGCATAAAAATATTAATAAAATGCCACCATATTCTACTGGGACCATTAAAACCTTCGGCCAATGCGATCCCAGAGTAAACAAACATTTACAAAAGTGTTTCCACTTTCCCTACAAATTCTCCTTATGTTATGAGGAATATGTACACATTTTGGGAAATGCTATTGAACAATGTATTGCTACTGGTGATTACAATGTATTGCCTTAGCTATTGGTGACTCTGCGAGAATGTTTGTTCGGTTTGTAGGTGAACAGAACAGCATATGCTGACGTGAGCGACTATACAATGCTGGTATAATAAAAATTAAAAAATATATACATGTGTAAAATATATATAAGTATGTTTAAAAGAACAGACCAGTGAAATTATTACTTCGAGCTCTGCTCTATTTCAAGGGAATATACTCTACATTATATTACTAGAAAAAAACTGTAAATTGTATAAAAAGTGTATATTTTTTAATAATCAACATAATTAAGTTTGAACAAAAGATTCCGAATTTAATTGAAAAATTCTTTCGCGAAAATAATAATGTCTACCTAAAATATTTCAAACTTAACAAAATATACTAAACGCCTCAAATTTCGTATAAAAAATTCAAGAATAAACACGAAACGGTTTGAAATTAAATAAGTTCAGCAAAGCAATACACAACAATGTTTGATATCATCACGATGACAAATTAAATTAAATCTCAAGTCTCTGAAGGACAAAGATATCCTACTACAACGAGAGAAACATAAAAAAGAAAACAAGGAATTTTCTCCTCATCTCCATCGAGATAACACGACACAACAAGGAAAAATAATTTTACAGCAGCAGCAGTAGTTGTGAGATACATGGTACTGATAATATCACGGTGCGTAAATAGGACGAAATCTTGATGGGACGAGATTATTATAATAAGTAATATTATATTATTATAATACTTTCTCAGAGTTATAAACTTCTTTGAATTATAGGATCTTTTTCTCTACAGTATTATACTTTCATATATAACGTTAAAGTGGATTTCATGAAAGTATAGTCCTTAAATTTGAATAAATTCAGAATTATAGGTATCGTTATCTGATTATATTCTCTGTTTATAATATTAATTTCAGTTATTTCAAGAGTCTCCTTTTATATCTAATATATATAAAATTCTCGTGTTGCGGTGTTTGTTATCATTCTGAATAAATAAAATAAAAAAAATAAAATACTTCTCCAAAACGGTCGGACCGATTTTGATGAAATTTTTTATGCTTATCGGGTAGGTCTGAGAATCGGCCAACATCTATTTTTCATATCCCTAAAAGTTAGAGGTGGCCCACCCCGAATTTTTATTTTTTTATGGTTAGGCATTAAAAAATACATACAGCCCTAAATTTTCACCCTTCTATCATTAACCGCTTTTTCTAAAACAATATTTTCTTGAAATAATGTTTATGGCAAAACAACGTTTGCCGGGTCAGTAAGTAGATATATTAAACTATTAATTTTTTCGGTAGTTACTTGGTGAAAGTTCATTTTTAATAAATTTTGTTATAAAAATAAAATCAAAAACACTGTTTACTTTCACTTGTTATTTATTTTAAATATTTTAGCAAAGATCTTTCGTTATATTAACATCATCAGTGCTCACTTACAACTCTCAGTTGTAAGTGAGCACTGATGATGTTAATATAACGAAAGATCTTTGCTAAAATATTTAAAATAAATAACAAGTGAAAGTAAACAGTGTTTTTGATTTTATTTTTATAACAAAATTTATTAGATATATTATATAATAATATTATATAGAAATATTTCTTAAATATTAATAAGAAATGAAACCATCCGACAAAAGACAAAAGTTGTCGACATTGTTGATAAAGTCTCCAAGGTGAAATGGCAATGGGCTGGTTATGTGGCAGGGCGAGAGGATGGCAGGTGGACATCCAGAATTCTTGTATGGATGCCGTGCGAGGACAAAAAAAGTGTTGGAAGACCCCAAAAAAGATGGGTCGACGATATGGTCCAGGTGATGGGTAAGAGTGGTGTCGTATTGCTCGAGATCGAAAAGTGTGGAAAGGTTTTCAAGAGGCCTATATTCAGCAGTGGAGAGAAGAAGGCTAGTAGTAAGTAAGAAATACTAAGTAAGTATCAAATAGAAGTCAGTTGTTACAAAAATAGTTTTTTGTGTGGAAGTTTTCATATCAATATTTCATAATTAGGTATATCTCAAGATTAATATCAAAACTATTTACACATATACAGATTTATTATAACTGTTCTATCTGTGTTACCCAAAAATGAGAGACTATCAAGACAAATAGCACCTCTCACATTGATACTTTGAGACGAATTTATTATTTATCAACTTTTAAACCAGCTATGAAATTTGTCACACATTTTAATGTCTTAATTTATGTTGGCACAGCAGGGACAACTTTCATGTAAGTTGCGTGCAGTTGGTCCGCTGGCTAACTCACATATTGGAGAAGCTGTGATTATATGTATGTATGTATTTATCTCACTTTACAAAGTAGATTTAATAACATAACTTAAATCAAATTAAAAAAAAGTTCCTGTCAAAGACTCGCTGAAAAAAGTTGAAAGAGAATCTGTTGAAAACTTTTCGCTGAAATATTTCCGTTTAAAAACGATTGTTATTCCGGTAACTCAAGACGCTTATTATTATAGAAGCTCATGATGATGTAGACATAAAACCTTGACAAAGGGAGAGATATGGAGAAAGAAAGAGACGATAAGCAGTAGTCGTGACGTTGTGCCTATCCCACAAGAGATTCCTGTGAAGATTTCTCAAAGTAATAATGTAATACGTCAGTTCCAGACTTATATTATGAGTACAACTCCGAGTGGACGAAGTTTTATTATTACAATACTGAAATTAAAAGAATATGTGAATAAAAATATTCTTTGACTTTTTCTTTCATTCGTTTTATTATTTTGACTAGCTTTTAAAACCCACTAGCCAAAATATATGTTTTCCACCTTTTTGCAGGTTTTCGATGATCCAGTAAAAGATTTTTTGAAACCTTTCCATTTAAAAAAATCGAGCCTTAAATTGTAGACCTGAAACTACGCGAGCTCTTGTTAAAAATACATGCTTGGAGTGTCTCATTATATGGCTGAGAGAAATGGTGCATATCTGAAAGACATAGAAAGAGAAGTATTAGAGATGTGGTCCTATGGAAGACCTCTGGGAATAGCCTAAAGAGAACACATCTCAAATGACGAAAAGAAGAGAGCATCTGCTCCAGAGCATCTGGATTGCCGTGCCGGATGGATTGAACTCATAATGGGTCACGAATATCTTCCACACGAAGCAAAAAAGGGATGGCTGAGGGAACAAATTGTAGAGGACCACCGAGAATACATCGAAGATCTATGTGAGGATATGAGCTGCGAATTGTATGAAGAGTCAAAGTGAGCCCCACAGGACAATGGAAAGCGCAATGGAAAAAACAGCTTCAAGACTTTCCTCACTGAAACAGAAGACAGAAAAAATGCGTGATGCATTTTTCTTTTACAGAACACTCGTAAATTTACAGAACAATTGGATTAGTTGAAAGAAATAGCGCCAATTCGATAAAATCACCCTGTCTTTATTGATTTTATATGAATGTAATTCTTTATAAATTGTTTGTAGTCAATGTACTGTAAAGAATGAATCAATAATTAAGTTTCATTATTTTTTTATATAGTATACATACTTACTTGTATGTGTGTACTTTTTATCTTAAAATATATATATTTTTTTTTTTTTTTTTTTTTTTTTTTTTTTTTTTTTTTTTTTTTTCTTTTTTTTTTTAAAAAAGATATATCTGGGTTTTTCTTATAAACCCAAATACACCTTATACACCTTTCACAGTAAGCTAAAAGCTTGTGTCGTGAAAGGGGAGTTTGCCGGCACCTGGGATCGTGCCGGCAAACTCCCCTTTCACATATTAAATACATTATTTGTAAATATAATATATGCACTCTGTATCTGGGTTAGTGTTATACCTAAATGTGTGATACCTACTGCAGTTTTGTAAAAAAACGTGTTGAAATGCCAATAAAGAAAACTAAAAAATGAAAATAAATAAACAAATAAAGTGGGAAACCTTTTCTTTGCCTGGAACTTCACAGCATGAATAAAGTTATTCTTTAAATTCTGAATGTTATTCTTAATTCTTACAAATTATTCCAGAACTGTGACTGTAATGGAGTGATTAAGACGTTCTGTATGTTAAAAGTTTAAAATATATGTAGTAACTTTACTTGTGCGAGATGAGATGGATGGATCAAACACAATAGACGTGTGATAACGCTGAAGAAATGACAGCGTGTACAAAAGTTCATAGACAAAAGCTTGATAAATTCATCTCATTAATTACATTACGATCCATAAAAGCTTATGAATGTAGAAATTCATAAAAATGTAGCAATGGATATAAGCAGAAACGTTATAGAGATTTATTTTTCCAAGCGATTAGTCAAAGGTATCAAATCGGTATTATGTATTATTATTATTATCATCTACTGTTAGTATTTTCTAAGAATGTCCGGCAAAAACGTTTTAAATAGAAATTCCATTAGCAATCCCAGAGAAAATCTCCAAGCAGATAAGTATAGGTACACTATCATTTATGTACTGAGGATTTATAAAGAGAAGAATAATAAAATATATTATATTATTTATACTCTGTATCCAGGCACTGTTGCGATGGAAGAAATTTCTACACCTACCTACATTTTAATTTTTTTTAGAAGAGTTAGGATTTGAATTTGCAGGTGGACGATGTTGTGAAAAGCGAAGCTCAATGTAAAGTCAAATCAATATTTTATATGATTTTATGAACTTGTGTTATTGTTTTTAGAATTCTTCAAAAAATAAGGGGAAATTTAGATATTCGAAGAAGAAGTGGTGAATGGTTGAGATTTTTTGTTGTGTGTGTTTTTGTTTTGTGTCAATTTGTCAACAGTTTATTAGTGTCCAATATTTAATAGTAAAAACTAGCTAAGTTAATTTCTCCTTATACCAGCAAATGCTGTCTGGAGAACTTGTAAAAAAATAAAAAAAAAAACATATCAGCTAACTGTTCCCTACTACAAACGTAAATTGGAACAATAAATTTTTCAATAAATTTACTTCATTTCAAAAAAAAAAAAAATCTGGTCGTAAAGGACATTTAATTTAACTAAGACATGAAGAAGTTACCTACATGTAGTGTGTGTATATAGATATGTGAGTTTATATTATTTGTTAGTAGGTAGTTAATAACGGTTCCTTGGAGTAACCAACAAAGATTTAGTCTCCCACTCTTTTCCGTAAGTTTTGAAGAATCCTGTAAATGGTAGGTGTTCACATCTTAAATTCAACATGAGGTTTGTAACCCATCCTGAATGTCTTAATTTTTTAGTGACAAGGAGAGGATAGACACTGCATATTTATTACATGCAGCTGGTCAGCAGGGTACACCACTTGTGTGTTATGCTTATGCCGTGACGGTATAGTTTAGATTAGTTTATATCTGTGATATTTAAAATTGAAATTAGACATTTTGAGGTTCTGTTAATGATAAGATAAATGTGTGATAGCAAATGTAATTAAATCTTTAACTATGATCCAAAAACTGGTATAAACGAAACAAGTTAATTTTATTAATTTGATGACATCCCAAACTATTATCAAAATTGGAAAATAAAACAAAGTAAAACCTCATCATGCTCATAAAAAAGGTCGAATAGGAAAAACAAGCAGTACCTAGGAAGGTAGATACATAGCAAAGAGACGGTAGAAATTATTTTTACTATTTAATAATAACAACACGAAATGATGAAAAAAAAATACTAGGGAGAGCGAAAATTTTGAATTAAACGAAATTACACGGAATAAAGTAAGTAAGTAAGTAGAACACATATCTAATACTGTAGCATTACCTATGATACAAGAAAGGTATAATAATATAATATAAGTAGACATTGAATGAAACAGTGTCGTGCAATACGTGTGTCTCATTTAGAATTTTTCATTATGAATGCTGTTGTTGATGATGATATTGTGAACAAAACAGAGAGAAAAGAGGATTCTCGGCTTATTAAGTTTGTCCTATATTCGTCCTCTCCCTTCATAATGTAATATAATATTAGAGGAGCTGATAAGGTTCCTGCGCATGCGTGTGGATATATAAGAAGAAAGTCTAATTTCACGGATGAACTGTCAACTCATACATGGGCCCTTAGGCTTTGTACAATATTAATACTACTACTACTACTTCTTCTACTTCTACCAGGAATAGATAATCTTTGCACGTATTACAAACAAGAAGGAAAAGTTCAAAATTGACGTGGGCTGAAAGACGACGACGACGCTATCACGCTAGTATGTACCCACTGTCGACCATCATGTGAAAGGTTTTATTTCGGAAGGACAGCTGAAGAATATTGATAATATTAGGATCACTACTTCTCATAATCCAACAGGACGCACTATAAATAATGAACAACTTAAATAGTATCGAACGAGGAATAACTGTTTTATGAAATGTTAGACTTGGCTAAGAGACATCTCACTCAGAAACAGTTATTAAAAAATTATATTTATGCCAGACAAAATTTATTGCATTCCACGTTCCTATGATAACGACATCAGAATACTGGGAAGGTAGAAGAAAGAGGTCACTCAGTTGGTGCAACACGTTCTGAAGAAGGAAAAGAAGGAAGCTGGTTCCTACCCTGTGCTCTTTGAAAGAGCGTTGAGGGGAGATTGAGTTGAGTACTCACAGAGATTAAGATAGTTCCATATTTATGCCTGTCTTATATTATTCTTTATAAATATGTCTGTTTTTCATAAAATTGAAATTTGGACACAACTTTGAGCAGGTGCACTATATAAAGTATTGTTTTTAGAATGTGATTTGTATTTTAATCAGGGTTGACTTTTGACATGTCTAGTTAGACGGGTCTAATCGTGAGTATAACTATAAGTATTGTAATTATAATATTATATTTATACTGGATTACTTCAGGACAAAAAATATTAAACCTTGGTATTATTATTCTTAGACTACAATATCTCTGGTATAATTCAGAACATTAAACAATAGCGACGTTGAGTTTTCATTAAATTGTATCCAAGTAAATTACTTGCTCGAGTCTATGAAATTTATATCCTAGATTAAACGATTCACTTGAAAGGTTTTCAAATTTAATAAAGAAAAACCAAACTATAATAAAAGTTCAGTCAATCGAACCTTCGTACATTTTTTCGACCTAATCGAATCAGCTGTTTTTAATGCTTCGTTGTTGTGTAAAGTAGATTTTATATTAGAAAAAATAGCGAAAAATATTTATTTTATAACTATTATGTTATGTACTGCTATTGTAACTGTGTAAAAATAAAAAAAATCCAATCTAAACTATCAAAATATATCAGATAATATGATTTGCTATTAGGAGTTAAATAAATCTATTATGAGTTAACATTGTGATATAATATATATTCAAAATGGCGCGCTTAAACTCGCGCTACTAATGCTTTCAATCTGTCACGTAATGTTAAAAAAAGCTGATGATAAATTTGCCGATAGCGGTTCAGCGATAGAATGAAAAAGCTTAAAAATGCCAAAAGGTAATAGACAATAAACCTAAACGTCCATCTAATACTTGTGGATAGAACGAATAAAAATAGATCATTGAAAGTAAAGCCGTTGATAGCTGGTGGTATTGTCAGAAAAATAGAACAAAACACTACCAATATAATAATATATCTTGGGAACTTTATAATGAAAGCTGCAGAGAAGATTGCATTAGAATTGCAGTGTTTTTGCTAAATGGAATTTAACTCAATCCTGTCAAACGTTCTTTACTAACGTTTTTCTGGAAATAATGGTTATTTTATGACCTTCTTTTTTACTTCAGGCAAAACACCCAATAGTGAGTGAATACATAAATGAAAAACGATAACTTTTATTTTGCTTGATAAGTGATACCCTCTTTGGAGACCTCTAGACTCTGATATGTGTAAGATGATAGTCATTTATTCAATCATACCATAATAGCATTTTTCAACGGTGGGATAACCAGAGGATGAACTGCATGTAATTAATATACAACTCGTTCTATCCATGTCAATAAAAGTTTAGACTTTCGGGATAAATGGCATAACTCGAGGTGATTGTCCTGACTAGATAATGTCATTTAAGGAAATCTTAAAGTGGTTGATTTATAAGACATAAAGTACCCGAAAACCTGGATGCCAACCATCATAAACAGTAAACCTTTGAATAATAATGGTTATTGTTGGGTCGGTTATGTGTAATCAACTACCGGTGCTATTGAGAGACAATGAGACTGTCACCAACTTCAGAAGCATATTGAAAACTGCACTCTTCACCAGCCCCCGTAGACGGTCTAGAGACTGTTAAATGGCGTCAAAACAAAATTATCCGGAATCATCATCATCAACGGTATTTAAGTTTTAGGAATGTCTTGGGAAGCGTTAATTCAATTGACAAAGAATCGCGCTGAATGGTTGTTTTTTGTAGTTTGTTCTCATCCTTTACCTCTGAGAAAAGCCTTGAAGGGAGTAAAAGAAGAATGTGTTCCAAAAATCGTATAAAAAGCACTTTAAACACTTTCAAGCTCATCAATCATTCTGAAACTGTAAACAACCCTCCTTTTCATACTGATAATAATTATTTTCGTTATTAATAAACAACATTTTTCATCAGGTTCATTATAATAATTAAGGTGACATTTAAAAAGGATACCGTACATACCCATCTGAAGAAAACAATACTATTCCTAAACAGAATAAAAAATATTATTTTTAAAGAGATTTTCATTACAAATTTTAGTAAAACACCTTGAGATTTTCGAAAAGGCTATCAAGATTATATTATTTCAAAACTATTTACCTCATTTAGACGCCTATTATCAAATATAATCTATTAAGAATTATCCAAAATGATTTAAAAAAAAAAATATTTTGGAAGAGAGATATTTTATTTCTCAACCCATTCCAGTCTTCAACTAAACAGAGGATTTCTCTATCTCACTATCTCCCACCATATTATCTGATCGTGTGACGTTTTTATGACAAAATATTCGCTCGATAAATCTTGAATTGATATAATACTGAATTATTACAAAAAAAAAATATTGTGAAGAAAAATGTTTAAAAATACGGGTTTATTGTTGATTAGGAATTTAATTAAAAAAAAAAATTCAACACTTAAACAAATATTTAGCGACGAGCAAAACTTAATGAAAATGACAATAACATATTTTTTTTTAATTTTTTTTATTTACAAATATTTACGGCCAAAGCCTTTTACATGTTAAACCTCTGTATACATACAAAACGTGTAAACAAAGGAAAGATCTGTTACAAAAAAGACACAAAACAATTAGACTAAAGAAACGAGAGTTTAACAGACAATATAACATTAATCATGTTATAATTATAAAATAAGATACAAAATTGTTAAAAAAAAATTGGTCAAGACATTACAAAGAGAAATCAAAGTGGTATAAAAATGTCAAATATAGTAAAAAGTCAATTAGTTAAAAATATTTCATAATAATAAAAAAAAAACGGTTGGCTACTCCTGTGCAATACGACGGATGGTAATAAGGAAGCGTCGTTAAAGATCTTTTAAAGTATTCAGATGTACAATATTATATGTACTTTATTTACATTATATCTACATTAGTACTAACCATACCTGTATAAAAGTAAGTATATCATCGGTGGATCCATAAAAGCTCCCATGTGTCAATTATTATTGAGGTTTTAAAATGAGATATTGGAACCAAATCATTTGTCTCATCGAGTCACACCTACCGATAGAATAACTTATAAGCTGAGATATCCACGGAAAAATTGAGAGTATTTAAATCACTTACATACATGCTGCCCTTTCTTGGATAATTCTTGAAAACTCGCATGTAATTGAAAAACAATGCTGTGAAATTTTTCCAATCATGCCCAGCAATTCAATACGTTATACATTAGGGAACATGCATGTGTGAGGAATATGCAAAAATGTTATCAATTTATATTAGTAAAATATTAGTAAAGTTACGCTTATCACGAATATCCTAATAAGAAGCGATAAAATAAAACTTTTCATTCATTGTTTTCATTTGAAAAATCCATATTTTCTGCCAAAATTTTCAACGCCATGTCATTGAATTAGGTTGTTGTGACGTCGTTAGGCAGTTAGTTGTATTGGCACGCATTTGACTTGTAATACTGTCTTAAGCGTCTGATGACGTCGCACACACGTTTCCGTCATGGGTAAACCTTTATGCGGCGAAATGAGTAAATTGCTTTTTCAAATGGAGATAAAAGCCTACAAAATGCACATTTAAAAATAAAAAAGCATCATAATTTTTAAAATTTTCTGTAGGTACTATTTTCAAAGCTGAAAAAAAGATTTTCTACGTTACAAATCAAACACACAGTTTTTTTTATCTCCCGTGAAATCTCGGTAAATGCAAATAGGAGGTTTCACAATTTCACCGTCGATATGAAGCTTATATTACACAATAATAATTTATATTGCTGTGTATTGCTTTACATAGCTGTGTAATTGCTTTATGTACATATATAACACGTACTCGTAACTTATTCTTGCTTGCCTGATGAATATTTACAAAGAGACATCAAAGAAACCTATAGAAGTATAATAACCCCACATAGTACCGGTATGCATTATGCAGAAAATATCCCATTTATTTTATTTTAATTATTTATTTTATTCTTCACTGTACATTGGTCACATTACATAATATTTCAAATCAATACAAAATATCAGTTATACAGTATAATGTGGATGACCATATCAAACTATACCATCACGGCATATCCCACAAGTGGGGTAGCCAGCAGATCAGCTGCACGTAAGAAACATGCAAACTGTCCTTTTCGTGCCAATATAAAATCAAGACATTCAGGATGGGTGGCAAGCCTCATCGCTGAATTTAAGATGTAAAATGTCTTATTTTTTTCGAACACCTGCCTTGGCCAACGTTGAGGGGACCTGACGTGGCACAGGAAGAAGACGAAGAAGAAGATACAATATAATGTACAGAGGGCGAGTTATCGCTAGAATGCGATGTCTTATGACTAAAATACTATGTACTTTTATGTATGTATGAAGAAATGAGTTTTCAAAGCAAAAAATACAAATTTTGTTAATTTAGATATTTTCGCAGACATTAAAAACCGTCCATTACTTTATTACTTAAACTATTTTTTTGCACTTCCCTTTTTTCATGTTGTGCGTAATATGTAGCTTTAGGTTTCTGGAAAACATTACAAAGTGTTTTATCAACGCTTGTTGTAACCAAAAAGAACGAAACAAAGTGCGAAGAAATAAACGAATAAATTTAATCTTAAAATAAGGCCTTATGTTTTATATTTTTATCAGAAATTACAATAATTTGGGCACTAAATACAATAAAAATAGCAAGATTGGGTTGTAGTAAGTGTTTTGATATCTTTTGTGCTGAAGATTTTATATCAATTGACATTAAATTTTCGCAGAATGGGAGGTGAAGTTCAAATCTTCCCACTGGTAATTTACTACTACCTGACATGAAATTCTTGAAGGAATTTTCAATCTCAACATAGCAGCAGCGAAGCGGGAACATTCTTCAGCGAGAAAAAAATATATCGTCCTTCACCCGAATGAGAGAGAGTAAATCTAAGGGAAGAATAACCTCATTAAGGGAACAAAATTCAGAATGAATTCGCAAGATAAAATATTTAAAAGTGGAATGATAGAATAAATTTCAAACTATTGTTTTTAGTGCAGTTAAATTATTATGTAAGTAGTATTATAATAATTGACATCTTTTTGTTTGGCTATTGAATGTATGTATATTTATGAAAGTGTTATTAATTGTATCGGTGCACACGTAGTAGAATTCCATAATTATGTAATTTGAAACAAGTGTCTCTTTCTACTATTGATTGTTAATTCGCAGAGAGACGTCTTTCGACTCATAAGGTCATTATCAATCTGAATTGTTTACAACTATTCATCTGGTTATATAGTGTTTACTACAAAAGAAATTCAATATAAAGTCATTACCTGACCTATTATGAACAATGTAACTTACTGGAAATTTATGGTATTATATTTAATGTTATCTATGTATTATTTTGTATTATGTTTGAAGGTAATATTGTACCTTTTAATGTAAACCCATTTGTTTACGTTAAAAGGTGCAATATTACACTATATAACCAGATGAATAGTTGTAAACAATTCAGATTGATAATGACCTTATAAGTCGAAAGGCGTCTCTCTGCGAATTAACAATCAATAGTAGAAAGAAACACTTGTTTCAAATTACATAATTTATGAAAGTGCACTAATTTCATATTACTTAAACTGACGTGGTAGGATCGTAAATGCCAACACTGGCATAGTTGTATTAGAATAGAGAGAGTCCAAATATTAAAAAAAAAAATCTTCACCTAAACGGATAAATAGGAGTTCTTAGACTCCTGAAATATCCGAGAAATAAAGATATTTCAACATACTTATGAACATATAGGCTGTTGACTTCGACATCCAAGGAGAACGGTATAAAATATCATCACGTGTTGAATTGAAGATGCTTAATGTCTTATACGTGATATTGTAAAAATATTTACATTTTACAGGATAAATAAATAAATAATAAATAAATGAATCTTTATTGGTATCTAAATAATGTAGTATACAACTAAATTTCTACAAAGAGTGCCAAAAGGCGGGCTTATTGCATATGTAACTTTGTAAGTGTCTTATCTGTTCAATTATTTATAATCAGTAATTTTCACGTACCTACCTAATTTGTATTATTTAAAAAAAAAATCTTAATTCTACGATTTATGTTAATGTGAATTTGTATTGTTTATATCTATATATTTTTGAAGTCTGCCTTATATTTAAACATGTAAACATTATACTTGCGCTGTATGCAACTGTAAAATAAAATAAAATATGTGATTTCTTCCAGCCAACCCGGAAGGTTAATAATAATAATAATAATAAACTTTATTGTTCTTGCTGGAAAGAGTGGGAGATCTATCAAGCAATCCACAATCAAATATTCTACTCTTCAACATCAAATCATTTTCAAAAAAGTGTTATTATTTTTGCCTAAATAAAATATTATCTTGATTTGATTTTATACGCAATATATTCAAGTGACGGCTTTGACAATATTTGAACATGTTTATCGTAACTGTTCATAAAATATTCAAGTAAATAATTTATATTTATGAAATGTTGTGATTTATGTATTTGTTTTTAATCATATGCATTAAGATTAAACAAACAACATCACGAACAAACTTTCAAGAGATATACCATTATGGCAAAAAAAATATTACATACAAAAGTTGTTATGTTCGCGAAAAACTTGGACTACTTACGAAAATCCAAAGTCAAAAGAGAAAAGTAATTTTGCTTGAATGCGGTTAAGGGGTCATATGTCCCAAATAACAAGTTTTCTAAATGATTTATCACTACAGTTATATACATTACATGCTTAAAAAAATATAAAACACACTGTAATTTCAACATCCCTCTAGAGATTCTTTTGTGACTTCATCAATATTTTAAATCAGAAACAAACAGTACGTACAACCATAAATATTTTTTTTTATTTTTTACTTATTTATGAGATATTTATATGATAAACTATGAAATAAAAATAAATAGAGCGCAGGCAAAGAAGTGTAATAAAAAACATTATTGAGCAAACGAGATTGCCTTAAATTTTAATTTACATGAAACATAACTCTGGTTTCTACCAAATGTACCATCATGCAATTTCTCATAAGTGACATAGCCAGCGGATTCACTGCATGCCAAGATCATGCAAGCCTTCTTCTTTGTTCCATAAAAAAATGTAGGTAAAAGTTTCCGGATAAGATATTTACTTTATCGATGAATCAAAGATGTTTAACTTTCGTGATCTTTTAGGATTTTCTTTCATTTTAGAGAATATTTATTTATTTTTTTCTTCACTGTACATTGATAACAGAGTATCATAAAAATATCAGTTATACAATTCAATGTACAGAGGTCGAGTTTATCGCTAAAATGCAATGTCTTCCAACTATCCCGGTTATACTCGAAAACTTAAAGAAAGAGCTAGTGGAAGACTTATTCTTTGCCAAAGACTCCAGTGCTTTTATTAAACTATTAAACAAAAAAGTACTTGACGCTACGTTTGTAATCTTCCACCATTATCTTCTTCGGTTTAAACAAAGATAATAATTAATAAATTCTTAGTTATTTTGCTCACGATCTTCGATTAGGATAATGCGTTTACTAAGTTGTTTCCATAAAGCCTTGAAAGCAAAGTAGTAGGTAATTTGGCTTATGTGTAGTTAAGTTATAAGCGCACGGTAGAGATAAGTCTTAAGTAGGCAGGAGGCACTATGTTCGCTCGCAAAGTTATTTGAAATAACATGAGAAAAGAAGAGAGACACAATAATTCTTCCATCTTCTTTCTTTCTAAAAGTAGTAGATAGATAGCAGTAGAAACACATAACTTTTGGAAGAGCAAGTAAGTACCTAGTCTATGGTAGGCAAAGCTCTTAGCCAACGGCGTTAATTTGCCAGAACTGTTTTCAATGAGGGAAAGATAATAAGAATCGTAAGTTGTTGAGGAGGAAAGTACTGAGGCCCAATAGTTCAATATACCATTAGGGTGATCCTAATTATGAAGTTCACCTTAAGTCGATTAGTTTTGATTTTAATGCGGTAAACTTCAACACGTCACAACTTTTTTACTCTAGAATCTAAAGTTGACATAAAATAGCCCTAAAGACACATACCAATCCATCGATGTTTTTTTGACATTTTTTTTATCAAAATTGAATGCTGTTGTATCAAATAATATTTTGCTGTAAGGAGTAAAAGGTGTTCTTGAAGATAAATCTGTCAATCCCATTCTTAAATTCTGTGATAAAATTGTTGCATAAGTTGAATTAGATTGAAGTTAGTTTGATGCAAAAATACAAATTAAAACAATTGAGGCGTTTTCAAAAAACGTAAAAAAAGTTCTGATAATTACGTTGCACAGACAAGTATTTCTACCTAAAGTGTGGCCATAAATCAAAATTTTCAATTTTCACTCCTAGAGACAACACTGTGTCCCAAAGCAGATAGATAACGTGGCCACCCTTTAACGATCTCGTTACCCGAATTGGTCGCCCCAGTCCGTGGCATCGCCGGTCGGAACCTAGCACTCACTGAAGACGTTTGTTTTTGTTCGCGACATTTCACAAAAAAAACTGTACTTTCGCTGCCTGTTTTCATATGTTAAAAGTGAATACTGTGACAAAAATGAATATCGATACCATCATTCAAGGTATGTACAGTATTTTGAGTGTTAATTTGCTTGTGTTTCAATCTTTATTTAATCATACCGAGTAATGTAACTATTTACTTAAAATATTTTTATCTTTTTCGTCTTTTTGAACAAACATTAGTATTTTTGAATATATGCAACTGCCCGCAACAGTATCAGACTTACTTGGCATTTTACTTCAATATATCTTCTATAACTGTAGCTATCAAAAACATTCACAAGTAATCACATCATAGAAAAATATACCTGTGAACACACCCTTAAGTGGGATTCTAAATAACACATTTTAACATTGTTGCAGATATTGCTCATTCTGTCGCGTCTATGAGTAGAAAACAGCTACATGAGTTGGTTAGAGGAAGCTCCCAACGATTGCTTGACAGAAAACTCGAAGATTTATCTGAAAAAATCGTAGATTTAACAAAATTTGCTCCTGAAAAAATTAATGACCTTCAAAAAATTATAGAGGTATTCAAAGCTATGTATAAACGAAAATGGCTCGCGTGTAATAGTACAGAAGTTCGTTTCCTAGAGAAAATAGCAACGAATGGCTTAGTGAAGAAATTGCATTACCTGCTGGACCAAATTCCGGAAGTTCGAAAGGCCGCCCAAGTAAAGAATTCGGGGAATTCAGTGATCGAACAAAGCATCGCAAAACAATGGATCTTCGAAAAAATGTGTTGACATAAAAAAAGTGACAAAATATTTTTGGCCACGTTTTAGGTAGAAATACCTGTCTGTGCGTTGGCTAAAAATAAGAATCTATTGAAGGTGAGCTTCATAATAAGGGAACATTGAAATATCGGCTCTAAGTGTAGATAAGTACGCAGTGAATTATAAAGGATCGCACCAGATATTTCCTGATAATCTTCATGTAAAATATTATCACTCAAATACATATATATGTAAGGCTGAAATCGTTTTACTAATTTGGCTGGTAGCAAAAATAATCAAAGTTACCGGTGAATTTATATTGTATCCCGGTACTTTTGGTTTTCGAGTTAGTATAAAGGTTCAACAAACTGTGGAGTCTCCGGTAAAGAGTAGATCTCTCACTCTTTTCTGCAAGTTTTCTAGTGTCCTGTAAAAGGCAGATATTCGTAAAACGTCATCAATAAGATACCACCAATTTTGCGACGAGGCATGCCACCCATCTTGAATGTCTAAATTTTTATTGGCACAAAGAGCGCATCATGCATGTTTATTACATGTATACTCTTTGTAGTCTACTGGCTACCCCACTCGTGGGAGATGCCATAGACAAAACTGACTATCTTTATTGTTATTTTTTCTTTATTTAATACATTTTTACTGGGACACAAACAGCCATATACAAATAATACGAATTATACTAAGCCATAAATGGACCAGAAAAGTTCCTTACAATTACCAGTATGTAAAACAAAGTAATGATTCAACAACAATGCCAAACATGGGACTCAAAGATACTAAGTATATATAAAACCAAAACAATAATATAAATATGTAAAAAAAAAAATTGATATAAGCAAACCCAGATGGTGATCCGTTTTCACCATCATTTCCACTGATGGTGAAAACGGAATCTCTTGAAAGCCGACTCGCAATCAATAAAATCACTATTGAAGTACTAAATACAAGACAGTGATTTATTTTCAATAATTCAAACAGTTGTTTAATTTCAAGAAATACTTCTCCATTTTATCAGATGGACGATTTTGTTTGCATTTTGAAATCTCAAAGGGAATATCGAATCAAACATGAAGATGCATACCCACTTAGTACGATATTTTAAATATGAAAAGAAATGTACACACTGTATGTAGCTAAAAAGGACGAGATTATTATACGAACCCAATATTATTTTAGTAAATACGTAGAAGACCCTTTTGAGTTTACATAAAATTACTCAAATAAATAATGGCGAAATAGATTATGCATACATACCTACTACTCTTATAAATACATATATTATAAAACAATTCTATTTGAATCATTTTCAACGGTTAATCCTATTTCAAATACTTTTTTATCAGCTGCACCAACACGCAGAATATTTGTTTGTTCGAAACTCTAGTGCGCACGGACCACACTAGCTGCTTCTATTCTTGGGCTATAAGATGCGAAAGAATGTTCCTCCACTCTTCGTTGATACAGAAGAGAAAAAAAATTGTTCAATCCGTTTGTTTTTTTCAACAGGAAGGTAGAGAAAGAGACCTTTGGTTCGTATGTTTCCATCATGGTGTATACGCAACCAATGTCCTAGAGTCGAACACTAAAGCTGCCTACGTCTTTTCGCCTCATCCTCACGTCTACGCAAGTAGGCGGAGGATTCGCAAATAAGCGAACCTTTCCTAGCCCATGAACACCTTGCTGCAGGAGACAATCTGGACTATAGGACATGGAAAACCCTGAATCGTCTAAGATCTGGTGTAGGAAACTGCCGTGATAATAGAGAACGATGGGGCTTCCTACAAGACGAATCTGGAGCGTGTGACTGTGGTGCAGCACAGACCATGCCACACTTGTTGGAATGTTCTGTGGTGCAGCACAGACCATGCCACACTTGTTGGAATGTTCATTGTGCCCTGTAACATGCACTATGGAGGATATTTTTCATGCATCTCCACCTGCTGTGCGTTTTGCACAGTACTGTATATCAGATTGATTGGTTTTTTTCTGGGTTTCGACACGATAAATAATAAAATAATAAAAAGTCTTTCTCCATTTTACTCTCATTTATATATACAAATGAGAAGAATAGAGTATAGATTCATAAGTATACCTCGACAGGATAAATAATAAAATAATAATTAGTCTTTCTCCATTTTACTCTCATTTATATATACAAATGAGGAGAATAGAGTATAGATTCATAAGTAGGTATACCTCGACAGGATAAATAATAAAATAATAAATAGTCTTTCTCCATTTCACTCTCATTTATATATATAAATGAGAAAGATAGAGTATAGATTCATAAGTATACCAACAGATTTCACATTTGCTTTAAATGATATGTTAAAAGAGTCAATAATTTAAGTTTTAATGTCATATTTCCGGTGTTCAAAGATGAAAAACATGTTAATATTATGGGGTATTCTTACTATACAAGTCCCGTTTTATCACATTTCGTAATCTTACACACACTAAAACGTGCATATAAACAATTATTATAATAATGTCATTACGTTATATGCGTTAAGAAAATTGTTGAAAATTACCCATCCATTCATTTATTCATTCGTAAAGCTATATTATGTACGTATGTGTATTTAAGACTGTATTAAGGTGGGTGAACTAGGTATATTGAGGAAGAATATAAATTGTTTACATAATTTAATAATGAAACAAAGTGTGTACGAAAGCGTGCATACATTAATGTATCTTCTCTCACGTGAACGATGTTCTGCAATAATGTTTGAAGCCACAAAAATACAACATATTACATGAGTGCTAAATTTTATATACATACCGGGTTAGATGGAAGACATCGAATTTTAACGATAAACTCGCCCTCTGTACATTGAATTGTATAACTGATATTTTTATGACACTGTTCTATTTTGTAATATTGTAATCAATGTACAGTGAAGAATAAAATTAATAAATAAATAATTAAAAATATAATACAAATTTTATACTCGGCGTCGCTCAGAGATTTAATGACCATTGCCATGTACCGAAAAATATATAAATTATGTATACCTCAAAAAAATTTACACTCATTTGTTCAAGTTTTGCGTATCGTGTAAGGATGATTTTGGGAAAAATAGCATGAATAAAATATTTAATATCATTAATTTGGTATTGATCATATAAACAAATCCTAATTTTTATTGACAAGACGAGAACGTTTGGATATTTATTGCATGCGGTTTGCGTTCTAGCTACTCTATTTGTGAAAATTGCCGTAATGGTATAGATATATGAAACATTTTGATGCTTATTTGGTGGAAGATATGACAAATTGTTTATGGAAAGCCTTACATACATCCATCATAATATGTAATATAAATGTAAAAAAAACAGATTGTAACAGTGTTGAATAACACCGTCAATATGTTATATAACTATTTGTTATATAACTATATGTGCATTATCTCTTTTCTGATATTTTCCAATATTATAATCAATTTTTTTTTTTTTTTTTTTTTTTTTTTTTACTTTTTAAGAAAAATGCTAAAAAACGATTTTATATGCGATCTCACTTTTTCATAAGTTTAACAACATTGACTCATTCATTTATAGTTATGTTTTCATTAGTTTTAATTTCATTGACATTATTTTTCATCACTTTTTATTATAGGTTTTAATAACAGCTATGTTTTTTATTAGTTTAAATAATAAATTTTTGACGTTATTTTTCTTCAATTCTTGATAATTATTATTTTATATTTTACTCAATCATTTATAGTTGTGTTGTTATTAGTTTTAATAACAGTTATGTTTTTATTAGTTTTAATCACAATACTTGACATTATTTTTCTTCACTTCTTGATAATTATTATTTTATATTTTACTCATTCATCCATAGTTATGTTATTATTAGTCTTAATAACAGTTATGTTTCTACTAGTTTTAATAACAATTTTTGACGTTATTTTTCTTTACCTCTTGACAATTATTATTTTATATTTTACTTAATCAATTATAGTAATGTTACAATTTGTTTTAATAACAGATATGTTTTTATTAGTTCTATGAACAATTTTTGACGTTATTTCTCTTCACTTCTTGGTAATCATTATTTTATATTTTGTCTCATTTATTTGTAGTAATGTTATTAGTTTTAGTAACATTTTCTCGACGTTATTTTTCTTCACTTTCTGATAATTATTATTTTGTATATTATCAACTTTTGTTTTTCAAATAATTTTCAATAAAAATTGTTTTGTATCCTAATTAATTAAATTTCACTTCTTGGTAATATTATTTTGTAAATCAACTTTTGTTTATCAAATAATTTTCAATAAAAAATGAAACGTATCTTAATTAATAAACTTGACTATTTCAACATACAACCTCATAAAAGAGTTTATGATATGACATTGTCATTGTTAAACCCACTTTTTAATAAGTTTTTATTGATTAACTTCCTACTTCTTCTAATACCTGTTTTCTTTTAAGTTTGTATTGATTTACAAATTATGACCGCATTGGCAGTTCAACCGCACTTAATGTGAAATGTCGTATGATCAGGTTATAGTGTGCACTGCGCTGTACCGTATACCACAGTTGACACCATGTGTTTAAGACTATAGGGCCATTATAATCTTTGCACTTATACATACATACACGCTATGCATACATATTGATATAGATTCACAGCGGGCCGTGACCAGTATTGAGGGTTGCAATAGTATTTATTATTTATTGTGTCACACTGCTTGGGTACCTGGCCGCACTCATTGAGTGCAGTTGTACTAGCCAAATATTATTATTATTAATTTTGTTAACTATGTATTAGAATTGCTATTATGTATTAACTGATATTATGTATTATTATGTATTGTATAAAGGCTTATGCCGTCTATTGATTAATAAATAAATAGATAAAAGCAACGTTTAAAATTTCGTTATAACGTATTACAATAAAGCGAGTAAAACGTTAAAACATTATCTTTGAGTACCTGTACAATATAATATTATGTGGTGAAGTACTGACAGTAAATACCTCTATTATGATACACAAGATTATCAAATATTTCCTCCCTCCACAAACATAAACACACACACAGACGTACTTACTTGATAATAATATACTTAATCTATTTTGTTTACACATTATTTTCATAATGAATGAATAATGAGTTTTACTGTACATACATCTAAAGATTGTCATATTACGTACAATATGCAATACCTAGTATGTTGAAACTCTTTAAGCTCAATACTATGAGATATTCATTCCCTCGGCTACTAAAACGTTATTTAAGCAATTATTATTACTACACCATCACTACAGCATATTCCACTAGTGGGGTAGCCAGCACGTAAAATGTAAAAAAACATGAAGATTGTTTTCTCCATGCCAATAAAAAATAAAATAATCAGGATGAGTGGCATCCTCATCGCTGAATCGTAAATGTAAATTGTCTTATACATGAGGTTTTACGAACTCTTGCCTTTCACAGGACACTCGAAAATTTACAGGAAAGAGTGGGATACCTTTTGTTTATTAGGGAGTCCGTGGGATATGCGCACATGTATATTATGATATAATTACAATATCGTACTTATTTTGTTCTGTTTTTATTGTTTTAAGTTTATAATAATTCATGTTATAATAATAATAATAATAATAATAATAAGATGATTTGTATATGGCGCTGTTTCATGGTCCGTGACCATCTCAAGAGCGCCGTGGCTTTTTAGTTAAGTTGGAAGCATCTTCTAGGTCAAACATGAAGTTCATGTAGCGCTGCTGCCACTGCAGAGGACTCTCCATCTTTATTGGTATCAGTTCTCTGCCTCAGGCCGTCCCATATCTTGGTCATGGTGTCGTTCGTCTCTACGTTCTTGGGATGACTCTGGCGCCATCCACGAAGAGTGCAGATTTTCTCGATAGCCGACTCGAAGTATTTCTTTTCGAGCGTTCCACTTTGGTTGACATCAAAGAAAACGTTGGACACATAGAGAAGCTTCTTCTTACGGAGATCTGAGATAGGCATCGTGGTAGACAAAACAGTATTTTTGTCTCTTTCACCCGCTGTGTTGTTGCGAGTAGTCGGTGTTGTTATCCTTCTCTGTTACACTACTGGACATACTCTGATCACTACACGCTGGCACTTGTATAGAGTGATTCCCGGAAGGGGATGATTTTTTTTAACACGTGTTTTGGCAATAGAAGCGGGAATGCAACACAAAATGATGACTTGTTAAAGTTTTGAAGAGACAATCAACAGTAATGAATATTAATTTATTTCGAGTTTTGATGAAGTTTAAGAGATGATGAAATGCAAAAAACTACGCGGTTTTGAAATGTTAGCGTGTACAAGAAAGTTCAGCACTATGGGACCGATATCTTTCGTAAAATCAAATTATTTAAAGGAGCGGTTTGATTTGCGTGGCGGCAGCCAAACGGCGCGCAATCCCATAATATTATCATTACAAAAACATGCAATTGAAAGGCAACCTGCCATATATTCCTTAATAAATAAATATTCAAAAATTGTTTCTCAATCACATTCTAATCGTAAAAAAAAATAAAAAAATTTCAAAATAAAGCAATTTCAGTTAAAATTATTTATATAATAAAATGTTGAAGATTCATTCAAACTACATCCATTTGAGAATCAGTACATTGGAAAAAAAACTACTAAAGTAGCAAGAAATTTATTTCAATGTTACAAAAAGTAGTTACCTTTATATTTTTTTAAGGTGTTCAATCACACCAGATATGGTGTTGATATGGTGTTCAATCACACCAGTGTTGCTGGTATGTCCGTTGATTTTATCCGGATAAAATGTAATTTGCTTGCGGTTAAGGATAGATGGATAATATATAATATTTAGAGATATAATATATTTTAAACCAAGAATAGATGATATAAACAAAAAATCTAACAAGAATGGAAATGATAATAATATTATTAGGTAAGTATGTACGCATAAAGCTCTTTGGTGCTTTGTTACTACTTAGTTGTACTTACTGTCGGATGTGCGGCGAAGCGTGAGAGCTTGGAGGAGCTTCGGATAAGAGGGACGGCGGTTCAATGATTTACAATGTCACAAAATTAATATTATATTGCTATTATTATTATTTTCTAATTAACGATCATAAAATCAAGCTTCTTTAACATCCCTCTTAAGAATAATTTGGAAAAACAATATTAGACGTTTTGATATTTTATGATACCAAATATCAAGAAATTTGGTAATATATTATTTTAAGACATCTTCAGTTTGGTGGCTATGTTAAATGCCATCCATTTTGCAAATCTTATGAACCCCATTTTTTAAAGAAATCAATTTCAGGATCTTTTAAAAGGATTTAGAAATAGACATCTGTCGTGTTGAAGATATACAATTTATTATTTTGTATGTTTACTACTAACAACGAAACCGCTGGTTACTCCATTTGCGATAAGTTGTTCTTTGTTTTTACAATAAGGTGTTATAAAAAAAATAAAAAAGGGTTGCGTTTATTTGTTAATGTAAATAAAAACAGATGCAAACGTTCTTGAGAGGAACGTTTATATCCATTTTCCTAAGATCCAAGTTTTATATCGATTTTAGTGAAAAAATCAAATGATGTTTAGTCTATGGGATGCATGTCGATTTTCCATAATAATTCATTTTGCTAAAGAAGTTCAAAACTATTGTATTTGTTTTTGTTTAATTCAGTATAGATCAGCACCTGATGATGGGAACTCGGAGTCCGCGAAACCGGTCGTGCGTTAGTCTTACTCAACAGTAACACAAAACAAAATAATAATAAATATTTATTTTATTTTATTTGATAAGTTCAAAACGTTCGATCAAATAATCATATTATACACTACCACAGTCTTACTGCACTATGAAACAAAATTATTTATCATTTTATAATAATATGTACTAAGTATCTTCTTACTATATATACATAATAATGATAATATGTTACAAATATTACCGGGAGATTATTCAAGCGGAAAAATAATTATATGAATGTATTATTTTGTGTACGTGGGCTCGGTTAGACCTATCATCACTTCACCAAAGTATACACACATTTAGGTAGGTACATGAATGTTATATCTATAATTGTGAATAAAATGTATACAGTGTACATATTGGAGCCTACCTATCTATAAATAAAAATAGATCTAGTGTTACGTAGGTACTACATAATGGAACAATTTTTTTAATTTTAAGGTGGGGAAATGACGCGGTTTAAGCTTTGTATCGTTATTTTATTTTAGCCCGTTGAAAGAATTGTAGCAATAAGAGGAGTGACAAATTGAATATTAAAGAACTCGACGTCAAAAAAATTAGTAAAGTGACGCAAAAAACCTCGTATTCATGGTAAACATTTGTTTAGCAACAATGTTCAATCAACGCGTTGCGGAGTTGCTGTCAACATGTTGCAGGCAACATGTTGACAAGTGGGTCTAGTCAAAACACATTTTAGCGTTACGTTTTATTTTCGTTTTCGTTCAAACGTGGACGACGTTGCGAGAACGTGTCAATTTTCGTAGCTACTTGTGTATTTTAGCTACGAAAATTGAAGCGTTCTCGCAACGTCGTCCACGTTTGAACGAAAACGTAACGCTTAAATGTGTCTTGTCTAGGCCTAAAGCTCTCGCTCGACGAGCGTAAACATCAGTTTCGCAACAAAAGTTGACGTGTGTGAAAGTGTTTGCAACTGTTTATAAACATGGGTTATACATCAGATACAGAGAACACAGCAACACTACTTCCTCGGGCAACATTTAAAACGCAGACTGGCGTGTGGACAGCCTATTTTGATTTAAACAAAGTTTCCAGCAACATTATTGCCGTTCATCAACAATGTTGATCAATTGTTGCTAAACAAATGTTTACCATGAATCCGAGGCTTAATACGAGTTGTTTAGTGCAACAAAAGCCTAAGCCTCCTAAGGTTTATTCTGATATATGAAAATAAAATCAAATCATTAATTTTCATAGTCTTTTTTTTAATTGATTACATACCAAATTTTAACAACGAAAAAATATAAAAAAAAATATATTTCCGTGTAATTAATTACAATAATTAGGCAATGGATAAATTTCTCTGTATTCGACATAATTTTCAATGCAAAAAATATTGATATCACTTTAATGCTTTCGTATAGTATTTGGTTTGGGTTATTGTTGTACTAAAAATATGAGTTGTGAGATATTCAAAAAAGTTAGGCTTTCATTGAATTTAGACAGCTCATAACAAACAATGTTTATTGACTTGCCTTGTCTGGAGTATAGTGTTGGGCGATTAGTTGGGATTACAATTTTTTTCTATACTTATCTGAAGTAGTCAGCATGTAATCGTTCTATGTTATCCAATAAAACATACCTGAAACAACAAGAAAATAGGAAAATTAGTAAGATATACATAATATGCGCTTATAAGGACTTAAGTCAGTAAATAAAAATAGATTTAATAAATAAAAAACCTTTGCACAAAATACGACTCATAAACAAATTCAATGAATGTAATTTTTAGTTTTTCTTTGATTGCTTTATTTAGTATCCAATTTATCTTGTTGAATATTCCATTGTTATCTTTATACTGTTTTTATTTTATTTCCCTATAAATTTTATATTTTTCACATTTCTTAGTTAACTGGTCAGATAAAATAATAATTATAGGTACTTTATTTCCAAAAAAGTATCTACAAATAAAATATTAGGACAGTGCATAAACAATGTTAATACTTTATGTTGCAACAGCTTTGCTTTAGTGCCCTTTACCAGGGTGTGCTGCTTGAGAAAAATATGATCTAATCAGAATCATTTAAAATCACTGCTGTTCTTTGTATAAATGTACATATTGCAAGCTTGTGCTGTACATATTTGTGGATAAATAAATAAAACAAAATATATGTAGCGACTTACATTTTTCGTGTAATGTAGGAAAGAGTATTTATAAAGGTAGGTACTGGATACACGTAGAATACCGAGTATGTACCGGATAAAGAGTTACCTCACAGAGTATTTGGATAGACACATAGAGAATAATGGTAAGTAACATACCTACTAGTGGTAGGAGACATGAGGAGAGTACAATACTAGATACAGTGGGATAATATAATAATTCTCCTTTCTGCTCAGGTAGGCTTTTGATAATAATAATATACACTAGAATAAGTACTAGATACTAGATATATCTAGACTAGTGTAGAGTAGTGGTACTTATATCATTATTATTGGAAGTCTCTCTACCTTCTCTCTATTATATTATATATTATTATTATTATTATCCTATATGTACCTGCCATTGTTACTTCCTTTTGTCTTGTCCTAATCTCACATACAATCCATTATTGTATTATATACCTACTGGTAGGTAATGGAGGTAGGTACTTAATAAATAATAAGGGAGTTGTCGTCAGTATTTATAGAAAATAATATGTGATGAACTAATAATAGCGTTAGTAAAAGTTGTCTGTCATACAATTCCTCATGCATGCTCTTCTATTTGATGTGCTCAGCATAACGCGTCCGTCCTGGAGGATGGTGTTTCCATTTAATCCTCAGATGGCCACGTTTCGTCTAAGCCATATATATATAATATTTTCTTTGTCATTATGTTCTCATTCATTCTTTCCACGTACTCAAACTATCGAAGTTTGTTTTTAGTCTTGCTTACAAATAAATAATAAATAAATTAATCAAAAACCTTAATATTTTTATTATGAGTGCCTTGTTAACATATTTTGACTTTGAAAATTAAAAACTCAATCGAATGTGTATCAAAAACAACATTAAATACTTTACTAACTATTGTCCTGAAGATAAGTATAATTGTAAGTATTAAGCTAATCATTAAGTGATTAAATACATAATTTATTATCGTACTGAAAACTGAGTTGTTGGGTTAGTTGGAAGATATTGCGCCCTTGCGATAAATTCGCCCTCTGTATATTGATTGTATTTAATTTGAATACATACCTTCTATGAAATTGTATGGAATCAATGTACAGTAAAGAATGAATAAATAAATAAAATTGTAACAGTGTTTTTATACATTTTAAATTTATATATTATGTCAAAATGACAGTTCATATTTCGAACACTATCAACGACAAAAAACTTTCTTTTTAATACAGTCTCTTGTCACCTTAAAAAGACTCACGTCCATTAAAATAATCTATAGATATTTTACAGTGATAATATGTCCACAAATTTTATAAGCAGACAGACGTATCAGCGTATTACGTACGAATCAATAACACTTTTTTCGTTTATCTTGTCTTGCATCAGTTTGCTTTCTATATATTATTAAGTAGGTACCTACTAGAGTCAAAGAGTAGATATATTATTGTTACAATGACATCATATTATTTTGTACTGTAGATTGGGCCCTTACTTACCTTTCTACTGTCTTTCCACTACGCTATCTATCCATCTATCTAGTTAGATATAGGTACTCGTGTAATCCCATCTTATAATACAACATAAGCTGACGTGTCGTCTCATTTAGTCAAGTCATCTTCAGTTTGATATTTATATTATTATAGGATACCAATCTACTACGTTATAATAACACAATATTGTACCCACTACTACTTAAGCAGCTTCCTTCGTTTCCTATCTCAGTGTTCGCATCATCAATTTTTGGTACTATCGACATTGTAAAAATATTTTTGAAGTATAATATTAAAATATAGATCTTGATCACACTGGTTAACGAATGGTTGACCTTTGAAAATAGAATATAACTTTATGAAGGTACATATGTTCTTGTTTCATTTTATGGCAATGCACCCGCAATCGAGTGAATTATATAAAGGTATGTTACACACATTGAAAATATTTTTATTGATATTAGTTTTCAGAAATTGACTATGCTAATAATATTTTCTTCCGTGACCATATTCTTTCAATGATTCGCCGTTTCTGACGTAACAATTATACCTGTAAAAATAATTACAATTACACATAAATACTTTCACAGATTTGACATTTGCTGACGATGAAAAAAATAAAACTGAACACCTATACTTTTCTACACCCAGAACAACTTCGCACTAAGCAATAGCTTATATCGAAAAGATGGAATGGGGTGGCAGCTTTTTATACATACATAAATCAGCTTCTAATAACGTAAGTGAACTACACTCAACATTTTTAGACGATTTTTATATCAATTCAATTTCTAAACCACGTCGAATTCGAAAATAAATAAGACAATTGTACCTAGGTATAAATTTCTAGCTGGAAACAATGGGTACAAGTCCTTTATTCCGACGCTTCTAACATTTACAAGTAGTAAGTAGTTGTGTAAGGGTAGGTAACTACGACTGGTTGAAGGGTAACGTTCGTCAATTTATATTTTATTTACCGCTGTCAGTTGGATAATTTATTGGATTGTGAAACCTTTATCACTTGAAATAAAATAAATAAAAAAATATGTAGTGTTTTCAGAACTACCAATTCTATTTGAGTCAATTCTCAATAGTAAAGTTATATTCAGCAGACAACTATTATATACCTACGTCTAAAACTTGTTTTTTTATTTATCGATATAATATATATTATATGACGTAGATTTTTGTGTTGAGCGCATACAAACTGAAAGCTTTGTTATAAAAATATGCGAAGTATCTTCTCTGTGAAACTTAAAAATGTTTTTTTTAAATCTTTACCTAAGTATTTGCCAGTATTATCAAAATGGGTAAAAAGTTTGTAACTATGACTATAATCCTTAATTCTAAATCACTCGCAAACGAGTGGATGGCCTTGAGAAGAATAGAATAGAATAGAATAATCTTTAATTAAACAGATCAAATGTAGACTTTAAACATAGTACCTGTGCAATAAAAACAGATATTAGAATGTCATAAAAGATAGAAGGTTTTGACGATTTTTCAAAGTTTAAAAAATATTGTATCGAGTTTTTGAAAGTCTCAACTGAGTTTTCAAAACAAATCTCTAGAAAAATAAACTTTTTAAGGATTAAATAAATACAAGAGTTCCGTTCTTGAAGTAATTTTCGGTTTAAATGAAAAGTTGAAAAGGCTTTCACGGTGATGCCAATAGATGGAATGAAAGTTTAATATATACCTACCTACACGGGCGATGCTGTGGAATAGATCTTCAGTACGCTGATTTTTATTACTTAGTTTTTTCTAAAATTTCAACAGATGTCGATATTAAAAAAAATATTAAGCTTCATTTGAAATTGTTGATTCTAAATTATTATAACTATTTATACGAATGTTGAACACATTTCATCACATTTTAAAGATTCAAATAACATTTCTATTTTATTGAAAGAGAGCATAGACTAAAACATAAAATATTGTAAAATAATTATCTCAAAGGAATCATCTATCAAAATTGAAAGCCATAGATAATCTAAAAATATATGTTCTATGACTTATTTGTCTTTAAGAGCTTCCTTCATTAAAAATTACATGTTTATATTTCTGAGCAAAAATGGTCACGTGTTGATTACAAAATAAACAAAAATGACACAATAGTGTAAAATAATAATGTAGTAAATTCCTATTTAAAAGAATGCTGAGTTTCGTTAGACACAAGTGGCAGTAAAATGTGAAAGCTCATGTTTGTGTGCTTTCAGAATGTTAAACTAATAACGTGCTTTGATAGCAATGCTTATAATAAAAGTAATAATAAAATGCTCAAAGCATTGTAGCGGCGAATACTCTCAAAATGTCAATTTGAACACAAAAAAAAAAAACAAAAAGCATGTCGATGTTGCCTTCGTCTTCCAGACATTGTATATCTCGATTGTTTCAGCAAACAGAACACGTACAAAACTTAACTTGTATTACATATTCGGAATATTATACTTTTCGACAACCGTAGGAATACATAGCATACATATAAACGTAATATTTTTAGTAGTTTGTGTTGTTATTTTTTCTTTCTTTAATATTTTTACGACATACAAAATACTTATGCATTCAAAGCTTCTTTATATTTTCATACTTACAAGACTAAAACGACAATGATATTGTATCTTATATTATAACTACAGATCTCGGTTGACTCGCCAAATGATGAGAATATTCGATGCTCGCATATCTTTTTGATTTGCACCACTATAACATTACATCAGAGAGCCGATTAAGAAATTTTTCATAGTGTGATTGTCATTTCTTTGAAATTGTTAAAGCATGCGGCTTTAAAAATCAGAATTTAAATAAGCGCTGATTACTTGTAGGGTAATTGGAAACTCCCTTTCCATAATCTAAAATTTCAGATTTTTTAAAACTTTTTGACGTCTCGAGCGGACGCTTGTGAGGTAGGTAATTGAAGACCCTCTTTCCATAATCTAAAATTTCAGATTTTTTAAAACTTTTTGAAGTCTCGAGCGGACGCTTGTGAGGTAGGTAATTGAAGACCCTCTTTCCATAATCTAAAATTTCAGATTTTTTAAAACTTTTTGAAGTCTCGAGCGGACGCTTGTGAGGTAGGGGGACAGATGATAGAATACCAATTCGAACTGTTTTTATAAACCGCTTTCGCTTCTTTCACAATCATGCTCTTCCTCGAGTCTGCATACTCATTTTTCTTACTCAATATGTGACGGTCTTTGTAAATTTAATCCACGGTTTACACCCCTTCTTTCAGATAAGTATACTTTTTTCGTCATTCATTCATTCATCATCCGTTATTCGCTCCAAATGTCCAAACTGAAAACAAAGTTTATATGTAAATTATCAATGAATTAGACTAAAATCACCAAAGGTTTGACGTTTTTCTTTTATAGTGAATAAGTAATGAGGTATATAAGCAACTATCAAGCTGATAATAATATGATATTGCCATCATTGGATTTTTTGCGGAATAAACATATAATAAAAATCTTATGTATGTAAACAACTTTATGTGCTTATTAATAATAAAAGCAACATAAGTATCATATTATATACAAAGGTTTTCGTATATGTATTATTATTATAACAGTTTTGTGCAAATATTTGCGATTCTCTCCCGTATTTTTTCTTTCATATATATATTTATTACATATTATTTATAATACGTATCTACACACACACACACACACACATACACACACAAATATATACATAAACACACACGTAATGGAGTCATATTTAATATTAAAAGTAAGTTTGTAACGATATAATGAAAAATGGATTTTCTAAGAGAATTTTATTTATTTATTTATTCTAAATGCACAAAAATGTATTGAATAGATTCAAATTAAAAAAGAATTTGCCAATCAGCCATCTCGATTGTAGAATTTACACAATGTAAAATTGTGTAAAATCTAATCGGAAAAAGTGAGAAAGGCGTCCCAACGTTTACGAATTGGCTCTAGGCTGGCTTAAATGATCACTTTCGGTTTCCATGGACAACGTTCACCAATTCCGCCATTCTCACTGTCACGATATAAGGCTCACCAATCACAAAAAAAAAATTGTAAATATAATATAAAAAGCTTGCCTTGCGTGGATTTTTTAATTCATACTTCTTTTTGACACATTCTTATACTTACCTTTGAATATTTGCAAAACAAGAAATTATAAATTATACGATTTAAATAATTAATAGGTATTACCATACATGCACTGATTTTCTTCAATATTTTTTGTACGCATTTCATCGGATGCGACTTTTTCATGATGGAGTTTTTAATGAACTCAACACGAAGTATATATCTCTGTAAACTTTTTTCAAAAAATGACAATTTACAATGACAGTCTATCCTAAACCGCTCATATATCTACGAGAAGGTATACCAATTTACATGGAACCATATCTGATCTGAAGAATAAGACTTGTAGGTATATACCTATTATTACGTGGAACAATGTCGCATCTCAAAACTATTTAGACAGAAACTATGTTAAGAGATAAGATACGTGGAAACTCGCGCAAAGTATTTCATACTTGATAAGTATAATAAATGTAATATATTGTAATATTGGAATGCAACAAAACTGCTAACTGCGAAATAATTATCTACATATTGTAATAAACATATAATATTAAATTCATTCATCGGTTTTGCACTTCAATGCTACTCTCTAGAGCGCAGAGCGATAATCAACCCCATATGTTCGAAGTATTTCTGCATTAACAATCGAGTTTTTTTTTAAAGATATATCTGGATTTCTGTTATAAACTCAAATAAAATCTTATACACCTTTCAGAGTAAGCTAAAAGCTTGTGTCGTTAAAGGGTAGTTTGCCGGCACCTGAGATAGAATCGCGAACCTCATGTACACGAGGTCGAGACTCTACCATCAGGCTACCGACGAACTCATTATTTCTTTGAATGGCTTTTCTAACACTCTGTGTTTTGTGAAAGAATATCCAAATATCCTATAGTGGGTTACAATCCATTTGATTGGTCTGTGACGAGTTTGGATTTTCTTCTCCATTCCTCCTTAATTTTTGCTAGTCTCTTTCATTCTACGTATGTGCCACAGTTTAATATGTCCTTGCTCACTTGACTTATGTAGGTGCCACTTGGTTTACTATTCTTGCCTTCGGTCATGCCCTCCACGACGGTGATAAGCACGCCTTGGTGCAGGAGGTTGTGGCCAATCCAGTTTGATCATTGTTGGCTGATCTTTTTAAGGAGCTAAGTTGCCTACTTTTGTCTACCTCGAACAACAACTTTTCGTTTTTTACAATAGGAAATTGGATTCAATTATATATTTTTCATATTTCGTTTAGATTTAAAAAAAAAAATATTTCTAGATTATCGAACACTGGAAACATATGTTCAAAAATATTAAATTAAAAATTATTTTTTTCGAAATACATACATTAAAATAATGTATACTTATTGAAACTTCGGTCTTATATAAATATGATAATATGTAAAATCAATGATGCATAAAAAACAATTTAAACCATTATTATTCGTAAGCTAATAATCAGTAAAAATATTGAATTTAGCGCCCTTCTTGCGTTAAACTTTTAAGTACAATATTATTGTATTCATGAAACAATTATAATAAGTATTTGATAATAATATAATGTATTTAGTTCATAGTTTTATGTGTATAGGATGACAGCTGGTGTCCCGGTATAATTGTATTGTGTTGCCGCCTTATAATACCTAATATTCACTAACCATTAGTTGTGTTATTATTATATTAATAAAACATATATAAATATAGCGAATATCTCTAGACCACTTACAATAATAGGTACAATTGCCGTATAAATATATTAACTCGTTCGTTAATGTGAATATATTTATTTATATTTTCTTTATTTATACATAAATATTTAATGAAAATGAAAATGAACGGGAAAAATATAACCTTTTGTATAACGTGTGAAAGAAAATGTATGAAAAAAGATAACGCAAGCCTAATACAGGAAAATCATAGTGGATGCCTATTTTCAAAATTGGACCCAAAATGGCTGAAGAAGGTCAGAAATTGGAGACAAAATCTCATCCTCTGAGCGTGATGTAGAATAATAAAATCATGTAAATCTTGATTATTGATCAAAATATTGACAGATTGGGTGTAATATTAGGCTCGCATTGAAATATCGCAATTACTTTTCTATTCACTTTTTTTCAGTTTCAGCAGGTTATTCAGTTTTTACACTTTAGTACATATAAATCTATGATTTTTACAAGCATTGTAGGTATATGGCACTAGTTAGACCCACTGTTAATTCTTATTTTATTGTTTCCAGAATCTGAAGTGTTGTTATAATATTTATATCAAGTCGAGGGAAAATGAACTGTATTTTTTTTTAAATTATTTGACGAAAATCACCGGTGATAAAAGCTAGTAAAATATAATATGTTATATTTTCAAACAAAGACAACAATAATAATAATTAATGTATTGTTTCAATGGTCTCTTTCTCTCACATTCGACATTCGAGCGCCCGTTTCCCTCTTTCACAAAACCCTTTGATCAAATTAGAAATTTCACGGAAGGCACGATACTGTTACGTTCAAGTGAATTTCTCTATATTTAATAAAATGTAACAGTCCTGTGTAATATGTCTCAGGCATAGTCATGAAATCAGACAATAACTGAAATTCCGGTCAGTTATACGAAAAAAATAATCATTAGTAACCAACACACTCGTATTACAAGTTAATTGTATTGTATTCCCATAGGGGATAAATTTATTGTTTCTGTTCACCCTTTCAAGTTAAATCGATGTAAATGAACCACCGAAGATGTACACATATACCTATTCTTTACATCCTCATTTTATTTGACAAATGTGTGTATACTACACCAAATTAGTATTCTATTTATGAAATAAAGTATGTATAAACGAAGAAGCGGAGGTGTTATGGAGGTATATGTTTTAACGAAGAAGTAGAGGAAGCGAAAGAAGTATGTAAGGATAGGTCAACATGGCGTTCCGTTCTCTCTGCCTACCCTACCTGGGACACGGCGTGAGGGTATAGTACCTATAGTAGTATAGTTAACCAAGACTCCCACCTCACGCTCGGATACATAAAAAAGCCGAGGAATTCAATTTATGCGTTCTTACTATGAAAAAATGTAACTTACGGGCGAATAAGTAAATTAAGTTGGTGTTTCGGTTGCAAATCAAATTGCCCTAAAAAAAGAATCGATGAGAAAATGGATCTTTGTTTAGATATTTATTCTGTTAAAGTTCGGTTAATGGTCATTTAGACCTTTTAGACCCTTATGAATATATGTAACTACTCCATGTTTCATAGAAATTCTAGTTTTTTTGAATAATTAAACTATCTTATTTAACCTACAACATGTCACAAGTATAGGTATACAACGTGATACACATTATGTACAATATAGAGTGGAATGTTCCCGCGGTAGAGTTAAGACATTTCGAATTTCGAACGAATTCCACATGGACGCCATTTTAATTGAACTGTCAATTAAGCGGCCATTTTGTTGAACGTTATTAACATTGTATCACACGTGTTTATCATCATTAGAATGTTGTGGAATATTTCTGCATTTATTTATTTTCACAACAAACCCTGGAGAATCGAATTATTTACGCAAATAACGTTTAATTATAGTAGTTGTTTTTTGCTTGTTTATCAACAAATCTAGATTATTCCTAACCTTTTAATGTGATATGTTTAAATGTCAAAGGTGATATAAATATAATGCTGAAAATTCAACATAATATTCAAATAAGCGTTTACATATAGTAATATTATAAATTAAAAAAATATATGAGCCACGCATGTTCTTTCCACATTCGTCCACGTGTTAACAAAAAAAAAACTTTTTAATAATTTGAAAAATACATGATACTAATAATCACTGGAGAATTTCAAACCTGTTAAAGAATTTTGCGAAAAAATTAACGATTACCTACTTACTTTTTGAATCCATTACCTATATTATTTGCTTATACCTCAAATAATAGTGACTACTTGTGAATCCGTTTAACGTGTTTTATTTATTACATTTTACTCTATTAAAAGCAATTTACATAATATTAAGTTCAACGTTGAAGCTTGGCTGCCCATTACCAATATCTTACGAATTACAGATAACTTTGTACCTATCTGCAGTCATTCCGATGTTGTATTAGCCAACAACGAGCAAACTGGATTGGCTACAACACAGGCACCCAGGCCTGCTTATTATCATCGCGGAGGGCATGACCGAAAGCAGGAATTCTAAAGGCCAAACAAGAGACCGCCTGCATGTATCAAGTGTATTGAAATACATACTTAGAAATGAAAATACTGGCAGAAGAAAGAGAGGAATGGAGAAGAAAATCAAGCTTGTTGCAAACCAAACCAAATTGGTGTTTGTTGATATTGATAGATTATAAAAAAATAATATTTTAATGATCAAACGAATACTTAGAATTGTAATGATTTCTCGATTCGTTTTTTTTCCACGGATTCTCATTCAATTGGGTCGCGACTGTGGTTGTTTTTGCAAACAAAATATAAAAAATGGGTGGCGATAAAAATATAATAAAAAACTAATTTTCCGGTGATAACGGAAGAAATAAAATACAATAGGATAGAAATATGTTTAATGTATAAGATACAAATCGCGAAGTTTCACAGTCGTGCATCTTATAAGCGTCGCTAATCGGAATAAATTAAGAGTTTGTACCTATGTAAGTTTCTTTGATACATGCACCATATTTGTAGAACCACAGTACAATAGCATTAATATTTTACAAAAAAACTCGTAGGTACCTACCTGTCTACAAATTTTTTAAAATTTTAGCGAAGCGGCAAAAAAAAATACCCTTGAAAACAACGCTGCTGTTAACACATGGATATGATTGTGGATCAAAGCTAAATAATTTTCTTTGCAATTGATCCATAATCTATTTATTGTTTATGGTTACTTTTGTGACATTTGAATAATCTACGTTATCTCATCATCATCAATATCACTCTCACTAACCTAATATCACTCTCATTGTCAAACCTGCGTGTGAATAAAGTGTTCTCTTCTTAAATTCCGACACGTCTTTCAATCAAATCCCTAATACATTTCCCAGGCTAAAAGGTTGCAATCCAACAGCTGTACATTATCGATTATTAAAATTTAGACTACTGTTTATTAGCACCTGTGTGTCCATTACATTCATATACTCTACTGGCTTTTTAGCTTGTGGGAGTAAGCGATATTCTTGTGTAATGGAGATGTGGGTACAGGTGCGGAATTTGAACTCAGGATCTTTCGATTGAAAGTACAAGACTTCGTCACTAGACTATCGTGGTGAATTTCGACTTTTCGTAATTTATGTACGTAGGTTTGTTTATCATTAATTAAAATCATCGAATATATCGAGTACTTTTCGAACTATTAGTAAACAAAATATGTAGGAAGAGCACAGTGTTCCAAGGGTGTAATTATAAAAATTGTTGGAGAATGCAATAAGGATTATGGAATTACAGTATTATCTAAATCAAGATTAAATGATATTAGTTGAGAGGGCGATGAGTGCGTTGAGAGTCGATGATGAAGGATTGAAAATGTATAGTTCATACATATATTTAAATTTCGAATGAAAATAAACATTAGGTATTTAAAATTATTAGCTATCAAGCAGGCAGTCCGAAGCTGATACGCTTTTTATTCACACATTTGAATATCACTATGCATTGTCAAGCCCGTGATGACATATTCATTTTTTATACCCTCTTGTGCGGATAAATAGGAGTTTATGATTCCTGAGATATATGGGTGGAGGTGGGTCTCCCTTCAGTTACTCTGTTCAACAGAATATAAAACAAGTTACAATATTTCTTTTAGACAAATATTCCCGAATCTTAACTCGAAAAAAGAACAATAAGGCTATTAATTTACAGTCTGTGTGTATTTATTAGGTGTTAATCTAGTCTGATCTTCGAATATATAAAATACTTCATCTTATAAATATAGATATATTAACGAAATGAAGTAAAATAAACATTATAGGAAACAAGAATGTATCTTCTCATTAAAAATAAAATCAAAAATAAACATATTATATTAGAACTAATACATTTAAAGTATATATATTAAAAAAAAACCACGGTCAGTATTAAGATTGCGAAAGGATCCAATAATTTTATCTACGTCCATTATATAAATAAGTTGTAACTCTTTAGGTAGGTACTCGTATCATCAATAATTTCGATGAGTCGACGTTATGTTCTCCCTCCCTCCTGTTGTATCTACATAGGGTAGCTGATAATATTATAAGATATTGTACAAAGCGTACATACTATAGTAGAATGAGATTTTGTTATTATTATTATTGTTGTTGTTAGCGGAATCCCTAGGGTTGAGTTTAATGGAGCTTCAAATCAAATCGGACCTGCAGGGTTACTCTTGACAAAACTAAACACGATCTTAATCTAGTCTTGATCTTGATCATACGACGCACGAAGGGACTATGGTCAAAAACATCGCGTTACCGCTAACGCGCGATCGGTTTGCGTGTATTTTTGGCCAATAGTCACTTCGTGCGTCGTATGATCAAGATCAAGACTAGATTAAGATCGTGTTTAGTTTTTTCAAGAGTAGCCCTGCTGAATTGATTAATGTTTAACGTGATCTTATTCCGTGATACAATACATACAAACATACATACATACAAACAAACACACTTATTAAAGCGATGGTTGCTGTTGGCTCAACGATACTTTATGAATAAAATCACTGTAACAAAACAAAAGATTTGTAAATTATGAATTTAACGTTTCAGTGTTGACATTGTGAAACAACATTATAATAATATAAAATATCTAAAAATAAAACACAATTTTTTGTTTCACATGTATACAAAGTATACCACAATTACACCTAGCAATATATTGGCATCATCAGTGTTATTGAAACAAAAAACAGTGTTATTTTGTATTTTCTATCATTAATTGTTAATTTTTATTTCGAGTACCCCTGTGGAGAAGTCCTCGGTACAGAATAAGTATTCCACACTTTTCCGCAAGTTGGCGAGTGTTCTATCAAAGGCGGAGGTTCTTATAAGACAATTATAAATAATCTACAATTTATTGATGAGATAAACCACTCAGTATGAATGTTTAAACTTTGATTGGCACAGAGAGAAAGACTTGCATGTTTAATACGTGTAGTTCTTCCGCTGGCTACCCTACTTGTGAGAAATACCGTGATAGTATGTTTATTCTGAATCCAACAGGTCTAAAACGTGTATGTAAATAATAAGTTTTTATATGATAAAAACTGTCATCCCATGTATTAAAAAAATCGATACTTCCTTCAGTACATTACGCATTATAGGTATATGGGACGTGAGTATAAAAATGATCTAATTCCATACAGAATATTATGTATTATAAAATGGTCGCCTCCTGTTCCATATTTCCTTATCCCTTTTTCCAACTTTTTCCTGTTGTTTTTAGTTCTTTTTAAAAAAAATACAGAATTGTCTTGATAATCTCAAACTATCTTGATAAACACGTTCGAGTTTTATAATTATTCTTACTTTTGTATCATCATCGCCCTCAACGCTCCTTTCGGGAGCACAGGGCAGAAACCAGCCTCCTCCATTCAGAGCGTCTCTGTGCCAATTGCGTCACCTCTTTCCACGACATTCCTTGCGCTCTGATATCGTTGACATAGGAACGGTGTATTGTGAAAGACGGACGCCCGGGCCGACGGAACCCCTGCGGACGGAAGAACAGTGCTCTTTTTGACCAATTATCATTAAGCATTCTCAAAACATGTCCCAGCCAGGACCATCGTCTCTCCTGTATTACGGAGATTACAGGTCTCTGCTGGGTGCGCCGGCGCACAGCATCATTTGTAACATGTATACTTTTGTATATCTACTGTTATTTATTCAGAACTTAAGATAACAGTGACTGCTAATATTATTTTCACATTCACGTTGTATAATAACAACATCATAATCTTAAAACAATAATAATAACAACGCTATAAAGTACCTATGCTCTCAAGTTTTATCCAATTTTCTGACAGCATGTTCTGTGATTGCTCCTATTCGCTACTCAAAATCCCAAAGGAGCTTCTGTGTTCTCTATAATATTATACACATTGTAAATAACAATAATAATAGGTTCAGTAATATTGATGGCAGCCCTGATAGCAGCAAAAGGCGATTCACTCTTCATTGAAAAATATTATGAACGCGGATAAATAAAGTAATAAATGATTCATAAGATATGATTATGACCGAAGCTTCCTGAAAAATCGCTGAAAGTTATTTACATTCTATACAAGATGCCACTAAATCATGAAAACTATGTTTAACGAAAGCGCAGAACCGTCATATTAAAATCATTATACAGCCTGCGAGAGGGGGCGAACAGAGAGGGTTTTAAAAGGAAGCTTAAGGCACACCTTTTGGATTTGGGTTTCGGACGATAGACACACACAATATGGCTCCTTTGAGTTCGATTCTTCTCACAACCATTTTACTTCATCTTCACATACAAGAATACTACTCAAAATAAAGGTTTTTGGAATATACCTATTTGAAAGTAAATAACAAAAAAAACTATTTTACCTCGAAGAGCCTTTCATTCGGCGCAGAAAATTATGATTTCTAAAGACTTGTATATTCCGGATTACCCTGAAATTTCAACTAATAATAATAAAAAAATAAGTTTGAAATAAAATGTGTATTTTCAAAAGTATTTAACTCCAACATGACTACAACAAATTCATAGGCATTTAATTCATCAAACAAAAAGCATTGATAAATGTTTTAAATTCGCAATACTAAAACAATTTTTCTGCTTCTATCTCCAAATTGAAATATTGTGGGTATGTCCGAATATAAACAGAAGTCCATAAATAATTTTCCGCATATAAAACCGACTGACATTTCCATTGATATATTAATTCAGTATCCAGCAACCCACAAACATACCTACATACGATAAAAAAGAGAAGTAACAACAAAACAATATAACATTATTCAAATTGCAAACGAAATATTACTCTGACAAGCGAATGAGAGATGAAATGTAATATCAAACACACAAATGAACATATGAAAGAAATAATTTAGGGAATTTATAGTTTTGTAAATTTGTTTTTCCTTTTGCAGCAATTAGGATAAGTAAAAATCTGAATTCTTTACTCAAGTTTGTTCAAAAAAAAAAATTATATCCATAAGTTAACATGAAGGTAAGTAGCAAGTGAATAACGAATGACATTAGTTTAATTGACAATATGTAGTATCTGATGACAAATTTTTAAACAGAAATTGACAAATTCACATAGGTACCTACGTAAATTTTATGTAAAGCAGTCATTGTGTTTTATAACAGGGAATTTAGAAGCCTTCGACATGTCTACCGGTAGCTTAATTGGAAAAGCATACCTAGCAAAAAGGATAAGTTGCGGGTTCAAGTCCCGTCCTGGTCACTGCCTAATAAGGTTACATTGTCTTGTCTAGCCTTACATGTTTCATGTGTTAAATTTAAATATGTGACCCAATACAGTCGATAATCATAAACGTGCATTCATATTTTTAACAAATCGATCACGTACAAAGCTTTCGGATGAGTGTTCGTGCAAAATTTTATTAGAAATCGCCCATTCGATGAAAGCGAGGGGAGTGCAAGGATTATAAATAAAATCTTCCATTATGAGGCACGAGCCCCATATCGAATGGATGGACGCCAAGCAACCGACTCCCCCACTATCTATTCGTATTGCTGACGACAATACCTGCGCCCCTGCTAAAAGGTGAACAAAGGGCATGTATCTACCTACAAAAATAATAATATAAAGGGCAGCTGAACAAATCTCTGTACCAAAAAAAATCTTTTCACCATTGTAATCACACCTGTTTTTGGATACTCCATGACATAATTATTATTAATAATACAAAATTGTATCAAATCGTTGAAATTTTGATAAGTAGCTATGGTTTAAGGTTTTGAATAGAGAGTAAACGATTGGATTAGAACTAGATTAATCAGATTTAGGATGTAAAATGGGATAGGTACGTATACAGAGAAAGCTTTGTCAATACAATTTATTATTTTTGACGATTGCAGATAGGGTACTCGCCTTTAGAACAATTTTACAATACTTTCACACTACGTATATTTTGCATTATAATCATACTTAAAATATTAACATGCAGTTCATCTGCTGGTTCCTCTACTTGTGGGAAACATCGTGTTGGTATAAAAGACGTCGTAAATCATCATAGCGATATATAATGGGTAAATTTGGTAAAAAAAGTTGAAAACTTCACAAAATGGGTCAGAACTTTTTTTATTAACACTGTTGTTATGTGATTAACACTGTGGAATTACATATTTATTATTAATTTATGCAAAATAAAAGGAACATTGTATTTTCCACTAAAATATCTATATTTAGTTATAACGTTTTCGGAACTACTTGTCCCATCATCAGTAACAATATTAATGATGGGACAAGTAGTTCCGAAAGGTTATAACTAAATACAGTTATTCGAGTGGAAAATACAATGACTCTTTTATTTTGCATACATTAATAACAGATTGATGATTTAATAACACTGCTGTTTAATTTCTATGTAAATGATGTTATTTTTTCCGATATTATAGTTATCCTTAAATTCATCTACAATCAAGAGGTAAATGAACTATAAATTAAGGTGTATTTGTTATAATTATCGTTTTGTTTACTTAATTTAATATCGTTTATAATCAACTCGGA
This sequence comes from Athripsodes cinereus, assembly GCA_947579605.1. Lineage (NCBI taxonomy): Eukaryota > Metazoa > Arthropoda > Insecta > Trichoptera > Leptoceridae > Athripsodes > Athripsodes cinereus. The sequence goes on along the minus strand of OX388310.1, from coordinate 27,870,744 downwards.
ACACGCATCCAAAATTACGACACAACACATTGCGAACAACATCAAAAGATGAATCCCTTCGAAATAATACATAATATTATTATTATACTGTTGAAGGGACGACTAAATTCCGTACCTACCTATATAATATATTGTAACTATTGTCTATGATATATAATACGCAAGGATAACGTCACTCAAACGTAAGTTACCTTATTAATGCATGAAAAGATATAAACATTCGTACTCACTAAGAAGAGATAATTACTATTCTAACTGTAAGATCCAACTTATTGACACCTCACTCTCTCGAAGATATTATAGCTAGAATGTTGTTCCGGCCTCAATACATTTTTCCCCTATTAGCTTCAAATGGCTTTTGTCGCATTCTGACATTTCTGACCATAGAAAAACAGATGCCGTTTGAAAAATTCAAATACGAAATGGAACGAAATTTATATTCATGAAATATTTGGATTCCGTGTGATGTTGAGTATTTGCACCATAGAAAAAATGATCTGCAAGATTTTACTTCTACCATCACACCATCACGGCATATCCCACTAGTGGGTAAGCCAGCAGAATAGCTGCATGTAATAAATACGTAAGCCAACGAAAAAATAAGTCATCGTTTTGATTTTATCAATAATTTTTGAAAAGTTTTCTATTTAATCGGGGCTAACTTAAGACAGTTCTAGGTAACCAAGTATAAATTTAATCCGTGAGTGAGACTGAAAATGTATAATAAATAGATTTAACAATCCCTTCCTGAACATCCCTATCAGGGATGTTGCGGATGTCGATTTTTACACATCCGCGGATGTGAATGCGGGTGCGGATTTTTGAAAGCTCACATCCGCGGATGCGGATGCGGATGTTTAAGATGTTACAGAAAAGAAGTAGGAACTATCTTAATTGGTAGGCCCCACTGTCAAATATGTGACGAAATTGTTGCTACAATAATATTATGGATTTTTTGGCGTAATATATTTTTGTCGTGATCGGATCTTGTCACCAATTTTTTCGTTCCCATTGGTTAATGTCAAGTGCGAACGGCACGCGCCATTCGCCGGACCCGCCCCATTTCTTTCTTGTCGCAAATTGTCTTACATCCGCATCCGCATGAACATCCGCATCGATTATTGCGGATGCGGATGCGGATGCAGATGTCCAAATACATGCGGAAGCTCCGCATTTGCGGATGCGGATGCGGATATTCGCAACATCCCTGATCCCTATTTATAATAGGAATGCCATCTAAGAGGTGTCATGTTTATTACTATACAAAGTGATGTTGGAGGAATCTGATGTCGACCCGTGAATAGCTGAGTTTAGGTGGGTACCCCATTTATAATATATTAATATATAACCTTTTATTCTATATTTACTACGTGTCCCCATTCGACCATTCGTTTTTGCTTCCCCTTTGTTCCTGTGCATTCAAGACGTTTTCAGATTAAAATTACACATCTTCGCTTTCACATCAGATACGACAGGAATATAAATATATCGGATTTCGGGATGAAATGTATTTATCTAATCATAGATTTGAGTCTGATAAATGAACTGTAACAGGAAGAGTACCTAATTATTTTTAATTACATATTTTTTTTGAAAAGTAGGTTTTCCAATCTCTTCAATGAACTTTTCAGGGTCTTTTAAGGATTTAACATACTCTTCAATGCATAGCTATAATATATATCATATGATACAATATAAAGATTGAACAAAGAAACGAAAATAAAGAACAAGTAGTATTAAAAACAAGTAAATAACATAACATACATTGATAATTCACACAGAACGAGCTAGTCCCAAATTAAGATGAATATTAACTAAAACCAATTGTGTTTTTTTTTCATATATAATAAACATGGAGTTTTACAAAATAAACATCGACTCAATAAATAAAAAAAAAACAAGTGTTTTCTTCTTCTTTATGTTTTATTATTGAGAGATACGTCTTTCGTCTTGTTAGGACATTGACAATGTTCTTACAAGACGTCTTGTTAGGAGATTGACAATGTTCTTACAAGACAAAACTCTCGATAATAAACAATATAGTAGTAAAAAACATTTGTTTTTAATATCGTTATAGAATTGTTCTACCTAAACACCGACACAGTGAATAAATAGTATAAAATGTACGGATTAACTTTGGTACAAAAGAATATGCATGCATTTATTTTATTTTCGAATTTGCGTTGGTGGACAGCAAATAAAATTATTAATACTAAGTACGCAAATCGACCACAAGTTAAACGAACGATTTGCTGATCGTCTTTTGTTAATATCGGCATAAAATTGACAGTAATAATAAAATAGTATACACTCATTTAAATAGTAAACAATCATGTACATGTAAACAAAAATAAAGATCATATTGAAACAAGTATCAATTAGTGAGTGGGCGGAGTAAGGCGAATGAACCATAATTTATTGATGTCAAAATATTTTAATCCGTTTCTTAATGCGTACAACAGTTTGTTTATTATATATTCTTTACAGACGCTTTTATTAAATTAATCAAAACTTTCTATGAAGATTTTCATCCCCAAAATTTTCTTTGATTATAAATTTACTTATTTTATTTATTTATATTAACACAGGGCATGATATTTTTACATGTTCATAAGACAGTTCGCCTGACAACAAAATATAGGCAATAATAAATGTGCATGTTGTCTAAGACTACGAGAGACATAAAGTTAAGGCATTTTTGAAATATCTTTGGTTTTTTATTCTCATTAACCTGTTATTATATTTGGTTATGCCTCATTCAGCTATCGACATTTATGGATGACAAAATAATAAGAGTGATCCTTTCAAAAGACGAGAAAAACTTTCGATTCCTGTTAATTTAAGGTTTTGCCGAAAGGTTTGGAGAGCCCTGTAATATATTAACAACGTTCTATATCTAATGGTAAATACGTGTACCTATTACGTATTATATATATATTTTTTTTTTTTAAACGTTATAATGTAGATAGGCATGTATGTATAATATCTATATAGATATTCGAAACTGGCATATAAATACTTCAGTCCGGTATAATTTAGGGAAGGCACTTAAAAATAAACAATAAAATACTTGGTTTATCATCACAAGGCACAGTGTACAGTAATTTTACTATGTGATGGGCGATGGCAAATAAAAACACTTTATTTCTTATCTCACTGTACTTACTATAGGGATGTGTATCTGTTGGTTCAATGGAATAAAACATCGTTTATTGTCAATGTGTTTTTATAAAAAAATATGTACTTACACGTGTTGTTATAGTATGAAGAATTTTCTTTTTGGTTTTACGATTGAATGAGAGTTTCATTACCATTCTTTTGTTTATTATAAAGCTATTTAAGAACATAAAAAATTTATGACAAAATTCGAGTCTAAGGTTGTTGAATACAAACATAATATAGATTATTAGAAATATAATTCGTTTTCATCTGTGATCCTTTGAAAACTACAATAAAGAAAAATGTTGCATATAAACTTACTAAAACAAAAGATAGTGCTCTGTCATTTTTGTTGAAAGTTGTTTAATTTATTTAATTATTTAATTTATTGTTTAATTTATTTAAAGCATTTTGCCTCTTATATTCGTATACCGAAGATGTAAATATGAACATAAAAAAATCAAAGACATGGTTTTATTCGCTAACTTCTGAGGCTCACAAAGAAGTGGTCAGGGGAAGTTTTTTCTTCATTTATAGACAAATCCCTCGACTAATAAAATCCGCAGCTCTAAGTTATTTTATTCCATCGAGTTTTTATTTTCATAATACATACAAACATTCAATTGTTAGTCTTTTTAATAAAGCTATTTTCGATGTAACCACATTTTAAATCTCTACGTTTAGTTTGTAATACAAGTAATGGTTTGAATAAACTATCGTAACAAAGTAATCCGGCGTTTATTGTGTGGTCTGTTTTATGTCTTTTCCGTATTGATTACAATAATGAGACGTTTACTATACACTACAAAGGAGAATCATAATAATATACAATATACACAAGTATGTATACATATCAAATAGCATTGTCATCAACTACTTGATATAAAAACGGTTGTCTTGAATGTTTCTTACGCAACAATATCTAATTACCTACTAAAGAAAAATGACTGGAATATTAAATTTACTTTCAATTTTTTTAATTACAATCTACTGGCTACCTCGATTGTGAGTAACGCGGCGATGGTACAGATGGACACCCATAATATATATAAAACTATTATTTTTCCATAGGAATGAAGCATATTATTTTTTTACATTGTTAGAATGTTTCTGAACACAGATATTTCAGGAACAATGCTGGTATTTTGAACCCACGTTTTGAACCTAATCCTTTGATATCCTGTATATCTGGATAGGTGAAATTTTCCCGGCATTAGACTGTTAAGTTAAAAATACCATTGCACTATAATGTAATATTTATCTACTATATAATATTGTTGTATTGTTGTTTTATTATTGAATAAATTATTAATAAATAAACTAAAAAGTTTTTGTGTGTTTTTCCACTTTCCATACTAATTATGTCTCCAAGAGGAGTATCAAAGAACATAATATTAATAAAAAAGTGAGTGACTTATTTCCACTGTATTCATGAAGCTCTCTAATAGGTAGTTGTTATCATAATGGCGACGGTATACTGTGAAAAAGGTTCCTTAAAGCCTTCGGGAATCTAGTTACACAGTTAGATAGACAAACATAAGTATCAAAAATCTGAAATAATAAATGACTCTCATCCCTTTTCATAAAAATAAAGAATACGGAAGTAAAAATAGGTAAACGTTGTTAGAAAACAATATCTAGCGAAAGAATTCGCCTGACTTTGGGGATTTCTGAGCTGTGTGTGTGTGGGTATCCTAAAATAATTTAATACAGTACCTACCTACGTCCTTCGTCCTAACAAATTTAAGTCGAGAAAATCAACTTTTGCATAATATATAAAGCTTTGTTGGGTAGTCTAAAGAGTATTTGTATAGCATTCTATCTGCTACACGGGGTGTCCGTTTTACACCCATAGGTATTCCCTTCAATATAAACAAGAAAAGAGGGAAAAGACCTAACGTAACTCAATGATATTTTAGATTGATTTGTGCATTATTACTATTACTCTTGAAAGCTACCACGTTAATGCAATTTTTTTTATATTATCACAAGAAAATTTGTCATTATTTAATATCTACAAACAGGTAGTACAGAATGTTTGTAACGGTTTAATTAAACATTTTCTATATTTAATTAATGTTCATTTTTTTACATTTTTACGTCTACCAGTCTCTCTACGTCCAAGATATTTCTGACACCTACGTTAGCCATTAAGTATTAAGGATTTTCCATCACTTTCCTCTGAATGTCTAAGGAGCTGAGCTCCTATGTCACCCGGAGTTAATGAAACAAAAAAAAAACAATGGCAGAACTCAGGTTTGTCAGAAAGGCTCCCCTGACAAAAATCTCCACAAAATTACAACCCTTAGTGTCCCTTGGAGGAGATACTCATTACTACAATATTCTTACAAATCATGCTCTGACGTATTGATACGTAATTAAAATCCTTAACACTAGCGACAACACTTTTTAACTTATCATCTAAGTAGTGCGTGCAATTCAAAATAATGACGTTAGCCAGAGGAACAACAAATTCAAGACGGACGTGGTAGCTCATCGCTGCTTCATTGGAGAAGTCATATGATGTTTTAAGAATTCTTGTCTCTCACAAAATACTGAGTAACTCATAAAAAAAATAGAAGATGACTTATTCTATTCGGGGTGTACGTATTTTATAGATTTTTGTCATACTGTATTTCAACATCCTCTTTCACTTTCTTACGAGTAAGTAAAAAGAACTTCCTTCTCAACTCCTCTCATCCTTTCTTATCTAAATTCTTGTATCTATACATATTATTATGTAGGTATGTATATTATCATCTCACCTCTTCTCTCATCTTTCTCTCTCTATCTCTCATCCCTTTTCATTTTTCAGAATCTTCAGTCTTTTGAAATGTAATCGCTCTTGTATTATTTTACCAAGGACAACGACGAAATTACTTAACTACTGAAACTTCAAATGAACTTTTAATACTAAAATATTCAGGCTTTTTATTTCAGACCCAAAGTCGCGCTGTTATAAAAAGAATGTAGCTGAAAAATCATAAAAAAACTTGTGATATTTTCGAAATACATTCCATTCAATTAGGCCTACAACTTTCTTATTGAAAAAACAAGTTCGAAACAATATATCTCTACAAATTTATTCACTGTGTCGGTGTTTAGGTAGTAGAATTCCATATCGAAATAATAAAACAAATGTTTTATTCTACTAATGGTTTATTATGTGAGAGAGACGTCTTTCGTCTGATGAGGACATTGTCAATCTCCTCGATTGACAATGTCCTCATCAGACGAAAGACGTCTCTCTCACATAATAAACCATTAGTAGAATAAAACATTTGTTTTATTATTTCTCTACAAATTTATTTATCTACATATATGTATTTACATTTTAATTCGAGTTTTCGTGTATCCTGTAAAAAGTTTTCCTTCAGGTATTTCCAAAAATGTTTATATACTATCTACCAATTAAATATTTTCCATTCAGCGATGACGTGTACCGTCCATTCTGAATATCTTGCTCTATTTGTGGCATGGAGAGAAACACCTCATTGTGCATTACGTGTAATGAGTCCACTTTTTTTCAAAACACGAGTCAACCCAGATTCATGTTCAATATCATTTATTTGTATCACATTATATTTTATAACTTTGTAAATATGTATTGTGCAATTAAGTTTATTATTATTATTATTCATTCAACATTTCAACTATTTTCGATGTTTGAATAATGACATGACTCTTCGACACATGACATTTCGATCTTAACAAACAACAGCACAAAAAGGAAATTATGATATTGATTTCTCTATATTGTTTTGACTTCAAAATTGTTCTATATCATTTTATTGCATAAAAACGAGTGAACACGTTTTTATTCAGACCAGAAAAACAAATCAGAAGACACTGCCAAAAAAACTAATTGTCTTATTTTTCAAATTGCTGTTTTCAAGTCAACTCCCTAGGTTGTTAAACAAGCGCTTTATATAATATATATATTTGCTTATATTGATAGGTATAATATGATTGTATTTATGTTCGTTTAACTTGAGTTTTATAATATATATGTATATTGCAGCAAGCCTTCCGCGGACCGGAACCGGAAGAGAATGAGATTTAAGTTGTTACTACAAACTTGTAAGTATTTACTTGTTTCCATTTTTAACACTAATCTTAGCAAAAGTTGTCGTCGACGTTCATTTCATAAACACCGTGCAACATAAATTTCGGAAATGGAATGGCATTTAAAAAAAAAAAAATCATTTCTTTTTATATTCATGATTATGCTCCACAAATGATAGAAAAGTTAATGTATGCTTTTAAATAAATTGCTATGTTAAAGACATGTGAAGAAGGAAATCCACTGATCGAAGACACTTATGTATGCAAGCAAAACTTGGACGCGATTGAAGAAGGACGAAAGTGGAATAAATTCTGTGAAGATGCTAAAACTGAGAAGAATGATTGGTAAAATGTTGCGAGATAGAGCGAAGAACGAGGATATCAAGAGATTGAGCGAATGCAAGAGCAGTGTTGTGGATATAATGCGTGTAAATTAGTTGCGATAGTTTGGACATGTGGAGCGAATGTACAATGAAGGAATGAAAAACAGTGTGTATTTATCTAAGATATGGGGTGTGAGAAAGCGCGGACGTCCAAGAAATAGGTGGCTTGACCACGTGGATCAAATACTAAAGGGCAGCCACATGTTGAGTAATAGAAATAACGTGCATGTTTGAGAAACTTGATGAATGTAGAGGAAGCCAAAAAAGTATGTAAGGATCGAGAAGCACGTTAATCATTTCTTCTCACAGACCACTCCATCGTAAAAATGGTGTTCTGTGAAAGAGGGTCGATCTGTTAAATAGATTAATAAAGTTTCGGCATGCGGTGAAACAAACATCCCATACTAACCTAATTACAGCGGTTATAAAAACAAATTTAAAAGCAATAATTTCTAATTGGGCCGAGTATTTAGCTGAATTATTATTAATAGTAGAGAATCAAATAAGTACAATACTCGTAAATTAATTAATTAATTAAGTAATTATTGATAATGTGCGGTTAATAATAATTGTTATTATTATGATCATTATTATTGCTGCGGTTAATAATTGTGAAGTTTAGCCGGTATTTCGCAATTATAATGTTTTGAGAAGTGGTAAGATGTTTCAAATTGAACTATCAATCTACACTATCACGCCATACCCCACAAGTGGACTATACTTGTGTAATAAACATACAGGCGAAATTAAGATGCTAAAGTTCTTCTACGTGATATTTGACTACAACTTGCCTTTTTATAATATTAAAAATAACTTGATATTTTTTTTAAGATGCGCCGTTTTGTAGAAAAACCACTGCAAGGGCCCATTCAAGAATCATAACATTTCCTGTGAAACTCTTTAACCCTGTCAAAAAAAAGCCTCTTTAACCCTAAAAAAAATCTTTAACCCTGCCTTGAACACCTCCACACTTTAGAGAGTTCGCAAATCACAGGGAATTTTGTTCTACAGCATCGGATCAATCACACAGAAGGCGGCACGGTCAACATAGTTAGCCAGATCCCCTCTACGCGGCACCACAAGTCTATTATTGACAGAATCTGTGTTTGTAGACCTTTGTGATTTCCGCCTTTCCTTTGCCTTCTCAGAAATGCAAAATATCGAGATGTACATCGGTGCCATGCCATGTCTTAGTGCCTTGAACACAGTCAATATTTTTTTACAGGATACTAGAAAATTTAAAGAAAAGAGTGTTTATATAAATAAATAAAGATTTTACGAGTGGAGTAAAAAGTTTCAAATTTCATTATCTACTTACATAATATGAACATAAGGTAGGTACATACAAGTACATTTGTCAAAACTTTATATTTAAGTAAATTCAATAGGTACCTACTTATCTGCAGAAAAAAGTTAAGGAGACGGAGTTCATAGTAGTTCTCTTACCTGAAACAAGAAAAAAAGAAAAATTATATAACTTGATAATACGAAAAAAAATATTTTCCTGTAGAGTTCACGGTAAAGAATTGGTCTCCTATTCTTTTTTGTAAGTTTTCGAGTGTCCTGTAAAAGGCAGGCATTCATAAAAAATACTTTTAAGACATTTTAACGTCTTCATTTCAGCGATGAGGACACCCATCTCGGAGGTCAAATTTTTTTTATGAAACAAGCGGGATAATTTGCATGTTTTTTACGAACTGTTAGTCCGTTGACTACCTCATTTGTGGGAACTACCGTGAAAGTATATGTGTATCTATGTATGTTTAAAAACTTTTTCGCATAAATTAGTTTCAATTATATATTTTCTTCAACATTTACAACTCTAAAGTGAAGCACACCTATATTTATTTATTGAACTGGCATGATAATCTGTACGCTCATTAAATACAGTTAATCTGTTGGTTACCTCACTTTTAGAAAATCCCATGATTGTATGTATATTTTATTTTTATTTATTAACATCAACAGCACACTACAGACAATATATTTACCTACATAAAAACAAACAATGCAGATAAAGAAAGTATCAATATGTCGCCCTATTTACAAGTGTAGGTACACAATTCCAAAGTTTATGTATTATGAATTATATGTTTGAAGCCCATAAGGCTGTCACATTTAAATAAAAAGAAGAATAGTAAAATGATAAAAGGTGTTGGTAGATTAATTAAATCACATAAATTGTCTGAATAAATAATTGGATTTTTTGATCAGATGGGTGCAGCGCCATTATTGGTCATCGAATATATTATTTCGAATTCAGAAAACAATAGACAAAACAACATAGGTAATTGAATTGAAAATAAACCATTGCAACATTAAAACTAGGGGTGGATCAAAACTAAGAATCACATCATCAAATTATGTAGCAGCAACATATGAAGCGAACATAATGATAGGGTAGGTGACGCAGCAATAAATTATTACATTGTAGCAGCGAATTATTGTAAATGAACAATAGTTTGTAGAAACATACACAATTACAAACAATTGCGACATCTGTTCATAGTGCATACCTCGGTATGTCTATGTGTGTTTGTATTTCCTCACCAAATCACGAATCTAGGGAAATCTTCTAATTACATTTAAAAGTATCCATTCATCCATCTATACAATCACGATATTTACATCCCATAAGTGAGGTAGCCAGCGAAATAACTGCATGTACAAACGAAATAAATAAAACAAGTGTTTTATTCTACTATTGATTTATTCGACGAGAGAGACATCTTTCGTCTTATTAGGACATTGTCAATCAAAGATTAGTAGAATTGTAGAATAAAACACTTGTTTTATTTATTTCGCTATGGAATTCTACTACCTAAACACCGACACAGTGAATGCATGTACAAAACATTCAAAAAGTTCTCTCGTGCCAACAAAAGTTTAATACATTCAACATGGGTGGGCGTAACTCATCGCTGAATTGAGGATGTTAAATGTCTAACAATGGATGTTTTACGAATTTTTGCCTTTTACAGGACACTCGAACTCTTTTCCGTAAGTTTTCAAGTGTCCTTCAAAAGACAAGAGTTCGAAAAATAAAGATTTTTTACATCTTAAATTCAGCGATGAGATTTACCACCCATCCCGAATGTTTTGCGTGTTAATTATGTTCAGTTGGTCCTCTGGCCACCCCACTTGTAGGATAAGCCAGGATATATTATGTAATATGGCAAAAATTACACATTATTTGTAATGTTTTATAAAAATTCAATTTATAACCGAAATAAAACTTTAATATGAAGTTTTTTTGTGTTTTGTAAGGAGCAGGTAACTGTTCGAAAAACTTGACGTCTTAAATGTTTATTATCATTCAATTAAACGCTGAGTTGTTTCAATCTAAAAACTATTTTTTTTCCATTTTTGTAATTAAATAATATTAGGTATTAATTAAACTTTGAAGCTATTCAAAATGGAAATTGTTCCTATGCACATAGGTATATATTCTATGACCCTATTGTCCCATTAAGCAGTCTTTTTGATTTTGATTTAAATTAGAAGGGTCGAAAATCCAATTCGCCGAATCAGATGACAAATAACACCCTGGGTATACTTACCGCGTATAAAATTGATAGAAAAATAATTAATTAAAGGTCACATTCCTTTGAGAGCAAAGTAATAAAATACAAGAGCGAGATATTAATTTTTAAACAAATTCTGTATCCAATTTTCGGCATTCGCTCAGTCTCTTTCGTTTTCTGCTTCTCTCTGTAATTTCGTCGCAAATACGAAATTAGCCAATTAACCTGCGTCATAGTGAGTATTTGTGTATTGGACCCTTCTCACATCTACGAGATTTGCACCGTTCGACTAGTATTCGACGAATTGAAGAAATATTTTATTTTTCACGTCGCATGATTTTATATCGTCAAAGTGATTCAATAATATGCCATGTCTGTACATACCACGTCGAAATTAGATGTTAATATTTCGTTTAATTGATGAATTAAAATTCAATACCATAATCCATATTATTTGAACTATTCTTAATCGTAAATCAACCTTTATTAATTATTATACGATAACTTATTGTAAATATTTTTTTGCAAAAAAGTGATGTTAAAATACCCTAAATTTATAGCTGAATTGCAATATTTACAAACCAGTCCAATACTAACTATATGTTTTTAACTGACATCAAGATGGAACTAAATGTCGTTACGTCATCACGTGAATGAAGATTTGCTTGAAATGTGTGAGAAAAAATAAAAACCTACGAGTATATTTCGAGGACTCTAGTATTCAATCTAAATATCATAAGTGTGAAAAGTGTTTTTGCGACGAACTTTTAACAACAGGACCGGGGTTAGGTTGCGGGCTGGTTGATGTTGTAATTGTCGAGGGTGTGTCAAATTACAAGGACTCGTTAATTAGGTCGTATCGTAAAAATTCGAAATTAACTCCCAGAACGAGAATAAAAGTCGGGCGGTACAAGGGAATCGTGGCAGAGTTCAAAATGAAGAAAAATATGCTTTTTTATACACCATGACATCGGGTTACTTTCACATTAGTGTAGCAGAAAGAAAAAGTCTTTCAACAAGCCTGCTATGGCTAGTGGATAAATGTTAACTGTAAGAAGACATATATTTTTAAATTATGTCCAAATAAATTAAAACAATTATAACGAGGTGTTACTGCTGAATTTGAGATAAATATATATACCTACTTATGACAGTGTCAAATATGTAACGATGATAAAACTATGAATATGCAAATGATTCATAGTATTGGAAACTATGGATTTAGTTATATAATACCAAATTAAATAAAAAATATAAAAACAATGTTTGTTATTGAAAAATATTGACAGCCGATTGAATGTAATATTGCGAACAAGCAGTTAAGATTTTGAACTCATTTGAATATAACTAAAAAAATAAGGTTGGTAATTATTATTATTATCTTATTAATGACACCCTCTGCACTGAGACTCTAACAGTTTTTGGCCATGGTGATGTCAGCAGCAGTAAAACAAAGCAAAATAAGAAAAACAAGACAGAGAAAATGTAACCAATGTACAGTGAAGAATAAAATAAATAAATGAAAAAAATCACAAAAGAGACATCATCAAAAAGAAACAACGGAATTAAAGGAGGGTCTCTATCCTGGCGATAAAGTCATTTTGGTGTGCAAAGTGTGGTGTGGAGGCTAACGCTCTGCCTTTGAGTCACGAGGTCCCGAGTTCGATTCCCGGCCAGGGCAAAATGAATAATGATCTTTTTCACACACATTACATATATGTGTTAAGTGCATTATATTATATATTTGTATCGTCGTGTTAGTACCCATATTACAGATTCATATCTTATGTAGTTTGGGACTAGTTCGGTCTGTGTGAATTGTATACATGCATGTATGTATGTATGTTATGTTGAAAATATCAATATGAACATTCAAGTCATTAAATAATATTATAGCCTTGCAGACAGGAGAATTTGATATTGAATAAAGGACTAATTTTCATTTATCACAATCTTATAAATCGTATGTAGATACATATAAAACTACATGTTATTATACTTTTAAACAGGAAGGATCCGAGATTTTCTCAAAATCGTAAAATAACCACACGTCTGGCTATTCAAAAGTGTTTCACATTTTCCATTTAACCGAAATGACGATTCAAAATTCATGAAGCGCGTTTTACGATTTCGATGATTAAATCTGGAAATCTAGATTGCGGTGCGTACAGCGCATAAATTAATTATTTATATAAAAACACTCAAGCTCCACCGCGTAAAATCGCGATATGTGGAATCGTGTAGAATGAAAACATATAATATTTCTCAATATACTTATCTATACAAGAAAATGTCTTCTATAAATGGGATAGACAACAGATTTACTGTAAAGATTGAATACAGAACCTATAGAAAAGGACGACCTTAATGTAAATTACAAGTAAATAGGCCACTGATGATCACCCTTGTGACGGTATAGACAGAAAAAGTAGTTTTAATTTTTTTATTGCGTCTTAATACACCGTTTTAGTGAAAGTCAAGTTAATTGAATAAACTGCGTTTATAGATTGAGAGCAGAATTACAACTTCTTGAAGGTAAGAAAGGCAGATTAAATTAAAAACAAGTTTTCACCTTACAAAACCAATATCAGTGCATCGTATGGAATGAACACCCGTCTAAAAATATTATTTTTGCATATCTCCACACTTTTACAGGCAGTACATAGTACCTTTACATATTTTTTCTGTAACACGAGATATATTTCATTTGGAAAACGACCGCAGAGATTGTAAGGTTTTCGGTTACCTTCACCATCCCCTTTCGTTCGTTCGCTACCGCTGTTAGCGTTACCACCAGCACTAGGGGGTAGTTTTCTCTCTGGGGAATACAATTCGCCAGCACTAATAATACTGGAAGCTCGCTGCTTCTTCCTATTACAACGTTGGTAGGTTGGTACTCATGCTATACGCAAGGCGCACGGAAAAACCAAAAATCCGATTCGGATCGTTAGTTTGCAATATTATGATCGCAGCCCCCTTTACATGCTACAAAAAATTAACGGTAAACTACAGTAGTATCATACTGGATGAAAACAAAAGCATTTACCTATAGCTACATAATACAATATCATCACGACATATGCCAAAACTGGGGTAACAAGCACATTTGTTATAATATGCAAACAAATAATGCAAACAAAAAACTACGTTTGTATTCGACTGAGAGAGAGGAAGAAAGACGCTTCTATTACTTCGCACGGCAAGACAGAGAATAGTATCTTAGTTAAGATATTTTTGTTTTTTTACTTAGTAGGTAATTGGAATCTTAAATAACTTTGGGTAATTTGGAAGATATCACGCCTCTGCGATAAACTCGTCCTGGGTATATAAATTGTATTTAATATTGATATATTTATATGTTAACTTGCTTTTGATCATAGTTCAGTAAAGAATAAGCAAATTAATAAATATATTAACACGGGCTTCTCCCAATATTCTATTGTTCAAATTCTATAAATGCTGCTTGTCACTGTATCTTATTTCACTTTTTTTTAATCGCCTGATGATGGAGCCGAGAGTCTCCGAAATACTAATAAGCGAAGTTAACAAAGTTACTCGGAAGTGAACTCCCCTTTCACGACACAAGCTTTTAGTAGCTTACTGTGAAAGGTGCATAAGGTTGTATTTGGGTTTTTAACGAAAACCCAGATATATCTTTAAAAAAAAAGTAAGCTACATACCGTGTTTTATTTTCAATTTATCTATTCATAAACGAAAGGACATAGGAACATATATTTTTTGATATTGGATCGTGGCTATTTCAAATGAATTTATACGCTTGACCAAAAAAAAACACAGATTGTTGCTTAATATTCGATTATCAATGGAAATAATAAAGTTTTAGTATTGCAATATCTTTGGAATAAATTGAATGAAATCATGATATTAAGTCATTACGAAATTACGACGTATTACGAGAGTGTGTCATCTGTCAAATATCTAAGCAACTTGAAGTATTCGACTGGAAATTGATGCAAATTTGATTTAGTGAAAAGGTTGTTGGGGAACTTTTTTGAAAGCTCGAGGGGTTGTGGCAAGTGCTTAGTTCTCTCTGTCTTATGTTTGAGTCTCTCCGGCATCAAACTCAGGTAAAATAAAGTGCATAGCAACAAAAGTTTCCGATACGTTCATTCAATAAGGATTCATTCCCCCTTTTGTAAATCGACTACAGTGTTATGCCAGTTTATGAGAGTCAACTCTGAGATTATATAACAGAACTCTGGAACAAAAAAAATAATGAATATCTACAAAAAAATAAAAATAGATGCATTACATTCCGTGAATGTAATGCATCAGTTTTATTTATTAATTAAAATGATTTTAAAACACTGTATAATTTCCAAATTAAATTTATTCACCTCAAACGTTTTCGCTAAGGCTTCTACTTGGCATCATCAGGAGGACTCAATGCCAAGTAGAAGCCTTAGCGAAAACGTTTGAGGTGAATAAATTTAATTTGGAAATTATACAGTGTTTTTAAAATCATTTTAATTATAATGAATTTCCAAAGTGTTAACACAAAAACATTTGATTTATTATATTATTTTATTTATTAATTTTATTCTTTACTGTACATTGGTTATATGCAAAATTATAAAAAGTATCCTAACATTATCAGTTAAAGGTACAATTCAATGCAAGGCGCGCAAGTTTATCGCTATATTGCGATATCTTCCAAGTAACCCGGGCATGGACGAAATAGAAATTCTTTCATATATAAAATATTGACAACTTCGGTCCAACTTAACCGTACATAGATAAACCTATGTGACACATTCCACAATTGATTACATTTATGGATTTGTTCTTCTAGATTAAAAAGTAATTCAGGTTGTAAATTATCATAAAAATATACCTATGTATTTCAAAAAAATGTAAACGTATTTCAATACTACTACATCATCACGGCATATCCCACAAGTGGGGTAGCCAGCAGAGCAGCTGCATTTAATAAACATGCAAGCCGTCAACAAAACGTCTATGCCAACAAAAGACTAAGACATTCAGGATAGGTGGCAAACCACATCGCTGAATTTGAAATGTAAGTATTCTGTTTTTTTTAAGAGCGATAAAATGTTTGTGATTCCGAAATTGAAGATAATAAATTGTCACACTAATGTACCAGTACTGTACATAGGTTAAGAAAACACGAAAATTTGTTTACAAAGGTTACTTGTAGCACAGTTCTACTATTTCTAGCGGGAGGTAGGTACATAATGTATAATTCAACCAACACTATGTAGGGAACCCACTTCAAAAACTTGATTACACTTTATTTGATGTGTGTACAGAGAAACTCTAGTTGTTAGAAGTTGAATAGGTTTAAATTTAAGTTGGTTTCACTGTACTTACGTTCATACACAATGTTATTTCTAAATAAACAACCAACAACAAGGCGATGGTTGTATTTTTGTATCCGACCCGACTACATTTTGACATGTTTTGTTATTGGTAGGTTAGGTACACACTATATTTTATTCAATATGTAAACTTTTATAATATATACAAAAAGGTTCAACATTAAATTAATCATGAATTATAATTGTCTGAAATTCTTTTCGTATTTGATATAGAAAGAAGCGTAATAGCGGAAATAGAGCTTTTAAAATATAATCAAAACGAATATAAACCCACACATTAAGCAATATTGCTTGAGCTGTGAAAGTGGACTATCCTAATTGGATATGACTCGACTGTTCAATTCCACAGCTCAACAAGTCGAAATGTACATTCGAGAAATCGTCATTAGATATGACTCGAATGTAACAATTCATGTCGAAATGTCTTATATTCGAGAAATTGCCATTTTTATTATTTTGGTAAGTAGAAAGGTATATTTATATCATTCTTTAAAAATACAACAAAGTGTGAAATATGCCATATAATAATCGCACTGTTAGAGGCATTATATTATTATGTTGTCTTTGTTTGTTCCGTTCAGTAGTTAAACAATTCGAAATATTAATTTATGGAATTGAAAATAGTAATATTTTTCATTAACTTTATATTACTTAATATATAAAGGGAACCGTGTATTTTTTATAGTTATTTGTTTGTGGAATCGATAGAGTAGAGTTGATTTTATAAATAACCAATTAATGAGTTCGTCGGTAGCCTGGAGGTAGAGTCTCGGCCTTCAGAACAAGAGGTCCGTGGTTCGATCCCAGGTGCCGGCAAACTCCCCTTTCACGGCACAAGCTTTTAGCTTAGTGTGAAAGGTGTATAAGGTTGTATTTGGGTTTATAACATAACCCAGATATATCTTTTTTAAAAAAAAAAAAAAATTCGAAAATTTAAATAAAATAAAATAAAATAAACTTTATTGTGACAATAATAAGTACATTGTACAAAAGGCGGGTTTATTGCCAAATGGCAATTTCTGCCAACCAACCTGATGTTTGAAAAAAAAAAATAAAGATAATTTCTACTTCTTGATGTGTGGAACTGGAGAGTCGATAGTATATTTTAGTATTGGAGCGAGGGTCACCATTACCATCATAATGTATGAAGCGAAGCATCAAACGTTTATTGTCTTGTTGTTAATTTTGGAACATTTTTCTGATAAAATTAGTACTGGATAACTAGTCTTTATCTAGTGCGATAAAGGTCTTTGGATAAGTTATTCGAAAGTCGACACATAATATAGAACCTTTATATTTATGGTGTAAAAATGAAAAAAAAAAAAAATTAAGCAACAGAATTACCTATGTGTGATAAATAACTTAACGATTGTTTTGAGTATTTGAAAAATTCTTTCGGTCTAAGGATCGTGGCCTAACATGAAAACAGTGCACAGCGTGATAGCAACACTGTTTTGAAAAAAAAATGTGTTTATCGATTTTATATTATTAATAAAAATAAAATAATATCTATACGACTGTCCACCGAATATACTAAACACGAAAAATAAATATTATTTATATTTTATTAGGCACAGAAAAAATTATGAAGCACAATTAATAACTCTTTGATATTGGAATTTAATAAGAATTTATGTTAAAAAATGATAAAGTTAAAATAATAGGAATAGAATATACCTGATGGGAATAAATTCCAATTAAAAATACATTAAATATGTATAACACGACTATTATAATATGTAAGTACATAATATCAAAATAATAATATGTCGTATACCTCCTGATGGGTCAAATACGACTCTCAAACCGTATCACATGACATGTCGTTATTAGGGACATTGGGATAGTGTTACAATGTTTCAAGCCAGAATACTAATGATCAAAGCGAAGGAAGTGTGTAAAGATAGATCTATTTGGCGTTCCGTTCTCTCTGCCTACCCCACTTGGGACACGGCGTGAGGGTATAGTTTTGTACAGTATAGTATACTAATAATGAATCAAACATTTTTTTTATTTTTTTTTATTTAAATATATATCTGGGTTTTGTTATTAACCCAAATACAACCTTATACACCTTTCACAGTAAGCTTAAAGCTTGTGTCGTGAAAGGGGAATTTGCCGGCACCTGGGATCGAACCACGGTCCCCTTGTTCACGAGGCCGAGACTCTATCTCCAGGCTACCGACGAACTCACATTGAACCATCCCACAAGTTTGGTAGGACAAGTATTACACATGGAGTTTGACCTCTCTGTGCCAATAAAAAAAATAGACATTCGTGATGGGTGGCTTGCCTCATCGTTGAATTGTAGATGTTGATTTTAAAAACTTGCAGGAAAGAGTGGGAGACCAATTCTTTACTGGGGACATCACGGGGTAAATATTAAACGTCAAAAATAATATTGCATAAAAATAAGCGATGGAAAGAAACAGTTTTCCCAATTTTTTGTGAGAATGCGAGTATCTTGTAGAAGTTATAAATTCATACAAGAATACTAATAAGACATTTGACATCTCGAATGTCAACCATCTTGATATCAAATAGCAGGGATAGGAAGATTTATATCATAAAACGCAGCTATTTGGCAACCCAGCTTCTAAAAGATATATTAATGGTATGGAGAGAAAAGATTCTTTAAAATAAGTGAAAACTAATTTAAATAGTTAACTTAAATTCAGCAATAACTTACATATATACACATATTGATCCATACTAGTGTTAGTGTCGATATCAATTAACTATCATATTTTGAGGTTCGTAGTGCTTGTTACATTGTTGCACGACACCGTTCGTCTATAATAATTAACATCACTATTAAATGTACATTATAATAATTTAAATAACAATAAAAATCTGTACAGCCTCAAAGATTTGACAGTGATTTTACGACCGTCCCCGAATAGATTTGATATAATCTTCACATAATTAATAATCGAGTTTGTTCATAATTATTATGCATGTTTGTCGATATACATATCTGTTATAAACAAAATTGTGACAATCGCTGGCAAATCCGTAATTCGTTTTTTTTGTGCTGCCCTGTCTCCCTTGGTGGAGTTTTAGGTCTGGGTGGAATGTCCCTTGGGGAGGAAAGTGTCTTTGCGAGGATTCCAGACCCCTTAGGTTTGCCGGTATGAAAACCTAGAAGAAGTTTTTAGACACATCAACTCGGCTTTCTGCTCCATTTTGCAATTGTTTAATTATTATTTTTTTGTTTTACATATTGATTTGTTATCTAGGCTAAGGAAATGAATGACCCACTTCATCGCTGAATCGGTGACGTCTTTCACGTGATGTTTTACGAAAGCCTTCCTTCTATTCTTTACCGGGGACTACAAGGAAATAATGTTTATTTTCACGATATTTTTCGATAGATTGCTTCCCGGAAACATTGTTTACTGTGTGATCATTTGGTTTCTTTGAGATTTACTGATGAAATATTTTATTAAAATTGTTCATTTTTGTATTTGTAAATATTATTATATATATTTCAGCATGTAAGTAATAGGCTTATGCCGTGAATTTTGTAAAAATAAAATTAAAAAATATTGCTTATTTTACGATAGATGGTTTTTCGTCTCTAAGCTAAGCCGGGTTTAAGGCTAGTGTGAATAAAAATAGAAAATCAGTCAATCACGGTAAGATCAAAATCGTCAAAGATTATAATAAAAATTACACAAGACATCAACATAAAGAGACACTTGACACTCGAGATGGTGCCTGATAATGAATATCTGGCATTCGGTAATTTATTTTGACGTTTCGTATCGTTGGTCTCATTCACACTTATAAGGTTTACTATGAGTGGTAGTGAGATGAAAATAAAAATGTTTTCTTTTATTTTTTAAATTTCGAACACTCCCCACTTCGGGTATAGACACATAATAGGAATACGATTATCATTATGCTCACCATGCATTTTGCACCCCGCGGCGATCGCTCGGACAACAACTCATAAGAAGACAGCCCTGATATTTTATATTATTATTGCATTATAATCAAAACTTGTGTTCATCTCAGAACTTATTCCGTCCCTGTTAGAATGACTATCTACAATAATAAAATTACACGTTGTTTGTTTGTGTGCGCCTATTCATTCCGTGTTTGGCGTTTGTTTCCTTTGGAAAACATTTTAGATTAAAGGGAACAAACAACACAACTTCCACCCTACGCGACAAATATATGATTACGCTTTGTGTAATAAGAGAATAACTTTTATTATTATTGTAAATGCATTCGAAACTCAATATGTTTTTACATCAAACAAACAATATTAAAAAGCAAAAAAACGCATTCGCAGCGACAAACATTACATATTTCGAATTCGAACGGTGCAGAAAATTGAATTTGGAATGTATCATAATGTACTTGGGCTATTTTTTAGAATAATTCAAACAATTTTTAATTTATGACTTATTTTTTGAGAAACAATGATGAGGTTTTCTGAATATGGCGATTGGCAGGTCAACCAATAGCTACTCGTATGTATCTACTACCTTAGTACGGGTTTCGCCCAGTGAGGTAGATTGCTATATGATTATTTTGTAAATTGTATATTTTCTAGAAAAAAAAAATATTATAATTTTTGGCACATACAATATAATAATATTATTATACTCGGGATTTTCTCTCCGTAACCCCAGATAACATGTGCCAAATGTCACCAGTTTCTGTCTCACTATTTGTCAAGTAGCGTTTGTTTCGTCTATTTGAAAAAATCGAACAATTCAACAAGTGTGCAGAATTGCAGTCGCATGTAGAATGATGTATATTGCTTATTATTATTATAGAAAAAAAACTATGGGAATACAATCATAATATAACTGGATTATCAGAACGATGGTAAATATAAATAAATCTTGAATAACTTCTCAGATATTTCTTCTACGAACTACTTTTGGAATCAATAATTTCTTCTCTTTTGTTTGTAAATTAACAGTCACAATATAGAGGGCGTTATTCTGAAATGAAACCCCCTTTTGATAATCCTACATAAAAGGTGACATTAATCCGAAAGTAGTAGATATCATATTATTTCACAATGAATACTTAAGACATTAAGAAAAACAATTAGTGACTACTTATTTATTGATTTCAATATAACCTTTCGCGTTCCATTGTTTCCTCAAGCAACAACAACAAAATAATGTCCGGTTATGCCTGAATGGGATTGACAAAATCACCAGGTCATATCCGGGTATATAAGACTAGTTATATTTTGTATGTCATATCACAACAATGAAAATCACTGTTACTTAATAATAACAATAACATTACATACTTGTTGTTGTCTTTTATTGCTATACGATTAAAATTTATTTATAGCTTTCTGTGACTCTCATACCTAATGTGTAAATTAGAGATGTTTGAGAAAAATAATCGCTGCTACTTTTGAGAAATGCACATGGTAACATATTGGATATGTTAATTAAGGTATTCTTTTTACGATTTAAACAAATAAAATTTACACGTTTACATGTTTATCGAGTGCCCTGTAAAAGGGTGTTATAAATATATATTTATTTTATTTTACATTCGACGATTAGGCGTATTTGGCATCCTTGAGGTCATGTTATACCACCCATCTAGAATGTTTTATTTTTGTTAGGACATAGAAGATGGATTGCATATTACAGTATCACATGCGGCTAGTCTGCTTTATCAATCTAAATAATATTCCATTACAATTGTTTCAGTTCTAAATAATATTCCATTACAAAAGTTTCATCACTTTCAAATAGTAACCTGTAGATACTGGTAACGGGTACAGAGATTCCAGTATAAATAACTATAACAATTGTATTATAAAATTATCGTTGTTGTTCGGTACCTGCTAGTACATTAAATAGAAGTGAATAGTAAAATAGTAACGAAATAGATAGAATAGGGGAGAGGAGAAACGACGAAATGACATTTGGTTAGATTGATGAATAGGATTGTTGTGTAGTACATATATACCCTTATTCGACACAATCATCAATCGGGGGATGAATTTTATGTTCTGCTTAGCCATTTGACATTAATAAATAAATAAATAAACAAATCCTAACAATACACAACATAGTGGTAACGACTGGTAGTTAATATTGATTTTATGTGATTTTCAACTCAGATTAAGTAAATATGTATGTATTGATATAATTATACATTTTGGTTTACGTCCGTTCTTGTTAATTTTATTATTTATTCGTTAACTTGTGAACAATAATAAAGATTTAAAACCGAATTTATTTGATCATTTTGGAAGTTATATTAAATATAACGAAATGCAACTGCTCTTATTGTGATTTGTCTTATTGTATTTGTTTTATTTAGATAAATTGACGAAATGCTGTTCGGAGCCATTTACACTCTGATCAGCATTGATTTTGAAATAAATTTTACCAATTATTGTTCTCTGACGTCTCTCTGAAAAATTTTATGCTTTTGATATGTACATGTACTAATTGTTATTTTGACTGACAATTCCAAGTGTCCGGTTGGACCTAGGGATGATAAACTAAAAAAAAATGGGATATTTTATTTCACTTTTTTTAGAGGCATTAATTATGTAACAATTTTTAGACATTAAAAAGAAATACTCTTGAATTATTTCTACGTAATATGTTTATTTGTTACATGAATTAAAAAAAAAACGCTATCGCGATTTCAGTGCACTTACACCATTGACATTCTTAAAAAGCTCGTCTATGGTGTAAGTGCACTGAAATCGCGATGGGATGTTTTTATGTTAATTTGATAAAATAAAATAAAAACTAGGTAGGTATACAAAATATGATCATCATTTTCTATTGCGATGAATGATTATTATTCGTCAGTATCAAGCCCTGGGTAGGTGCCAAGACTCACAGCCATATAGTAGGACTGGAATTAAGAAGCATGAAAAATATGTAAATACATTGCGATTTTTCACATTTGATCTGCGCTTCCAAGACTAGTGTTTAAGAGCAAAAAGACAATGAAACTATTTCTAACTATTTAGTCTTTGACATCATACATGTATACATAGACGTATTTTTTGTTATAATGATAAATAAAAGACATCAGATACAGATGATGAAATAGTAAAACAATGCAAGAATTTCCACAATTTTTTAATCTAATTTTCAATTGTAATTATAAATAGGAGGCGCTAAATATCTATATTATTTTATTTTACATACATTTACAGCTTTGAGCTTTTATACAAATAAAAAATCATTTAAATGGTAATCAAAATTACAAAGTAATTAAAAATATATAAAACGTAAGAGAGCATCAACACAATATGAAAAAAATAAGTATTAATACAATATATCGGCGAAAACGATTTGCAATTGAACAGTCAAAAAATTCTTAAATAAAACAAATTTAAGATCATTCTCTATCAATACGAATAGTAAGCAAATAAAATCAAGTCCCTTCAATCTCGAAACACAATAAAATTTCATCAATTGATAAATAAATTTGAGTAGATATAACATTGTTTATATAATGTATGTAGATGGATAGACAAGGTTAAATAAAAAAAGCATTACAGTTTAACTGATGGATGATGCGTAGGGGACAGTTCATCAGTTACATAGTTACTGTTAGTAATAATAATTTAGTTTAAACTGCCGACTGATTAACTCGATTGAAAAAAGGCCATAAAATCAATAAAATGATTGTGTGCAGTGTATTGTACTCTATGTATGTGTAAATGTTATGACATTGTTGTCCGCTAAGGGTTAAACGTTTTTTTTTATGTGTTTGTATTTTAGTTAATGTCTATTTGTTCAGTTCTATTGAATGTATGACAAAAAGATGTTAAATATATATTATCGAGGGTTTAAAAGTTATTATTGAATTAAGTGAATATGAGAGTTCCCACGGCAAAGAATAGGTCTCTCACACTTTTCCGAAAGTCTTCGTGTGTCCTGTAAAAGGCTGGTAATACTAAAACATCCCGTTTTGAATCGTAATTGAATAAATAACTGTAATTATTCGGTATGGTTAATCATTTTTTTTTATTAAAAACGACTTCTGTAAACATATTTTAATATTTATAATTAAAGCAACAAAAAGTGAAAATAAAATATAATACTAAAAGCATTATCACTTAAGCTAGTCTTGAGCCAATTCTTCAGTGTTGAGACGCCTTTTACACTTCTTCTGATCAGATTTTACTTATATGTTACATTGTGTAAATATGGCTCTCTGATCATACATTTCTGATTACATAGTTTTATCATCTGCGCGTTGGGCACAAATCCAGTCAATTAAGAAAAAAAAATGTTAATATTTTAAGCATTCAAAGAACGGTTCACAGTGGACGAGTTTATCATGATTTATCATACCATAACAACTAAAAATAAACAAAATATCAATTTGAAGGTTTTTTTAACCGTCAAGAGCAAATAATGGAGTACGTGCTTGAGGGACAAATGTCAATAATAATAATAGTAAGAAAAAACCGTTACTGAAAAAAAAAATGTTTTCACCGACGACGGAGGCGGTCGTCGTTCGGTCACTTGGTAAATAAATAATAAAAAAATGGCAAAGTATGTATGTATTATTATTATTATTTTTATCAAATAATATAATAGAAAAGTGTCTCGTCGTACATTAAGGACATAAGGAACATATAAAAAAACCGTCTCAACTCTTTATATAAACTGACATTGACGTGGGTCCCCATCCATAATATTGTTATGATGTGGATTGATAAGGAAAATATTTATTCAGTTCCTAGTCTGGACCACTTTAGCGATCCAATAGAGAAGGGTCTTTAGGTGGATTTTTCATGGGATAAACGAATGCAAATCAAAGTCTTTGTATGTCACAATTATTAAATTACGATCCGAAATTTCAAGACCCGAGAATCTAAGTAAAAAAATATTCCATACTACTTCAACTATACCATCACGGCATATCTCAAAAATGGGGTAGCCAGCGGACTATCAGCATGTTAAAAATATTTTCAACGTGCTTATAAAATAATAAGACATTCAGGATTGGTTGCATGCGTCACAGCTGATTCTTTAATGTCAATTGTCTTATATCTGAGATTTTACGAATATCTAGCCTTTACGGGATTTACGAAAAACAATTTCTTATACAGATGATCTAGAGTTTGTGTGTTCACATTGTGAAAAGACATTTTAAACATATTTGATATCAATAAAACACTTAAACTATTAATTTTTTCGGTAGTCACTTGGTGAAAGTTCATTTTTAATAAATTTTGTTATAAAAATAAAATCAAAAACACTGTTTACTTTCACTTGTTATTTATTTTAAATATTTTAGCAAAGATCTTTCGTTATATTAACATCATCAGTGCTCACTTACAACTTACACTTACAAGTTGTAAGTGAGCACTGATGATGTTAATATAACGAAAGATCTTTGCTAAAATATTTAAAATAAATAACAAGTGAAAGTAAACAGTGTTTTTGATTTTATTTTTATAACAAAATTTAATAAAACACTGTTTACTTTTCACTATTGATTGATTAATACTCAAGCGCTTTCGTCAAGTTAGCTTGACATTTTCAAGAGAACTAATTACAACAAAAAAAATTCTTAAAGTCACATGCAACAACAATATTTTTTATATGTAGGTACCTAAAAACAGAAAAGAAGGGGTAAGGAAGTAAGAGGAGTTAAGACAATGGTGGATGAACAATTGGTTTCAACAATGGTGATGAATGGGGTATTTGAATATTTACAATATTTTTAATATTTCTATGTATTTCCAATGTTTCCAAAGCAATTAATTTTCTATACCGGTTTTCTGAATGTAGGACCCTTACACTAAAATTGTGATTATGACTAATGCAATGATCCACCATCTCCGAACAATTAGATAAACCCCTAAGTCCTTACTTCCTTACCCCTTCTTTTCTGTTTTTAGGTACCTACATATAATAAATATTGTTGTTGCATGTGACTTTAAGAAATTTTTTTCTTGTAATTAGTTCTCTTGAAAATGTCAAGCTAACTTGACGAAAGCGCTTGAGTATTAATCAATCAATAGTGAAAAGTAAACAGTGTTTTATTAATTTATTATACATTTTGAAAAAGAAATAAACATTTATATCAATTTTTAACCAAACATATTCTTTCCGGGATTCTTAGACTTTTATTAAATATTTTTTGTTGTATTAAAGGTTACACATCTAGCACTTGGTTAATCTAGAAAATTTCAGAAAACCTACTTATCTTCAGTCTTTCTTCTATGAGTTTCAAGTTTCTTATGTGACTCTTTATTTTAAAGAAGTCGTGCATCTGCAATAAACTCGCCCCCCTATATATTGATTTTATTTTATTTAAGTATTATATTTCTGTGTACAATTTCTTGTAATAATATACAGTAAAGGAAAAATAAATAAATAGTACCTACCTACATGATATTTTGTTCCAAATTAAATATAGTATTTTGATTAGGTTAATGGATTCAGGGGTCGTCAATTCTATTATGTACTTTCTAAGGGGTCTTATCCACCCTCCAGGTTATGTTTCAATATACACGTGAAGTACGGCACCTACCTACCTTCATATAATGTAACCTTTTTAGCCAAACTAAATTACACATCTGATAGACGCACTAAGTGGCGGGTACCTTTGAAAATTTAACAAAGTTGATATTTGACAATTTGTGTAGTGGATGTGTGTAGAGCACTTTAAAATGATAATTTTTAAGGGTTGTACAGAATCAAAGAAATGCAATATTTATTATGTATGTATAGTTATAAAACACTTCGCTCAAACTGGAGAACCAAGCGATCAAACAACATTGAAGGGACACAAGAAATCAAGGTAGATAAAATAATATGTAATGATAATGACAAATACATAAGTTGTAAATAACAAATAAAATAATTTGTAATGATAATGACAAATGAGTTACGATGGTTTGGACATGTTGAGCGAATGCAAGATCAAAGAATGACGAAGAGGATGTATTTGTCTTAAAGAGGAGGTGTGAGGAAGCGCAGACGGCTAAGAACCACGTGGCTTGAGCACGTGGATCAAATCCTAAAGGACGGCCGCGTGTTGAGTAAGAGAAATCGGCGAACATGTATGAGAAACTGGATGAATGTGGAGGAACGGAAGAAGTTTGTAAGGATAGATCTATATGGCGTTCCGTTCTCTCTGGCTACCCCTCCTGGAACACGGCGTGAGGGTATAGATAGATAGAGAGATAGATGATATTTAAAAAAATAACAGAAAGTAAAGTATATTAGTGTAAGAACAGATCGGATTGTCGTTTTGTTCTATCTGTTTATCTTACAAGGGATGCAGCATCAGGGAAGAAATCTATATTCGTCCGTATTTGAGACAAAATATTCAAATTTAGGAAGTACATGGACTCAGAGTGAGTTAAATGTCGAATAGTGAATAAAGCAAGAACAATAATTATATATAGTTTAACAACTGCCAATTAAAACATTAACAATAGAAGGTGTGGCACATCGCTGAATGCAATCAGGAAACGTCGAGTGCAAGTAAGTATGTATAATATTATTATCTCGTATAATTGATAATAATAATAATAAATTAATGTCATGACTTAAAATGTCGCGGTATTAAATTTGACACTGTTTGTCAAGACGCTAAGTGTTTGAGGGTGGAGTAGAAGCCTACCTAATACGTGATACAGTGCCGCAGTGTGTGAGTGAGTGAATGAATGAATATAGGCAGTCATTGCGTATTATTGAAAGAGTGTTTTAACGGGTCTACCCTGTATGATTGATTGTGACATGTTCCGTCGCTCGTTACACCCTGTATTATTATTATTATTATATCGCGATTATATTATATATGTACTAGCACACTGAAATCTGCATACAAAGGGCGAATGAAACGACTATTTTATGCTTTTAAGGTTCCGCATACCCATGTTTGTTTTAATAAATAATTTTCAAATATTAACTATGATTGTTTTTATTTTAAAAATATATGTGGGAAATACTACGATTAGATGGGAAAAAAGATACTCACCACGGCACTCTCCAGTTATAAATAATAATAGAAATCAGAATCTCACAAAAACAGAAAAAAAGTATTAAACACATGTGAATTCGCAAATCACATACATAATTTCATAACATTAAAAAAAACATTTAACAAATAGTCAATGCAGAATCCATAAGTTAGAATGTAAAAATGTATAAGTAGCTAACAACAAACGATGCGTACGTCTCTTATAGAGCCTTTAATGACATTACTATGGGACTTAAGTTTCAACATGGATATTGTACAATCTACATAATCACATTAAGCGCCTCTACTTAAGAGTCAAAATTTGATTAATCTCACGTACAGTTTTAGTATCAACCTACTGGTAATATAAGTAGTAATAAATTGTACGCGTTTATGAAACATAACCGTATCCGATGTCAGAAATGCACTCAGGGAAACTGTTTATTTCCTCTGATATTTTTTTTTCAATTGCTTAGTTGTTTAAGTTTATACTTGTTTACCTTTATCTTGTTTCTTCTTATTTTTATTCAATAATTCATCGATGTATAAAATAAATCTAAAAGTAACAAAAAAAAAATAGAAATTTTAAATATTTTGCATAATGCAAGAGGTTTATTATTTCAAAATAAGTTGGCAGCATACTTTATGGTCTGAAATTTCCGCCTTGAACTGAAAAACATTAATTAAACTTAGTTCACAAAGTAACACTAAACTTGTCAAGTGCATTCACAAAATCTTTCATCGGCAATTTATCATTTACAATAAATATAATTTTAAATAATAATGTTTCTAATTTTCAATCAGTACCACTAACTTCTCAGTACATATGCAGGGCGTGGTATCTTATTTGTCTACCCCGAAAAGACACGCCGAGATGGTATGTGCAGATAAAAAGAATAAATATTTGATCTTCATCGCACGATAAGTGTCGAATTTCATTTTTTGCATTAGCAAACACAGGGTGATAAATAGTGTGTCAACACCATCGTTCTAAATTTAAAAAAAATATATCCCTAATAATAAAATTGATAGGGGAATGAAAGAGGGGGAGAGAGGGAAGGCGCCAATCTCCTCATTGATATTGCTTCTATTAGTACAACTATACTCATGTCCCTTCGTTCTACGTATAGCAAATTCTAAATTTGATTTCAAAATGAAAAATGCAAACATCGAAGTGTGCAGCGCAATAAATTACGTTCGATAATTGAATCAATTTATTCATAGCGGAACGTGTGTAATAATAATACATAATCGTATATTCTACTAGATATTGTTCACACATGGTGAAATGTATGTAAAATATACACGATGTGGATTGTACAATGTATCGTATGTTAGTACGTCCCGAGCGCGGGATGTCATAAACATGAGGTTCGATTTTTAAATTTCAAATTCTCACGATTACGATCGATCATAATACATTATATTATATTCTATCAGTTCGATTTTTAAATTTCAAATTATTCCTTTCATTTCAGCGTAATCCTGTCGGTGATCGTTCATTCGTCAATTCCATTTTTGAATGATACCTCTTTTTATCATGTAATATTATCTATGGTTTGATAATCGTTTGATGCATGATTTGGCAACAATGATCGGAAATATAATTATTTTAAATAATATATAAATTATTTATTTATTTATTTTCAAAAATTGACATCACTCACCTTGACAGTTTTCACCTTTGCGGCATTATGTTCCATTAGGTGTCATTTTCTATTCGAAATATTTACCGATTTTTTTAAAGAGTTTCAAGAGCCATCTCCGAAAAGGTCTCCCACTCTTCTCTGTAAGTTTTGGGGTATCCTGTATAAGACAGGTAAAATATTCCATTTAAGACATTTCACATTTTCAGTTCAGCATCGAGTATTTCTTAAATTATAATTTTCTTTTAAAATTATTATTTCAAAGACATCAAAACAATAATATTCTAATACAAATTCAAATTATTGTATAAATAGCTCAAGTACTTTATTGGGTTTGTACGTAGACACAATATAGAATGATACACTTCAAAACAAATTCGAATTTGGAATTCTATTACCGTACATAGACACAGGGAGTACCTACCTAGTTGACAGCCGCTGTGGAACGTAGATAATACGGATTCAAATCACGAATTAGGTTTGGCAACGTTGCAACGTGTCCCAGTACTAACATTGTAGTTATAGTGGAATCAGTGGAATCATGGGGTGACTAAATAACTAGAATAATACAAACCAACCATAGAGAAAGAGAGATAAATAGGAAGTAGATGCTATAGCTACCCCACAATAGGTATAATACATTTAGTAAGAACTAATAATAACAGTGGGAGTGAGGACATAAACCAATAAATAATAATTTAACTAGATTATATTATAAATCACTCATTTATGGCATGGAGAGGACGACATGTATACTCTTTACGTGCTATTAATCCTCTGGTTATTTCGCGAATCTATCCAATGATAACATTCTTCTAATCTATCGTTTGCTTTTTTTGGTTCATTTGTTCAAATTGCAGTAGGAACGTTCGTCAGAGTCGGGCATACCTGAAACAAAAGAAAAGATATTGTTAATAATACATACATTGATAACTTATATATTCTTCACTGTACATTTTGCATATTTATTACAAGCAGTTGGTCTTCTGGCTACCCCATTCGTGGGATATGCCACGATGGCATAGAAGTTGATCAGATTATAACGAAATCAATAAATAAAGAATACAAACATCTGAGTAATAAATACTTGGACAATGCGACCATCAATTTCTAACTTTTACTTTATAAATTATTCAATTGAAAATATGTATACCAACTCATTTATGTAAGTATATAAATGTAAACTATATGGTGTAGAAACACTATGGTGCGAAAGAGCAAGTACTACTCCTACTAATAATAATAATAACTATGTACAGGGTGGTGTAATGTTACCAGCTAGTGGCGCGCAGAGGTAATCATTTTCTAATTATTAATTTTGATATAAATCAATTATTACAGACTCCTGTGCTGGGCTAAATATAGTGTTGCACGAACCGTAGTACAGCAACCAGTCATCAAGAAAATGGTTGTCAAATGAACGTCGATGTAAATAATAATCATCATCGAATTTGTAACCTTATCTGATCTAACTATTTTGGTTTGATAATTAAAATACATAATAGCTTTATTTTAGACAGGCAAATAAAACCGTGGATGTTTTATAGTGAATAGAACCAACAAAATATTTTGATTGATTCGCTTATCAATCTTGTTTTTTTTTTAGTTTCTCAACAAAATATGGTTATTTAACATTATTTCAATGCAGAAAACTGTAAATTACAAAAAAAAGTAAAGAAAAATCTTGAAAAGTTTATACACAGGATCATAGTTGATATTCGTATAATGTTTTCTAATGGATCAAGTTGTTTATTGATTATTTATTTATCGTGTCGAAACCCAGAAAAATCAATCAAACTGATCTCCAGTATTTTACAAATCGCACAGCACGTGGAGATGATTAAAAATATCCTCCATAGTGCATGTAACAGGGCACAATGGACACTCCAACAAGTGTGGCATGATCTGTTTATTGATATGGATGCAATGGGTTAAACAATGTTTGCAATTAGAATAAAAAAAATGTAGATATGTTTTCGATGATTCTCATTAATTCTCTCCATATACCTTAACACCTGATGATGAAATATAGCTATAACAACAATATTATAGCGTTGCTGTGTGCCTTATCAAACACACAGCATAAATAATTGATAAACCGCCATCTACCTAATATTAATAATAACAACACACACGAGACTGCCCTCTCTGTTCCGTAATAGCCTGTTCATACCACCATTTACTGCTGGTTCAAACACTCTATACAGGGGCACCTTTTACAATTACGATATTTGCATGGTCTAGTACCGTAGATTTGTCAGCGATCTAAATTTTCTCTCTTAAAACTTAATCACATAAATTTAATCTTAATCACCACAGAGAAAAGCAAGCATAAATTTTGTAGGTATTCGATGCAATATTCAGATTTTTTCTGGTATTTACTAAAATTCTCACAAATTTGAAAATAACGTTAAAAGAAAAACGATCGAGCAGAGTCAGGCGTAGTTCAACTGATATTAAAAAAAAAGATCGTTATTTGAACTATTTGGCTCCAAATGGTAGTGACCTATTTGATAAGACTAACGATGTTGCATGCCACATAAGAAGCTTTTCAAACTTTACTAATTTCAACTTTTATCTATGATTGTCGCTTCTATGGAGATCGAAAAGAAATTCAACGCATTATTGACATATTATCATCAGACGCCATTTCAGAGTAAAGGAACCCATACAAAGTCGAGTATCTGAATAAAAGTCCATAAAGTGAAATGGATGTTACTACAAGCGAATAACTTTATTTATACACTATTATTCTTGTCCTAATACATATCCAATAATAATAGCAGTCAACTTCTGCGTAATACATAGTTAGTGGGTACAGTCTGTTCTACTCATGTTGTTGTTGTATAATTATTAATGCTCAACAATTAATCATCTAAGTATGCAGTTAATCATAACAGGAGAACTGGTAATAATAATATTAATAATTCCAAGGGGTTGTTCACGAGATTAGTGAATATACTACTATGAAACATTTTTTAATATTTGAATTTTTATCAACCTTGTCCGTAACTCAAATAACATAGTGTTGTATATGCTGTCAAATTTCACAATCTTAATATAAAAATGCATACGTTGGTCGACTTATTCATATTAGTTAAATAAATGGAAAGAAATGTAAGTAATAATACATTTTTACGTGCATTAATTTTTATTATAAAAAGACGAATCTTGATTCGAAATACTTGTGTTGTAAATGCAGTAGCGAGAGAATTTGAACCCAGAATTTCTAGATCAAAAGTTCTAAACTCTATCACAAGCCTACCGAATTTCTTAAATTGGCAATTAATTTATGTAAATTTTATTGACATCTGCAGCAACATAATGACTGAAAGTTGTCATAATATTATGGGTTAACTAAAGGAAAGATACCAAAATATATAAATTAATATTAAAACTTGTATCATTATCGTGAATAAAAAGTATATTGTGCCAATATATCTTTCCATTCACATACCACCGAGTGTTCATAGAGTCCGAGTAATAAAAAAGAGTTTATTTATCAATAAAATTATTTTAGTATCGTAAAAGTTTATTTTACTTATAATTACAGCCACTGCACGACCAAAGCGAACAGACTACAAAAGTATCGCGAAGCCGTCATAAAAAACACACACACACGAACATTGATGAAGAGTATAAGTCCTTTTTTACAAAATGTTATTTGTATCGGATACCAGTAGAAAATATTTCATATATCATCCCAAAATACTGTAAAAAAACATACAGATGTTTTAATACATCGCGTGAAATCTTAAGTCACATAATGACGCCATGGAATGAATTTGTTGCATTATTAGGGATTCTATAAAGCATAAATCACAGAACATGACAGATGCAACTAAATAATATTAAAAAAATCGCCAAGAAATAGTACTTGTATTAGACTAAAGTTTTTTTTTCAATTGTCAAATGTAGGTACATTGCAGCGTTGCACTTTTTTTTATGCAAACGATAAATCAAGCGAGAAAATAAAATAAACACGTTATGAATCCACTTAGCAAATATTTGATTGCAGTTTCACGTAGAAACGAGATTGATGAGTAAAATTTTATTTGATGGATCTCGTTTACAGGACGCTCTCTCATACATTGCCATAGTTAGTGTCGTAAAGGTAGAGATAGTCCAGAGCGACATTCTTTAGTCTATGGCGACATTCGAATCACACAATTCTTCATTAATTTTCTAGACTACTTCATCAAGCTTACGATCATAGATCACAATTTTAGTGGCAAAGCTGAGAGCTACCATGAACAATTGGTCTGACACTACAAACGTTAGTTTCATAATGTGAAAAGTGCATTAGGTGTAGCGACGCAACACAAAATGTAGAAATCGTTTAACGACAAATGATTTTTATAAACGCCGTCGTAAATTATCACGACTTCTGTGTTAGAATAACAACGGTAACAAAAAAAGTAATAACTCGCTGTATACCACCTTAATTGTGCTGCGTGAAGCTTTTATAGCTAGGAATCATGATTTATAATAATATCTAATATATGGGTAGGTATTATTATTATCAACCTGCCAGAGAAGTGGTCAGCAAAGGTGGGGTGTTTTGATAGCACACTTTTAATTTACTCGAGCAGTGAAAAATTTAACACTTTCGCTGTCAAATTTTTCTATGTACATCAATGTTTATTTCAACATAGGAACGGTAGGTTAGGATTATTTCAATATCAATAAGAGCCATCATCACTCTTCAATAACAGATTATAAAAGTAATAAATTACTGAATTATTATAGAACTATTCAGCACGTCACAAGCACGCTACATACACAAATCCAGGTTCATTTATATACAAAACATAACTTCCTATATACAATTTAATCAAAAATGTATTTCCTTGAATTTATGCATTATGCCACACGTTACACTATACTATGATTTACACTATACTTGCAAGTTTGCTGAATTTTCGCCGTAACTTTTTGTTGGCAAAATAAAATAAAATAAAAAATTAATTACGCATGTATGCCTTAAAAATTGAATTGCTCCCTCGAGGCAGGTTTACAAAAGGAAGTGTTAATAAATAATCAATAACCAAATAGTCTATAAAAAGGGGACCTTCTTCAAAACCAGAGTAGATCTAATGTGACATTTGAGTAGGCTTCTTACATCGGATTTGGTTATAAAGCCCAGGTATTATAGGTTTTTTGCTGGAGAATCCATACAAATTAAAATTGTAACATTGTAAGACATAGGTAGGTACCCGGTAAGTAGGAAACGAACACGAAATGTCAGGAAGCGACGACGACAATAACAATATGTCACCTTATTGTGCAGCGAAGGATGTACGTAATATTAGTAGTATTATTGTTGGTTAAGTCATGTGTAAAGAATTATTGTGTAACATAAGATTTACGGCAGGTAAATAATAATATGTATTAGGATTTTTGAATGAAATATTATTGTTAAAGTGTTGTATCGTGTAGCTTTCGAAAATATTTTTATTTGATCACATAAAAGATGTCTAAAACTGTATGTATGTAGTTTAAATATATTATACGTAATTTCAGCTTATCTAATTAATCACACATCCATACATGCATTTAAATGTTACGAATTTGTGTAAACTTATGATCCTAGGAGAATGTGTACCCAATATTGGTGGGCGCTTGTAAATAATAATTTCATATTTTTTTATAAAATAATAGTTGTATCCATCGAATTGGAACTGTATAAATATTCTTATAAAATGTATTAGATTTTCAAGAAATACTCATAGTTGAGTGTGCAATAAGTTCACCATTTTGTTTTTAGTTAAGATGGGAAGAAAAGAGGTACGTAAAGCATATTTGTCTAATTTTTTATCCTTTCTGTCTACCCCATTAAGAACAAGGTGTGATGGAATGGAATAGAATAGAGGGAGAGAGAGAGAGAAATTATTTTATGTATACTGTACGGATACAATTTCTTTTAACAAACTAAAATAGTTGCATAAAAAATGATGTAGGTATATTCAATTTACGTAAATAATCTGGTGCACCTTCAAATTGCATTTGGTAAAATAGGGCTATTCTGGTTGAAAACTTTTCAATATATAAAAAAATAAAAAAACAAGTTTTAAAGGCAAAAGGGAACATTTTATGTTTATAGTTACGATAAGAAGAGGGTATGGCTGATAGGGACATATACAGGAAATTATATTGAAGACAGAATAGTACGTATCTACTTTGTCAAATTCCTCGGTAAATTTCAGAAACGATCGGCATATGTGGATTGGACCCGCCTCGAGGGGATCAGGGGCGAAACTGGCTGGTGGAATTATGCAAAACGACGCTGCTGTTGCCCGGAAAGCGACACAACATTTTGTAAAGGATATTCAAAATTACATTATGTTGATGGAATTTCAGTGTCTTTAGATATAAACGTCTTGAAATTCCTGGTGAATAAGATGCTAAATAACAACATACCTATATTGTTATGTGAACGTGCTATGTGATATTTTATATGGGGCTCGGTGAAGGCTTCCCAATGTAACTGAATAGAAAATCAAAGGGAATATTTTGTATGTGGGTAATTGGAATATTTGCATCCAATCTATTTTGGAAGACCGTAATTAAATGAAAAGTAGATAGGTATGCATATTTTTGTTTAATAACCGGAATTCACGTGTCTTTAAAAACATAAATAAATGTAGGTATACATTACATTCGTAAAACCTCACAACAAACTGGGTTCTGCTGCCAACCTACTCTAGTTTGATAACACAAGAATATTGCTGCTGTCAAAGTGTTAGAGATTTATTTGGGTTTATTAGGCACATGAAAAAACAGTTAATGGCTATTGCCATGAGGCATTCTATTCATCCTTACAAATATTCTGCCTGTACGCATACTATTTTTGTCTACTTCTACTCTATCAGGACATTTCTCACAAGTGAGGTAGCCAGCAGACTAGCTGCATGTAATGTATACAAGCCGTCTTCTCTATGCTAACAAAAATAAGACTATGAGGATAAAAGCCTAACCGCATCGCTGAATTTAAAATGTATTTTTTTATTTATATTTTGGAACATCTGTTTTTTAAAGGACATTCGAAAGCTTACGAAAAATAGTGCGAGACCTAATTCTTTACCGGGTGATTCAAGCAACAAAAAAAAGAAACACTTTGTAAAATAAATAATGAAACTTCGCAAGGTAATGAAACAATTGAAATAAATATTATTCATCTCAGAATTATTAAAAACAGCTCTGATACAAAGACAAACCAAACTAAACATCATATTATATTTTAGTTAGCAATAATAATAATAATATCATACACATTATATACATATGTATGTACACGGTGCCGGCTAAGAACATAGGATGATAGTCAGGAGTGTGTACATACACATACACAAGTAGGAATCTTTAGTCTAAATTAGTTGGTATGCCCTCGAAAACTAATTAAAGGGGACCAGTAATTGATTTCCGGGGCGTGCTGCATACATCATACTATGTATATAGGTACTAGGTAGGTACCTACTACATACTACGAATCAGTTAAAGGAAGACAATATCCCTTCTAATATTATGCATCCATCAATCTTCGTATTAATATTTTAATCCGTTTGTTAATATAATAAAATAAAATGTGTATTCTATCCCATACACAAGTTTGACTCTTTAGATGGGATAGCAAATTATGTAATTTTAAGTGTATTTTAATTTAAAAAAATGTGTTATATATTATGTATCTGTTTATATTTTATGAATAAAAAATCATATATGTGTATTTTTCTACGTTTAAATACATATCTTTCTAGACCGCTTTAGAAGGAAAGCGATAGTAAAACTAATGCACTATAAAATAAGAATATTAGCATTCTTCTTGCGTAATTCCTAGATAAAAAAAATGTAAAAAATTATTGTATGTATTATAAACAAAAAAAGTTGCTGGTAACAAGGAAAAATGTGCAATTAGACTAATATTTGCGAAAAGAAGTGTATCTGTCAGAGGTAAAAGGTTGTTGCACTTAAAAATTCTAGTGCCAAAAATGATGTATGCAAGCGATACTCGAACATTGCTGAAAGATGAGAGTATCAATGCAGTACAATTGAGATTGTTGATAAGAATGTGTAGTAAAACTCTAAGAGATGAAATGCGTAGTAGCATTATATGAAAAAAGTGGAGGATAAAATCTTGGATAACGACAAGCATGAAAGGGAAAGATCTACTGAGGTTTGGGCATGTGGAATGAGGACATAATGACCAAGAAAGCATACATGACTGAGAGGAATGGTCCTGGAAATCGTGGCCATCCAAGGATGCACTGGCAAGATCACCAAACACATTGAATAAGAGAGTTTACGTGAGAAATTGTATGATAGTGAATGAGGTTAAAAGTTCAAAAGTCATCAATTGACACCACAAATGCACCAATTTAAGTTTTCTTAAATAATGTTTGTATGGTATTCGATATGTACACAATGAATATGTTTTCATTGTTTATTTAATTCATCCAACGGCATAAAAACCTTTTTTACAATGACTCATGTAATACAAATAATTTCAATACAATGTACAACAACAAAAAAGTCAGCAAAACAATATTGATGAAATATATTATGAATTTTCGGTATAGTGTGGAGGTGTTCAAGGCACGGTATGGATATGGTAAAGATCCTATTGTTCAGGAGGTGTTGTGAGTCTTGAATGGGCCTTTGCGGTGGTTTTTCCATAAAAGAGCATCAAAAAATGAATAGTTATTAAAATTATAATATCATATATTATTTATTCAACAAAATAATATATTTATTTATTTTATTCTTCTTGCACATCATCCATTCATAAAACAAAATCAACAAATCAGTTTACATAAAAAAAATGTGATGATGTGCAGTGGCGAGATTATCACTATATAGTGATTTCTTCCGTCCAACCACAATATTATTGTAGTCCACATTTTAAATATAACATAAAATAAAAACAAGATTAAATATTAAAGATAACATTAAATAATAATGATTCAAATAATAATAAAATATTTATAAACAAAATGTGGAACCTCATTGTGTACAAAGTTGTCAAAATATTTGCATTAAGGACTAATTTGTCGGGTTTTAAGCTGGTTTTAACAACGAAAATCGTTTAAACAGTTTAGGTACTGTTCTATAATCAAGACTTACAAGCAATAATTTCAATAATAATGTAACATTTTGATAGCTATAATTACCATTACTATTACTATGTATATTAATTAGCATGTAGGTACATTAATCAATTTGATATTAAAATGTTATAAACTTTATAATAACTATTAGCATTAATAACAGCAACACTGATATCAAGTTTATTAATCACCGATTAATTATTTAATAAGATAATCAAAATTTTATAAGTGTTTAAAATTGATTGAAATGCCGTTAAAAAATGATAATAATTGTGAACTATGTTGATTATGATTATGAAGATTATATCCAAACCAATCATCTTTTAACGTTCTTTGCGAGAACCTCCTTCTATTCAAAACTTTTATAAGCAATATTGAGTTAACTGTTCTAACGACATTCCATAAGCTCTGATTTCGTTGTCATAAGAACGGTGTTTTGTGAAAAAGTGATATTTAGGCCGTTGGAAACGTTGAGGATGAAAGAACTCTTTTGGCCAACTCTTTTAGACATTCTCAGTAAATTATTAACAAGCATAGACCATTATCTTTCCTGTTTTATTAAAAAAACTACAGATTTTTGATGATTGCTTTGGCACACAGTATCAATGTCCAACTAACACTAATTTGTAACACTAATTTTGTAATGTGAATATTGTATATGCGAGAGAATTTGAATCGAAAATATCATACGTACAAAACAACAATATTTCAAGTAAAATACAACCTATTTTTATTTATTGAACTAACGGATTCCATGCATTTCCTTTCCATATGCAATTTCCCATTTGAAATCCGTTTCCTTCAGGAGATGACAGAAATATCCAACTATAAAATAAACCATACATCTACACAAAGCGTATTATAGGTATATAATAATATTATACAAATCTAGGATATGTATGTAAGATGTCCTTTAAAAAATGTACGAAATTTGTTCAGTAACATTTTATTTTATACGATTTGCAATCAGGATATCCGCCCAAAAATAATATATTTGGGTATGAACCCTTTTTTCCCTATGCAAATATCATTTGCTTAACCAATATACTTATATATATAAAAAAGAAATGTTAAGAAATCTGTTGAGATTCAAACCCAATTTGCAAATATGTATTCTTTAAGCTTTAGGCTGTGTGTAAAGGAGGTTACGGAAATAAATATATTTTTAATAATTGTTTGTATAAAACATTTTTTATCTTATTATTCGAAAGTAAAGGAGGTGCAAGAAAGTGCGAAGGTCCAAGATTCATGAAGGTTGAACACGTGGATCAGAATGAGAATCTATTATCAAGACGGTTGCTAATACATAGATGGTAAAGTGTTAGAAAAATCGTGGGAAGAGATGACTCAACTGGCAAAAAGACGCTCTGAATGGAGAAGGCTAATTCCTGACTTACTCTCGTTCTTTATGACTCCCAAAAAGAGCAATCTGCTTCCATTTTATCTGCTTATTCAACATGATGTAAGGGGATGATAGAAATACGAAGGTTTAAAAATGATATTTCATTAGTTTTATGTTTTCACGTTATTCGTTTGGGGATGAAAGATCAACTAAGTACATTCTGCAGAGTAAGCATTAGGCAGACCACGACAAATATATGGATGAGTCTTTCTTTCTTTTTTTCATCGAGGCAAGGCACCCGATACCGAGTGAATTATGCTTATATATGGATGAGTCAAACGCTTAAAACTGATGGAAATCTATTGTATAGGAAAGAAAAGCTTGAAAATCTATTGTTTCAGAAGAAAAGCTTCTACAAGGGATCTTCGAACATCAGAAGTATACATGTAGATAGTCTCTATGAAGCTGTTCATCAAAGCCACAATATTGTAACATTAATTACAACATTTATTACTGGTATGTAATTTGACATCAGACAACACTTCAAGAGTCTTTACAACCGAGACGGACATAATATAGTAGTAAATTTAATACATGCATGTGGTATTGGGTAATAAAATTATTATTTATAGTTGTACTAAATACTAACGTATGTATGTATGTAACATTAGTATTAACATATACACTATACACTATGTACAAGTTTATAGAGAGCTTATGATTTAAGTGGAAGAGTATTGAAGACTTTATTTTGGTTGAGTTTAAAATAACACAAGATATAGGTATCATAATTGATTGATAATGTTGATGTATTTTCAAGTGGAAAATGACTACCGTTATAGAAAAAGCTCCTTGACAAAATAACCATTTATAAGAGACGATATATTTAAACACAATTATTATGTATTTTTCTTTGTATCTAGGTACATATATCTTTGTATCTCTCACCAGTGAGGTAGCCAGGGAACCAACTGAGTGATTTGAATATGTATATTGTCTTCTCTGTAACACATAAAACAAGGTAGAAAGAAAGCAAAATAGAAAGTAATAAGTAAAGATATAAAAAAGCAAAATAGAAAGCAATAAGTAAAGTTATGAATTTTTTATCTCCTTTGTAGAACCAGTAGATCAGCCATATGTTATAAATAAGCAAGCAGCGCTCTCTGTGCCGACAAAAAATAAGACAATCAGAATGAGTGGCAAACCTCAAAGCTGAATTCAAGAATTAAAATGTATTTTCTTTTTGTAGGACACTCGAAAACTTACGTAAAATAGTAGGAGACTTATTTTTTACCGGGTGTTTGGCGTCTCGGCTTATCTACACTTCTAAGTATACTAATATTATAAAGAAGAAAGATTTGATTGTTTGAATTGAATAGGCTCCGAAACTACTGAACCGATTTGAAAAATTCTTTAACTATTGGGAAGCTACACTATCCCCGGGTGAAATAGGCTATATTATATTTTCAAAAAAAAAATAGGGATCCTTGCTAAAACTAAATTATTTTTTAAATACCTTTCTCCCCGTGCGTCGCCGTGAGGACTACTAGTTTTTTTTTATAAACAACCTACAAAATTAACTTGTAAATATTTCTTTCTAAATAAGATATCTTTATCTAAATAAAGTAGGTACCAGCGACTAAATGAAGAGTATGCTAGTATATTAAAAATATTTTCTATTTACTAAATGAAGAGTATGCTAGTATATTGAAAATATTTTCTATTTACTAAATGAAGAGTATGCTAGTATATTGAAAATATATAGAAATATTAAATATTTCTTTCTAAATAAGATATCTTTATCTAAATAAAGTAGGTACCAGCGACTAAATGAAGAGTATGCTAGTATATTGAAAATATTTTCTATTTACTAAATGAAGAGTATGCT
This sequence comes from Athripsodes cinereus, assembly GCA_947579605.1. Classification (NCBI taxonomy): domain Eukaryota; kingdom Metazoa; phylum Arthropoda; class Insecta; order Trichoptera; family Leptoceridae; genus Athripsodes; species Athripsodes cinereus. Next base: position 27,828,324 of record OX388310.1, on the reverse strand, counting down.
AGTATATTGAAAATATATAGAAATATTAAATATTTCTTTCTAAATAAGATATCTTTATCTAAATAAAGTAGGTACCAGCGACTAAATGAAGAGTATGCTAGTATATTGAAAATATTTTCGAGTAATAAGTAATTAATGAATAAATTAATTTAAATACTCATAATTAATAATCCGGAAAACAATTTAAAAATATTAACATTCACCACAATATTCAAAAATGGCATTGTCACAATAATAATTATATGAATAATAAATTAATTAATAATTTATTTAACAATAATGAGAGAGAGATGTTTGATTTCATAAATTATTTTATTAATTAAATTGAAACGTTGTTGTAATAATTATTATTATTATTTAAATATTAAATATTATAAATCCTTAATTAATTAACTGTTATTAATTTCTCTTCCGACAAATTAACCCGCCACTATTTCAAATGATTACTGTGCATGTATTTGTATATTATTTATATTGAAAATAAAATGTTGAATTGTGCCCTTGCGTTCTAAGAATATTGGAAAAAATAGTAGTAATTCAATAGTTTTTGTGTTTATGATGATGATGATGATTCTGGATGATTTTGTTTTGACGCCGTTTAACAGTCCCTAGACCGTCTCAAGGGTGCCGGTGAAGAGTGAAAATAAAATAGTTTATACTGTGAAAATCCATTTTTAATTTTAATTAAGTATAAAATAAAAGTATTATTAAACACTACCTATCTAATTTCCACTATGTTAGATATTAATCCTGATGTTAGAAATTAATCCTACTAGCATAGGTAAAAACGTTAGGATTAATATCCAACATTGTGGAAATTAAACAGTGTTTAATCTTCTTTTATCAGTGTCGTATTAGGTCTCCCCGACGTTGGCGATCACTCCTGGAGAATTCTCCTCTGTATCGCGCTGTGCGGACCAGTTGTTCCATCTATGTTTAATAATATATTTATGTTATATTTAATTAAAATTAAATATCTAAAATGTTGGTGTTTTTCTTAATGCCCAGGGGCCCCAACATATCCTTAGAAGGCTCTGAACATAATACAATTAAAAACTTAAGTAAGCAGCAACAAAACAATGAACGAACATTAATATTAGAACGATTTATTGCACATCATATAATATTACAGGGGAAAACTTGTGGTTTGTATGTACGAGTATGTCGGTGGGTAGACGAAATAAATTCAAGGTATTATAATTCATAGACTATTGGTACATTTTCTTCACAGTACCTACCTGCAACAGACAATGCATCAGGAGAACAGAAGAATAAGGAGAGTAGTAGAAGAAGTGCATGGCAATATTTCACGATATCATATTATGTATTATATTATGGTGGTGTGTATTATTGTTATAATAATAATGCAGAGCAATAATAATAGTAATTCGAGGCGAATTCTTGAGTAATGGTCAGCCACGTGCATTCCTAATACGGGAACGAGAGAGAGAGAGTGAGAAAGAAAGAGAGAGAGAGCTAGCACGTGAAACCAGCAAGGAGAGGAAGGTAAATATGATAAATATCTAAAACACAAAACAGACCAATAGCATAGAGAAAAGAATGTAGTAAATGGCCGCTTGTTTATAAAACATTGTTTATTTACTAATATTCATATAATATTTTACCTTGTATAGTCCCTGGTAAAGAATTGGTATCCCATTTTTTTCTGTAATTGAAGGACTTACCGACCGCCATGATTGTGTAGAAGTTTGGGGACTTTTATTTATCGGATTCTAATTTCTACTCCAGCAAACTTGTCCACACGGGAGGTGTCGTATGAGTGGGCAACCTGAAGGGATGGCCGTACTACTAAAAACACGACACGAAAACTACCACGTGTGGAATCTTTTTACTACATTTCTCCGATTTTTTATCTGTGTTTGTAAACTGTCACTTTTATATGACAATTAACATCTATAAATTAGCGATCAGGCATGCCACTCAGTCTGAATGTCTCACTATTTTTAGTGGCACGGAAAGGACAGTGTGTATGTTATGAATGTATAATATCATTAGAAATATTTAGTATTTGTATGACTTTATGCAATTTTTATTTATGAAATAAGAAAATACATATCTATTTGAAAAAGTAACGACAAAACAATTTGTGTAAACGTTAGTGAGTAAGAAAAAAGCCAAGATTGGGTTTTGCACTTTTCAACGCTAATCTATACCTAGTGCGCACAAAATACTACTCATTTTAGAGGAAATGTGGCAAATGTCATTTTCGTCAACATCCGGTTGTGAGACGGTTCAATAACGAACGTCAAGGAAATAATTCAATACATGGGTTTAAAAAACCCTGTCAAAACAGTATTTCGAATTGGAATACATTTTTTTTTTAATATGCGAGGAATCTTAATATGGGTACATTTTATTTATAAGGGATCAGGTCAGTCACTCTACTATTTACTCAAATATTTACAAAGTGAAATAAAATAAGATTCCGTGCTAGAAGACAGACAGACAACACAGAGTGAGTAAAAGAAAAAGCAGATATCCAGAAAGGGGAAAATAAGATGTCAGTGTTGGGGATGAGATTTTAGAGGGGTAGGTGGGTAGGTAACACATACATACAACACACTAGGATAATAACAGAAATAATGATAAAAGAAATCGCGTTTCTGAACAATAATAAACAAGATTATGAATACTTCTAGTTTATTCTACTACTTCTGATTTTCAGCACAAGGTACTATGAACTCACTTTTCAGGTATTGCATTTTTCAGCAGGGTTAAGACATTTCTAGATGATGAAACTTGTGACAAACACAAGTCAACTACACAACTTAACCAATAAATTATGCCTGGTTATTGTGCATTAAAGGACAAACTTGATGTAACACAAAAACATAATTGTGATTCATTCCAATCAAAAGTTTGTGTAATGTTTTTACGTTTTTATTTTAATCTATTTACCTGCCTTTCTATGTATTCCATCTCGGATTCTGAGGTATTTTTAGACGGAGGTACTCAATAACCACATACATAATATAATGAATACGCAAGTCCACTCTTTTCATGGAATAAAAATAATATTCGACAACATTCGTGTTATATGATTTTTTTTATCAAGATTCTCAAGATTTTCAGAGTATATACTTAGATTAAAACAACGCGTAAAATACATGATATTATGATCAAACTCATAATATTTTGATGTACATTACACATATTTACCAAATCCGACTTGCATCTGACAGTAGTTTTATCGTGTGGAAATATTTTATTTCCTGTAAATCCAGCCTTCACTTGTTCCCGGGTTATATACCTACCTAAACAACACGGGTTATAATATTATTTAGGTAATTCAGTAAAGTAATGATATAAATGATGTTGTTTTTATTACCTACTACCTATATACATCACAGATTTACGTTCGTTGCTGTTCTCGCTAAGTAAATATTTGATCATTGTACATCTGCTGAATCTCATTATACCTATAGATGTCTGAAAATATTAGATAGATGTACTTTTTATCATCTTTCTTTCATTTATTCATTCATACCATTACATCATCTCCCACCAGCGGACTAACGGCATGTAATAAGCATGCAAATCTTTCATTTCGTCAGTATAAGTTTAGATATTTTGGATGGGTAGCATACCTCATCCCTGAACTGAAATTGTTTATGAAGTCATATACGTGATTTTTTATTGTCTGCCTTTTTCAGGACGTTGGATTGAATACATATTATGTAAGTTTTATTAAAAAATATATATCTTAATTTATTAAGTACCTATTCAATATTTAATTAAAATTCAACACTTCATACTACAAGTTTTCTTGTTTTTATTCGACTTTTTACAATCCATTACGGAACACAAGTAAGACAGGATGTATAAAGACGGGTAACGAAGGCATGCATTCGAATAATTCTTCGGAGAATGCTCCGAATGATTGAAGATTGATTGACGTTTTCATCCTAAGAGGTTGGTTGGCTAGAGTAGCATTGAGGGCGAATGAGAGGGGGGATCTGGACGCACCCAATAACGAACATGTTACTGTAAATTATTTATATGCTTGCATCGTTAAAATTAACTAAACAACAGAGAAAAGATTCCGATCTTGCATTTTCTGATTGCAAGTCTAAGACTTTATCATCAGGCTACGAACATCACATCCAATGACCAGAGTATTCTAATACTATTGTTATGAACAACGAAGTATTTTATACGCTTTTTTAAAGATATTTACGTCTTTTAAAGAAACGCCGTTGTGATGAATGGGTCAGAGAATTTTCCCACAGCCTTAAGGATACTCTCACGTTTTGAATGATCTACGTAAAATAGTTCCCGATTTGAACTACTTACCTGTCACCGTGAAATGCGGGGAATTTGTGTATAAACCTATTGTGTACAATAGTATAATGATTATAATAATCAATAGGCGAAGAGTGAGTGGAGCATGTCATTGTGTTCTGAGAGTTCAGATTCTTTTCACATCATGTAACATGCATATGTAGATAATCAGTCAAATACTCCATAGAAAAAGTTTTAATTATTTACTATTATACTGCAAACATTTGGACAAGTATTGTCAATGTCCTTAGACGTCCAAAGACGAAAGACGTCTCTCTCGATAAAGAACATACATATAGTAGAAGAAAACATTTGTATTTTAATTTCGTTATGAAATTCTACTACCTAAACACCGATACAGCGAATGAATTAAGTGATTTGTTTATATCTATTTCATAATTATTCATAATCATTGGATGTTTAAAAAATAGTAAAAATGTGGTTCTAAGTAAAACAGTTTACACGATTAATAACATACACCTAAGTAATCTCGACACATTCTCGATTGATACAAATTATTGTTAATGTGCGGGAATTCTAGTGTTTTTGATTAGATTATAAACCAGAATTTGTTAAAAATCGATCTATATAGCGCTCCATTCTTTCTGCCTACCCCACCTGGGACACGGAGTGAGGGTTAAGATAGATAGATAGGTAGAATCTGTTTAAAAAAAATAAATTAATTAAGTAGATAGAATGACAATTTCCAGGTATTTTCTCCTCATTCAAAGTAGAGAAAATGAGTTAGAGTATAAAAAAAATCTAAAAAATCGTTAAAAAGCTATTAAGAGTATTACATACCTATGAAGTAACCGATCAGTATCCGACGAAAATCAAATACAGTGAAAAGGCTTTAGTCTTATTACATATGTACATAGGCCGGTATCTAAAGGGTACGTGTCGCTAGTCTTACTGTTTGTCGCTCCGACTGTAGGTATTGTAAGTTAGGAATACAAAGAAAATTTACCGTAGGTACATAATATCTATCTGGATATATGTAGGTATTATTGTATGGAATTCCTATTTATAACACAGACCAGAGACAAGAGACAATATGATTCGCTATGGATGGACGTAATACGTGATATCAATCCTGTGACACTGCAATGGGATGAATGATGAAAAATATTTCCCGGTATATCCGATATACAGAGTGTTTTGTGACACTACACGATTTTTTTTTATTATTCTTCAGGCATTCCACCCAATACCAAGTGATTTTGCAATACATGTAATTCGATCGCCTCTATTATAGCGCTGACCTTATTTTTAATGGATTAATGTCCGATTTTTGTGTATGAAAATATTATCATGTCATTTTTGTGTGTGGCAACGCAAGTACTCTCTCAAGTGTGACAATATTCAAAAGTATTCGCAATCAAAAGAACATACAATTTTCATTGAAATTTAAACGATTTGGAGTTAATATTAAACTTAAATACCTATCCATTTTTTTAAATTCAACATTCACAACGTAATACCTATATCGTTTGAAAAGTCGATTCGTGGTCACTGTTCTGGATAAAGAAGCACAAATAATTCAATAATATTTCAATTTTGACAAATGGGCGCAAAATTTTAATTAATGCTCAAAATGCCAAGAACAACGATACTCACTGTATAAACTATAAACACTATACTACCCAGGAGTTGTGTGCGTCAACATTTCTATTGAAATAGTAGAAGAAGAATGAGAAACTGCCGGACATATTATTTATACTATAGTGTGAACCTTAGTATTAGTTTTAATATAGGTATTATAAGTATTTCACTGCTGTGACTAGGATGATAACAAAGTCAAAGGATAATGACGAATAATAGGACACGATAGTACATTACATACAATATTAATAATATTATAGTACTGCGGTCTATAGAGGACACATAATATGTGTGTGTGTGACTATTATTATTATTGTTCTATTAATATAATAAATATCATATATCTAGGAGGACTTTCAAATATTTCATTATTTCACATCTTGCACATTCTCGTGCACATAATGAAATAAGTTTCTCCTAACTTTTCCAGTGTTGACGCCACTTTTATTTATTTATTTGAAAAATTACAGCTTAAATGCCTAGCTTGACTGCACACACATACTGGACAGATAACATATTTTTTTTATTGAAACAATAAAAATGTGAAACAATGAAAATAAAACTTTGCTGGTTTTCTAATTGTTATTGATTTGGCTGTGTATTGTTGTTTACAGTCGTATGACAATTTATTATGGCCACCCTAAATATTCCTGTAAAACAGTAGGAAATAATGTTTTGTTTATATTTTTTAGCATTCTTTTTACTCAAAAATTATTATAATTGAAGGTATAAGTATTCCTTTAATTAATAAAGCACATTTTACTTTGATAATACAATTTATTGATAAAATATTTCGAATATTTAGGTGTAGTGCGTCAATATTTTGTCACTCCACCTTTTGCCTCTATCACTGCATGTACTCTTTTTGGCATGCTTTTAATGCAATTTTCTGCCATTTCCTTAAGTCTAGCGTTGTGATTCCAATGATATATGATTCTTTCAATTAAATAAACTTTATTCGTGATATTCTCCTTCGCCACTTCCTTTTTCAGCAGTTCCCAAACATTCTCTATTGGATTAAGGTCCGGAGAGTTTCCTGGCCAATCCAACAATGGAACATTCTGTTCCATTAGATATTTTTTAATTGATTTGGCCGTATGGCATGGTGCCCCATCTTGCATAAAGATTCTTTTATCTCCCGGACCAAACCATTCTGCCAATTGTGGCAACAATCTTTGTTCAAGGACATTTTTATATTGCCCCTGATTCATCATCCCATCAACAATATAAAGTCTTCCCATCCCTTTCCCAGAAATAACTGACCAAATCATCACCGATGTTGGATGTTTGACTGTTTCAATAATGCAGCTGGATAAATATTTCTCTCCAACCTTTCTCTTGACATATTGAGCCTTTTTTGTCAAGACTTGAAAAGTACTTTCATCACTAAAGCAAACCTGAAAATGTAAGGTGATATTTCATTTAGTTGAACTATTAAAGCTTTTTCATGCTTTATGTAAAAATGATTTTTTGTATTACTATTTTTAATAATAATTACCGATTTCCAGTCATCTTCAGTAAAATTCTTGTGTTTTTTCGCCCAATCCAACCTTTTTTGCATCATTTTTGGTGTCAATTTTGGTTTCCTTGCTGGGCGTCTCGAATTGTAACCGAGATCGTGCAGTCGCCTTTGAACTGTTCTCTTAGACATACGAATACCAGATTGCTCCAATTTTTCAGTTATTGCATCGTTTGATGCTTGTCTGTTTTCCAGAACAATCTTCGTCAGTATTCTTTCGCCACGTGGTGTGAGAATTTTTTTTTACCACATTTACCAACCCTCTTTGGAGTCAAGTTCTCCATACGTGATATTTTTTTTTGTATATTTTGAACAGATACTCGAGAAACATCACACCTTTTAGCTATTTCTCTTTGAGAATAACTTGTATTCGTTAGTAGCGTTCGAATCTCTGCCACTTTTTGTGGTGTTAAATCTTTTTTCTTACCCATAACTAAAATAAATTAACAAATTTTAACACCCACAGTTTAGTATTTGCTTAAATATACATAATTTATAAAATATTGTATAAAACATAAATATTTTAACATACAAATATAAAAAAATGTTAAATAAATAATATTTTCATTGATTTGAATACTTACTTTAAAGATATCTTCCTAAAATTTATCAGAAACACCAAAAGAAAATTCGACACGTGTATCGTGAGACCATCAGTAACAATATGGCATTGTACAAAATGGCTGCCAGGAATAACAGTGTTGCCAACAACACAAAAAATGCACTGATTATTTTAAGATCAAACCATATTATACAATTTCAAGTAAACTAAATACGATACTTTTATTACTTATAGCTAAAAAAACCCAAGTATTTTCAAATATGATCAAATTCTATAGGTGGCCATAATAAATTGTCATACGACTGTATGTTATAACTGTATATTTGCAAGAGAAAAAAATGAGTAGTCAACAGACCACCCGCATTTGATAAATATAAAGGTTGTCTTCTCCGTGCCAAAGCTGTAAGGCGTTCATGAGGGTGGCATACTTTATAGCTGAATTTAAAGTCAAATGTCTTATACCTACGTGATGTTGTGTGAAAATCATTTACGGGACATGCGAAAACTTCCAGAAAAATGTGGGAGACTTTGTCCATCACACTAAAAAAAATATTCTAAGCTTTCAAAATATTTTTTGCCCAGTATCAAACATGAAAAAGCTTAAGCTTAAAGCAAACTTAAGAAAGTTATATCAAAATACACAGGTATATAACATCATTTAACAACGGTATTTTACTATTCGGGGGTGTTTTTCAGGAGGGGCAATATTTGATACTATATGCGAGCATACTTCATTTCCTCTAGGGGTGCGATTTTCTGGATAAGGGTATAATATTTTTATCATTTTAGTATCTAGTATCTTTCTCATACCTACCTCAGTATTATAAAATATTATTAAACATTTCAATTCTCAATGGTCCGCTGAAAATTTCCATAAACTGGGAGCGCAGAGGAAGGGTAAAAATGAAAGAATTTATATAAGACGTAGATTTTCGCAATAATATCTTTGGTATTTTATCGTGCGCAGAATTTCTCGGACGGTTGCTACGAATTCGATAGGAGAAAAACTCGGGTTAAAATGAAAAAGAATTTCAACTCCAATATTAAAATTAAAATATTTCATTGGCACTTAGTTCCGCAAAATTTTAAAACAAGAGGTATGTTTTTTCAACAAGGTAGGACCGTTTATTGGAACTGGCTCCCTCGACATTCTCGAAGCATCGTAAAATGACATCAATGGAGTAAATCATCATTAATTGAATTACACAAAATTCCAATTTAAATATAAATATTAAATATAAATAATACAAATATTAAATTGAATTGACACAACTTCTAAAAACGGATATATTTGTATAATAATTTAAAGAACAATGGATTGTCTAGTACATATCTACCTGCACACGTTCGAAATTTTAAAATCAAATTCAAATATATTATTCGAAGCGAGCAACAGCTCCAAATTGGAACAGAGGAAATTTCAAAATATTATTACTAAATTCGCTCAAAAACACGTCAGTTAATTAATATGATAATCAAAATTCATAACAAATTGTATTGAAAGAGGTAGGTAGGGTTTAGTAGAGGGGATGGTAGCGCAAGATCACCTATGCAGTACATAAAATATTGATGATATAAAATATTGATGAAACAATAATCACCCTATGAAGTAGGCTGTGTTGTGTGTGATTGTATTCAAATACAGGGTGCCAAAAAATAAATATAAAATCTTTCTAACTATTTATACCATCACAGCATATTCTAAACCTGGGTTAGTGGGAAGAGTAGCGAGGAAGAAAAATGTAAGGATGGATCAACATGGCGGTCCGTTCTCTTTGCCTAACCACAACTGAGACACGGCATGGGGGTATAGATTGATAGATAGATATAGAATAAGTGCATGTGATAAAAATTTGGGTTATGCTCTTCGTGCTAATTAAAATGATTTCAATATAAAAACTGTATTTTTACAAAATGCTTGCTTTTCAGATAGTTTCCAATTTGTATTTCCTATACTGGATGTAACTTTTATTTTTGATTAAGATTATGACCAGAAATGTATTGATTTGCCTTAACATATTGAATATATTTATTGTAGTATCTTATTAGATACACTTATTATTATGATGTTCAAATAAGATATTTCGCGATGTTTTACAAATATCTATCATTTACAGGACACTTGAAAACTAACCGAAAAATGAGAGACATGCAACACCCAGATCCCGAACAATATTAGAAAAAGATAATTCTTTATTTTGCCCTGGCCGGAAATCGAACTTGAGACTTCGTAGCTCAAAGCTAAAAACTAATATTCCTCCGCGCTACACCGGTCGACATAATGATGAAGTATTTTTGTAGGTACCGCTAGCTGTTATTATTTTGTATATTGTTTTATATCGCGGTCGATCCAATCTGCATATTGATGGGCTGTCATGCAGATGCGGGGTAGGTAGAGAGTACTATTACTACTATTACTACCTACCCTTCCATATTCCCGCCCGCTTCCCAGCAATCCCCTTCCCTCTCCCCTACGCCTGTTTTGTGGTACATTACTGTGGTCAATAGACAAGCCTTTGTTTATTATTCCATATCATAATTGTAATCATCGTTTATGATTCAAATCGTAAACCACATATGTCAGTTAATGAAAATATTTAATTTAAGTAGGTAACAAAATACACAGAATTGAACACTTTTCATGTTCATGGATTCAAACTATAAGACAAGAGTAAAACTAAATTTTGTAAATAGTATATACCTATCTGCTTTGTATAAAAAAGACTGATTTGATAAAGTACTAATGAATCTAATTATGTTTGCTTGTTTTATGGTTTTTAGTCACGAGGTCCCGGGATCGATTCCCGGTCAGAGCAAAATGAAGAATGACCTTTTCCAAACTGTCGTGGGTCTGCATGTTACATGTATATGTGCTTAGTACATTGCATATTTGTGTGTCGTCGCGTTAGTACCCATAATACAAGATTCATATCTTAATTTGGGACTAGCTCAATCTGTGTGAATTGTCTATTTATATATGTACGTATTGATTTATTTTATTTTTGTAATTGACGAAACGATGTCATGGCTGTGGCGGGGCCTTGAGATACAAATGAATCGAGTATAACCCACAAGAAAAATAAGATGATTTACATATCAAGTCGTATACAAGCGTATTTAGAATTACACATGGTAAATGACTTTTGATAGAAGAATATTGAATTAAGAATCTGGAAAAACGTGACTTGTGCGATTTATTCTCTGCACTGCAGCAAATTTCCCTATTTGAATATTAATAATTTGTCACTCTATCAGCGCAGCAATGTTGTTGTGTTACAGTATTATACACATATTTATGTAGACATTTACATACAACATATTATAGTATGCTAATACACTCTCCAGCTAGTGATAGGCGCCACACAGCCATAGGGCATCTACAAATAATAATTATTATTATGTGTATTGGTGAAAGGTTCAATGCACCTTCATATTGTTCACAATGTGTCACATCTAATAATATTAACTACATACTAGGTAAAGTTGAAAAAAAAATAATGACCTATCTCCAGCTATGTATTTATGTTGGATGATTCGTTCGGCGCCATTTAATAGAACATATCCCAAATATCTCAGGTTAGTAAATTCAGGTACTTGGGAGCAACCATTACGCCAGAGGGTGATCTCCGGTCGGAATTACCGATCCGGGCTTTCAACGACATGAACAAAATTTGGAAGGCGTCTGGACTCAGCATCAGGACAAAATGTCGCTTGTTGAATGCGTGCATCATCCCAATCCTTCTATATGGCTGCGAGTCTTGGCACTTAACCAAGGCTCAAGAGCGGAAGATACTAAGCTTTGAAAACAAGTGTCTTAGAAGGATTTTGGATGTCAGATGGTATGAACATGTTACAAATGATGTTGTGCGCCGGCGCACCCAGCAGAGACCTGTAATCTCCGTAATACAGGAGAGACGATGGTCCTGGCTGGGACATGTTTTGAGAATGCCTCATGATAGTTGGCCAAGGGAGCACTGTTCTTCCGTCCGCAGGGGTTCCGTAGGCCCGGGCGTCCCTCTTTCACAATACACCGTTCCTATGACAACGATATCAGAGCGCAAGTAATGTCGTGGAAAGAGGTGACGCAATTGGCACAGAGACGCTCTGAATGGAGGAGGCTGGTTTCTGCCCTGTGCTTCCGAGAGGAGTGTTGAGGGGGATGATGATGATGATGATATCTCAAGGGCGCGAGAAACTATGTTGGAAGAGCGATGTCTTCAACTTGCTCATAAACGTTGTTAACGATTGGTTTTTACGGAGGTTCTCGGGGAGTCGATTCCAGATGACGGGTCCTGCGACGTTAAAAACCCTATCATAGATGTAGATCTTGTTTGTTTAGCGTGCACACAAAAGTTCAGCACTGTGGGACCGATATCTTTCGTAGAATCGAATATTTTCTAAGAGCGGTATGAAATGCGTGGCGGCAGCTAAAGAGCTGAGCTGAAGATGTTAATGTAATATCTATAATAAAATAATATCTAATAATAATATATACATACCAAAGTGATATTTTAGAAATATGTACTTGCCCTTATTAGAACGCTCATAAGCTTAAATAAAAATATATGATAATGCTCTCATTTTCATAATCTATAGGTACTGGATCCTAGCATCAAATAATTATCTTCGTAAGTTTAATTAATTTATCGACCGACGGTTTATGACGAAAGTTCATTAAAATAAGAAATTAAAATGAAACTAAATATTCCGTTTCGTTTAAAGCTTTTTCAAGGTTTTTATATATAATTATGATATTCAAGTACGTAAAACAAAAGTTTGATTGTTGTGATAAAATTAAGGTTGTTTAGAAGAAATAAGGTAAAACTAAATAAGCTAGTTATAGGAGTAGGATGAGATTATAAAATATTACCTTCATTTAGTACATACATACACAAATAATACGTTCATCCATAAAATATTGCCTAAAGTGTTGTTATATTTGGTAATATTATACCTTCACTCGCATAAAATAAATATTACTGAGTTATGTATGGCGTAAAAAAATAAGCAGATTCAAATTTACATTGTTAAAAACGTACGTAGGAGTCATAGACAGATATTATTTTACAATCTGGAACCCCAGAGGGGTTTTGAGCTTAACGAAGCTATTTATTACAACGTGTAAAAGTTGTTGGATATTAGACAACGTACTTTTTTTAATTTGTGCTTACGATAACGATATCATAGCGTAAGGAATGTCGTGGGAAAATGTGATTCAATTGGCAGTGCAGAGTTCATTCTGAATGGAGGAGACTTGTTTCTGCCCTGTGTTCCTGAGAAGAGCGTTGAAAGACGAAGTGTTTTTTAACCTATAATTGAGTAAAATAAAATGTATTGATTTTTTCTGAAATACGTAAGAAGGTGTTCCCACTTGTGAGTATCTCTTAACGTAAGCATCTCGCTTTCTATCTACGTCTCCATGACGTAAAAAATAAAATATTTAGAATATGATATAGGTGCTATTTTCATATTATTTTTAAAATTGTTTTAATTGATTGTAAAGTTGATATTTTCAACCGACGGTACTTGGTGGAAATTCATGTTGAATTAATTAAAATAAAACACTTATTTGTAGTATATCCACGGTGACTTTTTATTGGACGCGAGCCGGAGATGTTTTTCTTAAAATCCGTCCACAACGGTACTCTATTTCAATTGTTTGTTACCACTGTCTTAACTACCTTTTTTGTTTTGCTACCCAATGACATACTATATATATTTGTTACCAACCTGTGATTTCTTTACTTTTCGCCAGCCTGAAGATGAGAACGGAAGCTCTTGAAAGCCGGCTCGCTTCCAATAAAAAGTCATCGTGGATATACTACAAATAAGTGTTTTATTTTAATTAATTTAATTGATTGTATTCAAGTATACACCTGAAAGTTGTATTTTTTTCTGATATTGCCCCAGAACAGACCTTAGTCTAGTGGGGCAATATATTCCATAATGTTGTTATTTTGTTTGTTAGTTTTTACTGTTTTGAAATTTCAAAAAAATGTTGCATATAAAAGTTACATGCTTAATGAATAACTTTAATAAATACTTGAGTCTGTTTGTAAGTTTGTATGTTAACTAATATATCCTTTATAGTCACTTTTACAGGAAAAGCAATTGGGAAACAAATTTTATTTATTTGTTCATTCGTTACTGTCAATTGACTATATAAAAAGCAATTTTATAAATAAGTACTATCAAATAAACAACAGGAAGAGGGCGAGTTTATCAAACTGAAAAATATATTTAGTTTCCGAATAAAAAGATTCAAAGTATGATGATTAAATTAAATAAATAATTAAATATAAATTATCCTACTAGGAATAAATAAATAAACAATATACAAATTTCCAATGCAACCAAAATATGTATCGAGTTATTAAAGGTAAATTTAATTCAAACGCGTGATTCGAAAATTTACATACAAAGCGTGTCCGAAAACCAATAATAAATTAAATTAACACCAAAAATTATTATTCATAATATTATAAAATAATAATTTTAATGTATGTGTATCCGAATCAACATACTGCTGAGTGCGTCTGTAGTATGCAATTAATAATCTACTAGCATTATACCCAACTTAATTCATAATAAAGTATTAGCCAATGCGAATCGGTTTGCCACCCATCCTGAATGTCTTAATTTTTTGTTGGCATGGAGGGGACAGCTAACATGTAAATTTAACACATGAAACTACCATATAAGGCTTAGAAAAGACAACGTCACCTTATTCAGTAGTGCCCCGGACGGGACTTGAACCCGCATCCCTTAACCGGATATTCTCTCTTATAAACTTTTACATATATGACCTCGTACGATGGTTAATTGTAAAAATACATCGATAAACGTCATTTGAGTTCGTCGGTAGCCTGGAGGTAGAGTCTCGGCCTCGTGCACAAGGGGTCCGTGGTTCGATACCAGGCGCTGGCAAACTCCCCTTTCACGACACAAACTTTTAGTAGCTTACTGTGAAAGGTGTATAAGGTTGTTTTTGGATTTACAATAAAAAAAACCCAGATATATCTTTTATTTAAAAAAAAAACAGACAGCTTACATGTTGAATATATTCATGTGATATGTTGGCTACTCTACATGCGAGATATGCCGTGATGGTATAGAGAGAAAAATTTACTAAATCACAGTAACTATTCAAATTTTCCGTAGAATACCGGCATGACAATCTTATGTCTACTATATTCTTCTTCTTCTACTTGTAGTAGATCATTTATCCTTCTTTTCGGAATTTGATTCCTCTTGCGACGCTGAAGACTAACTATCTTTTCATATTTTAGGTGGCTTTCCAGGCACTATTTTCTATAGTTTTTTTTTTAATATCAAAGTTTTAACAGGGAGAGTTGGTATCAATATCGGACATACAAACAAATATACATTCTTACATGTGAACATGTAGAAAAATTTATAGAGGCATTTTGAAATAATATTATTTTAAATATAAAATTTCATGCGCGTACATAGTAAAATATGTATTTAATTATGATCACAAACAAAATAATATTTTCAGTAGGAGTAGCAGGTACCTAATTAAAAACCTGAATTATAATTTGATTTTTCACTAAAAAACCTGTGCAGATTATTAAATTTTTAAGCTTTAATTATGTAATGAAAATTGAGCAATTAACAATTAATGCCACCATTACTATTACTACTATACCATCACGGCATATCCCACAAGTAGGGTAGCTAGAGGACTAACTGCAAATAATAAGCATGCAGATTTTCCTCTCCGTGTCAAAAAAAAATGAAATATTCAGGATGAGTAGCATGGCTCATCCTGAGTATAAGCAGTACCTGCCTTTTACAGGACACTCGAAAACTTACAGAAAAGAGTGGGAGACCTATTCTTTAGCGGAGGCTCGAAAACTGAGGACTTGGTCAAACCAATCAAGGTTTTATGTGAAGTTCGAAGGTTTTCATTTATTATTATTTATCGTGTCGAAACCCAGAGAAAAAACCCATCAAACTGATCTCCAGTACTGCGCAAAACGCACAGCAGGTGGAGATGCGTCAAAAATATCCTCCATAGTGCAAGTGACAGGGCACAATGGACATTCCAACAAGTGTGGCATAGTCTGTGCTGCACCACAGTCACATGCTCCGGATTCGTCCTGTAGGAAGCCCCATCATTTATTTCAATGTTTTCAAGTAAATGTAATCCACATAATGTCATGTCTAATCCTAAAAATCTTCAGATTTTTGTTTGATAGATAATTTTCTATATAGGAATATAACTTACTTTTCGTTATGACTCAGAGGTTCTCAGACCCTACAACAAACTTGAAAAAGCTTCCAAAATTATTCTCGTACATACCTGAAACAAAGTAAAAAGTTTAATGAATACCATGCGTGAAAAATACAACTATCGAAAAAATCGGTTTTTCAAAAAATAATATTTAAAGGCAGGCATATAAAGTGCTACATTAGTCGATTGTGGGTGTCGTATATCTTTATGTATTGAGAGGTTTGTATTTTTGGTCATTTTATGATGTTCTCTCTGCAGTACTTCTTCATCCCATGGATGTGAGGGTGGTCAGTATATTCGATAGCACTGAGAGCCAATGAGAAGGTGTTAGTTTGAGATAACAATTGAAATTACTATGATTATTTTAGACGTACCTACTAAAAAAATTGAAAAATGGAATATGTCATCAACCGATTAAAATATTATTGATATGTATGTACATACCTACATATTATTTAAATAGTATTTAATTAATTGAAAAATCCGTCAACTCCACACTATTACAAGATACTTTTATATTCTTTTGTTACTCTTATCAGTTGTTATAATCAAAGAATTTGAATAATTTTTTGAGGCTGTTCATATATTATGTATTTGTTTTCGATAATATTGGTTTATTATTCAGTGTCAAAAATGTCATAAAATAGCTACATTCCTGTAAAGCATCTAGTCACATTTAAAAATGAATAAATAAACAATATATTAAAATAAAATTTCAACATTTTCTTTCTTATCTGGCGCCAACACAATAAAATTTAATTTTTAGTGAATGCTTAAAATTTATTTTTTTAATCAGCGTATTTATCATCTTTATTTTTATTCTGCATACGTTTTGGAGAAAACACAGAGCAATGGACTATTAATAGAATATAACACTCACGAGCCGGCCTAGAATAGAAACTGATATAGCATTATGCTTGTAATGACAGCATTCTTCGGGTTTTCAGAATAAAAAAGGTTTTCCTTTCTATTTATTGAGTCGATGTTAAATTTGTAAAACTCCATGTTTATATGTATATGGAAAAAAGCATAATTGGTTTTAATTTTACTTAAAATTTTATTAAATAGTGACCTGGTTTCGACTTATAAAATCATTGTTAAACTAATGAAATCCTTTCTCTTCTTAAACCTTTCAAGCGTCATAAAAATCAAGTATTTGTAAAACCTTAAGTAAGTAGGTAACATTTTCAATTTAGTTATTTCACCCATCTCAAATATATTACTACGTTGTTATGTTATGCTGAGAACAACATGTACGTTTATTACATGCAATAGTTAGTTTGCTGACAACCCCATTTGTGATTTTTCTAGCGAATGAATAATACATACATACATACCATCACGCCGCTTCCCTCGCGGGGTAGGCAGAATGGATCGAGCGCCACTTCCTTCTATCCTTGCATACATCTTTCGCTTCCGTCACTGTCATACAATTCCTCATGCATGCTCTCCTGTTCAATGTGCTCAACACGTGACCGTCCTGTAGGATTTGATTTAAATGATCTTGCCATTTAATCCTCGGACGTCCGCGTCTCCGAGCACCATTCGTCTCAGCCAAATATATCTTCTTAGTCATTCTGTCCTCATTCATTCTTTCCACGTGCCCAAACCATCTTAACTTATTTACATTCATCCTTGTTATTACACCAACTTTCATTCCACATTCCTTTCGTATATCACTGTTACGCACACGATCTCTCAGACTCTTGCCACACATCCTTCTCAACGATCTCATTTCCACTGCATTTACACCACTTTCATGCTTCTTTAACCATGTCCACGTCTCACTTGCATACATACATGAATGAATAATGATAGTACTAAATCCACTTTAATACAGAGACTGGTCTAAAAGCTAAGTAAATAATGTGTTTTATAATGAATTATTTATCAAAAAAAAAAATGTATGTCTGTTGATAGGTTGTACTATAAATCATCGGGACGATAGCCGTAACATGACACTGACTACACGTTTTTTAAATTTAATAAATTGTTTCCATGTATAAACCTCCATACATTCTGTTATATCAACAATAATACCTAATAATAAGTTAAGATACCTAGATAAAATATTTACACGTTTCGAAATATTTTAATTTATTATATTTACCTACTATGAAATATTATTAACAGCTATCTAAGCACGACACTAGACAAAACATTTTACATGAATAAATAAATAAATAAATAAATAATATTTTTTCAGTACGTACTATTATAAATAATTATAATAAGCAGTGGTGATTTATCATTTTGGTGATTGTATTACAAAAGACAAAATAAGTAAATTTATGCAGTATTAAATACATACAAAATATTGTATATTTTTTTTATTATTTATTGTACGTATTCTTCGTCAACGATTGATAATGGGTAGCTTAATGGTTGCGACTTAAATTTCAAAATTTAAATTATCAAATAAAATGTGTAAAATCAAAATTTAAGTTTATGTTCGCACAAATCATTATATTCGGGTGGATTGCCGAAAATAATAATATAAAAAGTGTTTATGTTATATTTCATATTTCTTATGGTTACTGCCTTTTCACAGGTTAGCTGTCGAATTAATTTGCCATAAAACAATTTCTTCTAATTAATCAGGTCATGAAAAAAAATGAAAATTTTTAACATGGATCATTTTATCACTTAAAACTCAAAATGCAGCGTTTGTCTCCTAGTCATTAATTAAAATTTTCTAATGGTATTTGCATGAACTTGGGTTGGTTAAAAGAAATCTCGCCTCTGCGTTTAACTCGCTCTCTGTATATTAATTGCGTTTGATATTGTCGTGTACTTTCGTGTAAAATTACTTCTAATAAATTTACAGTTACGAATCTAATATATAAAAGGAAGACGTGTGTGTTACAACACTTATAACTCAAGAATGGCTGTACCGATTTGAATGATCTCTGATTTGTTGGATTCTTCTCCGCCCGGATTAAACTATAGGCTATTAAAACATCTTACAAATTCACGGGAAGAAACAATATGAAGAAAATTATTTACGCCATACATTTTTAATTTCAAAAATAAAAACAATATGGAGAGTCCATACGCTATTAGCGCCCCCACGTCGCCTGTTGCATTGTGCTAAAATAATCCGTAGGTTCTGCTATATTAAGAACCAAATTACTATAACTAATATGAACGAAATGTGTACTAATATTTGTTTACTATAATTCGGTAGTTACATGGCAATAGGTTGTATCTCACTAAAACATAATTTTACAGGAGAGCAAAAACAAAGTTTGCAAAACAGATATTTCAGCCAAATTTCGAGCATTATATATCAAAATGAATGTAATTATTATTTCTACAAGATAGATGTAACATTCTCTTAATAATTTCTTCTACAAGATGTATGTAACATTCACTAAATAATTTCTTGCAGTTTAAAAATATTTGAGTTTTTTTGCCATGTTGAAGAAAACAATCTTTCTACATGTCAATAAGTTACGTCTTTTCTCTCTTTATTCTGACTATAAAGAGACATATCCTTTTGCCACATCAAATATTACACTATTTTGAGCATTTTATGGAACAAACTTGAAAACGCAAAAAATGCGAGATACAACCTATTGCCATGTAACAACCGAATTATTCGACTAATATTTATGTATCGATAGATCGGCTGTCACATAAATGTGGACGTGCACAGATTATATTTGAAATTGTATTTTATTTTTGCAGATGGAAAATTATTATTGAACCAAAAATTGTGCTATTAAAGATGAAAATAAGAATGTGATCATGTAGGTAGTTCTGATGCAAGATTGTGTAGTGAAATTTGCAGACAGAGAAGAAAAATTACGAAGAAAATTATTTACGCCGTACATTTTTAATTTCAATAAAAAATGCAATATGGAGAATTATACAAAATCAACAATGAAGTTTTTTTTATAGATTGGCCTATTTATATGATAATTTTTCTATACATTCTCAAATTAGAATCGTTATCCATACAATTTAACATCTGTAGTTCTGATATTTCAATTTTTAAAAAATCATGGAAAGAATTTTTATAAATTTTAAATGAATAGGTAAAATCTACCTGAAAAAAAAATTAGTACCTACATACATAATTATATTACGTACTGTAGATAATTTATAAACAAATCTGAGTTAAGTATAATTGTTCAACATAAATTGTTCATGTCGGCCGGTGTGGCGCGGAGCTCTTTCCTTTGAGTCACGAGGTCCCGGGTTCGATTCCCGGACAGGGCAAAGGGAAGAATGATCTTTTTCAAATTGTCCTGGGTCTGGGTGTTACATATATATGTATTTGTATATAGTGCATTGTATATGTGTGTATCGTCGCGTTAGTACCTACCCATAATCAAGATTCATCTAAGTTTGGGACTAGCTCGATGTGTGTGAATTGTCTATGTAAAAAAAATGAATGTAACTTTCGCAGTTTAGCGGCCCCACCCGTTGTCGAGTACTTTTTTTCCATAGAAAAGGTAATATTTTTGAAACTTGAGGAAATTGTTGCCATATGTAGAATTATTTTAATTTGCCGGCAAAAAAAATCCACTTTGAAAATTAATTTCCTGAAATTCCGTACATATTAGGGGAAAGCAGGTAGGATTCGTACGAAGGGAGCATTCGTACAGTAGTCATATCTATACTATCCAACACATTGACGCGTTTATATTTGTATACGCGACTCTCGCCATTATGCAAAGGGTAACCGTTGAGCAGGGCGTCAGTGCGACTGCAAACTTCGTTAGAGGCGGTCGTTGTGTGTTTTCGCTCCGCGTGAGTAATTTTAAAGTTGATTTTTGAACGCGTTCATTTCTAATAAATTTTGCTCATCTTGTAAAAGTAATACAGTGTGTTATTTCAATTGATGCCATAGTTTGTTAAGGAAACATTTATTTTGAGGTAAGTCAACTATTATTTTAGTTTTGAATTGAATTTGTTAATTGTTTGAGTTGGGGTACATTCGTACAGGCATGAGTGAGGTGGATTCGTACTGTACGAATCTACCCCGCACGAATTTGAAATCTTTATTCATCAAAAATATTATTGTTACAGAACTATGCCACGAATATATGTAAAAAAAGGAACTAGAACGGGAGAGGTCAACGAAGATGCAATGAAACTTGCGATGAAGGAAGTTTTGGACAAAACTTTATCTATTAGAAAATCCGCACAAAAATATGGCATCAAACCAACAACTCTGGAAAGCCGTCTAGTGAAATATCGTCAGAAAGCTGCTATCGAAAACACTCCAGTGCGTAGTTTTAGTTCCAAGTTCACATCAAACCAAGTGTTCACTACCGAAGAAGAGAACCTTCTAAATAAATATATCTCGGAGTGTTCTAAAATGCACTATGGTTTGACGATTATACAGGTGAGAAAGCTGGCGTACGAGTTCGCAAAAGCCAATCAATTAAATTATCCACCTAGCTGGAATAACAACAAAATGGCGGGAAAAGAATGGCTGGATAGTTTTCGCCGACGAAATACAAATTTGAGTCTGAGAAAACCTGAAAACACCAGTGCTGCGAGGTCTTATGGGTTCAACAAAAAGGCCGTGAATGATTTCTTCGAAAACTTAGAAAAAGTTTTTATTAAATACAAATTTTCTGCAGATCGCATCTATAATTTTGATGAGTCAGGAATATCCACAGTACTAAGCACGCCAAGGGTATTGGCCGAAAAAAACCAAAAACAAATTGGTCAA
This sequence comes from Athripsodes cinereus, assembly GCA_947579605.1. Classification (NCBI taxonomy): domain Eukaryota; kingdom Metazoa; phylum Arthropoda; class Insecta; order Trichoptera; family Leptoceridae; genus Athripsodes; species Athripsodes cinereus. The sequence goes on along the minus strand of OX388310.1, from coordinate 27,806,393 downwards.
CTGGTTTCGGCAGAAAGAGGCGAACTTGTTACGTTTGGTGGAATTATTTCTGCTAATGGTAACACAATTGCGCCACTTTTTGTTTTTCCCAGGGTACATTTTAAGGATATCTTTATGGAGGGTGCTCCAGAAGGCAGCCTGGGAGTTGCTACTAAAAGTGGCTGGATAAATTCGTGTATATTTTTGGAGGTATTGAAACATATCCAAACGAAAACATCTTGCTCTAGAGACAACCCAATTCTGCTTCTAGTCGACAACCACGAAAGCCATGTCACAATAGAAGCAGTCAACTATTGTCGTGATAACGGCATTGTTTATCTGTCGTTTCCACCCCACACAACACACCGTCTTCAACCTTTAGATGTAGGAGTATATGGCCCTTTTAAATCCAAACTAAAGACTGCGTTTAACGATTGGCACATAAATAACCCAGGAAAAACGCTTAATATATATAATATTCCAAAACTAGCCAAAATTGCCTATTTTGAGTCATTCAACTGCAAAAATATTGCAAGTGCTTTTGAAAAGACTGGAATATGGCCATTCAATAAATTGGCATTTGGTGATGAGGATTTTGCACCCATGCAGGTTTATCATTCTGGTCCTAGAGCAGATCCAGATGTCAATACGCAATATATAATACCTGAGCAAATAGATATTCCGCAACAAGATTTACCACCGCAATCAACTTCAACATCACCCTCTTCGCTGCCTCATCTCTTTAATACCTCATCTTCACCAGTTAAGGGATTAATATCGCCGGAAATTATTCGACCGTTTCCTAAAGTAGATAAGAATATACAAAAAAAGTCAAATAAAGGAAAAATGATAGGAAAATCAAGGATTTATACAGACACTCCCGAGAAAAATAGACTAGAAGAAATAGAACACGTAAAGAATATGAAGAAGCAAGAGAATGAGAGAAAACAAAGGGCCAAAGAGATGAAACGCGCATTACAATTATTATCAGATACAAAGGTGACAACTAAACAAAAAAAACAAAAGAAAACTGTAGAAACTGATAGTGAAGATGAGACTGATATAAGTTTAAGAGAAAGTTCTTGTTCTCCCATCGAAGAAATGTCTGAAGGATCCGACGTTGAGATCGAAAATCCTGTTATAGAAGACATAAAAGAAGAAAGTTTTGTGCTGGTGAAGTTCGAGAAGAAAAATACAGTTTTGTATTATGTTGGAAAGGTGGTAGGAAAATACAGTTCCATTGAATATAAGATTTCATTTCTGAGAAAGGTGCAGGATACATGGAAATTTGTTTTTCCTCATATCAAAGATGAAGGAACAGTTTCGTTCTCTG